>OZ023165.1:13965952-14458452 GCA_963678695.2 Diplodus puntazzo | reverse complement strand
CTGAGTAGCAGGCCATTTGAATCTTTAAGCAGCAGAAGAAGAAGATGGAATGCATCTCCAACAAAGCCATGGTTAATGTTTAAAGAGAAAATAATGGAAATTCAATGTCGGGATCACACCAGAGAGAATCAAGAATGTGTTTTATTACTGGGGAATATGACTAAATAATATATTAGATGTGCGTGTTTTACATCATTGTGAATATTGAAACACAGCTGAATGGGTCGAATGTATTCGAGGACGTGACAACCGGCGGGCTTCTGCATAGACAAGTAAACAAACAAGCAAACAAGATGTTTTTAATGGATGGTGGCGGTGAATGTTTGATAATGGATGTGAGGCTACATGCGCATGGTTTTCTAGACAAAGGGGCTCTGACAGTTTTGCTTGCTTTTACTTTTTAGTGATGATGTTTCACGAATCTCAATGTATATTTGAAACACGACTTTTTAGTGGTCACACAGGTAGGCTTGTTCATCTGTGAACATTGCATGAGAAATTCATGTACTTCAGGCAGACATGCGTACACAACTGATGCTAAAGCACACTCTTGCTCATAATAACTTCCTTACAATCATTTATATTTCAAGTATAACTCCACACAGCCAATGGCGACTTCTGGTCTTATTTCCTGCCAACGTGTTGTGTCCATTCCTACCCAAGCTGAACTGAACGTTAATAAACATGCTCACAAAGTATTCAGCAGCACTGTCTGTGAAGTGCGTGCAGGAAGGTCAGAGCACTCTGGCTGCCCTGAGGACAGCACTAAAGTCATTCAAGCCTGTTTTAGTGTCCGGACACCCTGATACTCACACACTGCTTAAGTATGACCTGTGGCAGTGAAACTCTGGTCTCTGATCACTCACATGGTGGCCTTGTACATTATTTTTGGCTAAAGTGTCATAGTATTTCAAGTAATCTGGCACCACATTCATGGCTTGATGGTTCTAATGTTCAAATAGTAGCAGGAGTAGGAGCTCAAAAAATGTGAGGAAGTTTGTCAAAAATTTATATATATATCTTTATAATCTTAAAAGAATGATGTCCTACAAGCACAAGGAAGCGCACACTGTCAACCTTGTTACAACAAAGCAAAGTGCAGAAACAGCAGTGCACATTTAGAACAGCTTTGACTGAAGTTAAAGCCCCTGGCACTAGGGGGAGCAAGTCTATTAGAAGTACTCAGTACAGAGGACTGCTGTGTCAGAGTGCTGTTGTAAGTGTACTTGGGGTGGAAGACACAGTGGTGAATTTGTGGCTGTTGCTGTGGTGAATTCATTGAAGAATAATCCATTTAAAATGTGTTCATCATTTCACCATCAAAACACACAGTAGATTATTTTTCTAAATTCTAAGAGACACTGCCACAGCAGACGTGACCGTCTTGGTTTGAGTCAAAGCAGCCGCAGTGTCTTAAAACTCAAAAGCGAAACTCTGCAGGATGTTAAATGCTGACCCGGGGAGAAAACAGACGTTAGCTTTGGCTGTGAGTGTTTAACTCTCACCAGTCAGGGCTAAAAATAAGCTGCGCTGTCCAAGAACATGGAAAGAAAGGGAGGTGCAAGAAAACCAAGGCAACTACAAAATGGTGTCATTAGTTTTTATAGTTTGCTAAGGAAACACTAATAAGCCGTAGCTGGTAAACCATACCTGTAATTACATGAGAGTTGAGGTAGGGCACGCTATTTATTTGTCAGGTACGTGATGCCAGCTTGTGGCCTGGGTTCCCACACCTTCACTGGGACAGTTAAGGTTGCTTTTGGTGAGGCTTTTTTTTTTTTTTTTTTTTTTTTTTTTTATAAATGTCTGAGCCAGGAGGAGATACTTTTTGCCATTTTATTGGTTTAAACTTGCCCGGGACACCATGAAGTCAAAGGAATTTATTTCCCATACAGTCATTAGCAATATCATTACAACATTATAATTCCCAGCCCTGAATTCTATGTCATTTATTAGTTGATTCAGTTAATATTAGCTTTTGGATTAGATGTTAGCTACAACTTCAGCGACGACTCAGACATACCCTGAGTAACTTGATGATACAAAAATGTTCTTAGGAAATCTCAAACCTTTCAAAAACCTGGGAAGGGAAGTGAATGAGAAAGAATGTGTATATTTTGGAGGGACTTCCCATGAGCCTCTCATCAGCATATGGTAGTGATTAGACAGGGAAGTGAAGGTGAGCTTCAGGTGGACTCTGTCCATTATTCTCTATTTCTGTTTCTCTCATGCAATTGTTAACCCCCCAAAACACACACACACACACACACACACACACACACACACACACACACACACACACACACACACACACACACACACACACACACACAACCTTCTCACATCCCCTCGTGGCCCATTATGTAGAATTAGCCCTGTATTTTCAAGTGTCGGGGTGAACATGCTGGAGTGCCTCACCTGTGGCATGAGATCAAATTGGGCTAATTGATGAGCATCCAAAAGAGGGATGTGGTGCAGGGCCAACAGATTTTCATCAGATGCCCTGGCACTGGATCTCACTCTCTCTGTTTTCTCTTTGTTTCCTTTCCCTATTTGGAACATTAACACCGTGGCCCAAACTGTGTTCAACATGAACTTTGTACAAGTATCCAGAAGGTCATGACCTTGCAAACTTTTCATAGTGTGTGTCACCCTTGTATTTTTATTTTACGGTTGCTTCCCTCTCATTCCCTGTATCTGCCCCTCTTTGTCCCTCTTTTTGGTTGTACATTTATTTGCTAAGTGACTGGTCAAGTTCAATGGAGCGTCCAAAGGACGTGTCATGAGCTTGAACAAAAGCCAATATCAGCAGCGCTTCAAAGCTATAAGCTACCTATACCCCCTGAGGTGACAGTAGCCTCAAGGGAGCTGTGTTACTAGCTCCAGTAGTTATACCATCATCCAGCCTGTGGTTTATCAGTCCAACCTCGACCTCAGATCTTTCACTGATCAAGAAGATAAGAATGCAGCAAGATCTGGGCGGGAGCTAGTGTCTTGCACACATGGTTGATTTCTGTTTTGCAGTTCCTGCCTATTATTCTCTGTTTGCTGTTTAAATACTAAGACATATTAACTTAGTTGCACATCTTTGTCTTTGATAGTGTTCCAGATGGCTGGTTGAAAAGCAGTTCCTGTTCGAGAAATTCTGAGGAACCGTTTGAGGGCAGTATTACTCACTCAGTTATTCAGTCATCTTTTTTGATTGAAGATACACAGCAGCTCATCTGGGGAGAAAAAATCCCCCACAGAATTCTGCCAGGGATAACTCCAGGCCCAGTCTAAACCAACGCCGACAGATGACATATCTCCCCCCAAGTTAGGTTTGTGTTAATGGGAGACCCTCGCAGGTGGAGGTCTCCTCTTACACAAACACTAGCTGGTGATTGCCTCCACTTAGGACCAGTAAAAGTAATAAATGATGACCGATCAGGTCACACTGTAAATTCTGTTCAGTCAGTCTGATGGATGGCCAGGTCTAGGTGTGGTCTGAGCCAGGTCTGGTAGGTTTAACGAGTGCTTGGTTTCCTCCCATGAGCTTGTGTCTGTCTGAAAATCATTCCAACGGGAAGTCACAGTGGAACATTTTTTTTTTCCTCAGAGAAGAATCACATATTTTATGATACATCGTACATTTTCCCTGACTCAATGTTCCTCATCCGGTGCTCCCTACTGTAATGTAAATAAGTTTTGCTGAGCTGTGGTCTGTCTGGTTTTTCCCAGATAGGATGGCTTAGCTAAGTCAACACAAGTTTTAGTGAAGCTTCAGTTTATGCGTAGTTAGATGCAAAAATTTACATATCAGCCTATTCACATTTCATTTGTGGCTTTGAACCCAGTTTAGCCACTACCGTACCTGCGGTTAAAACGACTTTAACAACTATTTTCGAGTATGGACTAATGATCACCTCAGTGCCAACCAAATCTCTGCCTTCAAAATGTTGCTTTCAAATGCACATGTAAATAAAAAAGTACACAGTCCAATAGTACTTGTAAGTTATAAGAATGATTCAAACTTGGAAAAAAAGAACGTTTTAAAATGTGTTTATCTCCTAAACAATAAAATATATAAACTATATTTTATATTAAATATAAAAATATATATCCAGTTTGCTGTCTTTTAGCATGAATTTACTGATGATTTTAGTGCTCGTCACACAGTGGCAAAAAATGACAAAAAGCACAGCCTACTGAGGGCACAGAGTTTAATTTGGTGCCCGTCCATTTATTACATATTGAGTCAGGTGAATCTGAAAATCCAAGCACACTGGTGCAGAACTTTTTACTATTCAGTTAGAGAAAGCGCGGTACAAGATTTCCAGATCCATGCTTTTATTCTTTGCATCAACAACATAATGCAAACCACTGAGGGCAATTGAGCAGACCTAGCTTGTTTTGATGGCTCACTGTTTTTTGATGATTTGTAATTTTTCCTTTTGCACTTTAAGAATAATGATTATTGACCACCAGGTGACACACACACACTTGTTGCAGAGCCATACACTCAAGTGGACCCCCAAAATTGCAAACTGAAACTTGTTTTAAGATTATCTAAATGTGTATGCATCCAACACTCTGTAAAGCATGTTGTATCCACAAAACACTTTGCATTACACAACATACAGGAACATTCAAAGTCCGAATAAAAGAAATGACATTACTCAATGTCCATCTGTTATTTGTTGTGAGCATCTCTATGTCTGTGTGGCCGCGGTATCCAGAACATATTAGTAAATATCTGCTCTCTTGTTTGACTTGGCTGCTACACATCCTGTGGGGATTGTGCTGAATCCCCTTCCCTGTGGCTGTGTGGTAATCTTGGTTTTACATTCAAAATCTCTAACACATTGCAGAGTTCTCTGTGCTTTCATAGAGGTCCGTGCAGGATGGACTTAACACTTGAGAGAGCAAGAGCTTAGTTTAAAATGATACAGCTCAGGCGTGAATATTGCTTTGTGATGTGTGAAATGGGTCAGTGCCAAAAAATACTCTTCTACAAGTGCGATGGCTTTAATTAATACTCTAAACTATCTTTCTAAATAACTTATGTGTGAAGTAAAGTGCATTGTCTTAGACTTTCCACAACTTTTAATGCAGGTGTGGGAATTAAAATGGGCATTCAGGGCTGTTATTGAACTGCAGTTTGACTCAACACAAAGTCAATCATTTTTGTGGCCACAATTAAAAAAAATCCCCCGTTCTGCTGTAAAACCCCGGCAATATTATGTTCGTTTCTGCAGGGTTGTGATATAAATCCATGCTGTCTGCCGCGATTCACTACGCCACATTAAATTCTTTTAGATCAATTAAACTTCCCAGCTCACTTTACAAGCCACCAGTCTTAATGTTGGCTCCCCCCCGCCCTTTGAGCAGGGGAATACTCTTACAGGGTAGGCAGCACGGGGTGCTCTGCAGAATTTAGTGAGCCATTGCCAAATGAACAGTGGGGGTTTAAGGGAATGCATGAATTAGTCATATTCAGCATTTTAATGCATAGGAAGTGGGGAAGTCGCATGGGGTAGACCCTCATAATGTTTTTTCCTCAAGTCTCTATGCAGAGTCACACACAATGAAGGTGCTGCTGACTTGATCTTTTTTTAATGTAAGTTAAAAGAGTGTCCAAATTTCAAAGAATGACCAGATTCTCTAATGGGTGACATAATCAAAGCGCTTGCACAGTCATGGTTGCTTAAGTCAAGTATGAAGGCACATTATGTGTGGGTCTCCCTGGGTTGCTGTTTACGACTGAGACTTGTCTGGATTCCTCTCTTTGTATTTTTAGTGGAGGGATGATCTGAGAGGGAACAGGTGGACTCGGACTCTGTCACCAGTAAGCGCACAGATTTGCAGCTCACTTGTCTGTGAATGTTTAAAATGCTGTTAGACTGAAGTAAAGTGTTGTAACTCTGGGATGTGATAGCACATAAACTTTACAGTCTATTTCATATTCCCAGTCTCATATCCTGTTCCTGAATTGGGCTCCGTGCGTGTTTGTTTGTGTGTGTATTCACATTGCACTTCTACTGTGCTATTTGTGTGTACTGTAAAGGTCATTCTCACTCTCTTAGTTTTCACCCATAGTTATTATTCACATTCACAGACCATTAAAGCTTTAACAAGCTGTAAGCCTAGACTGAATATCAATTATTCGTTAATATGCAGTACCAAAGGAAAATAATGACGGCGGGCTATTGTTAATAAGGTGAACAGGACCAGGTGTGCACCCTGAACACGTCAACATATAGTGCAGTTTTTGGGAGCCATTTTTAAGAATTAATTGCTGTAATTTCGTCCACCAGCCCCATCCCCAAGCCGCCCCCCTACAGAGACGTAAAGAGTTTAGGTGCGTGCTGAAGTCGAGCTAAGTAAATTCACTTTATGACACTGCTGTGACATGTGCATCTGTGATTTCACACGCTTAATGTAAAATTTACAGTTGCAGTATTGAATGTCACGCAGGCTGCGGGGGAGAGCTGGGGGTAACCGGAGCCCCCAGAGAACAAAGCGGGCGTTTGGGCCCAGTCCCCCCTTGCGCATGCCTCCCCGGCTGCCACCCCCTCCCCGTCGCTCTTTACAGCTGTGGAGGTGTGATCCGAGCACGACGGTTGGCCTTATAACCGTTAAGCAAGCACCGCGACGCTTCTAATAGCTAGAGGCCCTAATGACCAAAACACCTGGAACTATGGGAGTGCAGGGAAAATGTTGCCTTTCTCAGGGAGCTGGTAGAGGTTTTGGTGAGTGAGTGGATATACAACAGTGGCCGGTCCGGTTCCTATCTCACACATGGACACTGGACTTGTATGATCACTGAGTAACCCTGTCAGCTTTGGAATGGAGTGGTCATGTACAGAAGAGAGGCCCACGCTCACTTAAAGTTCAAACATGGATTAGGCACGCTCGTCCCTTGGTGTCGTGTTCAACGGCGAACCTCCCCCTCAGGGAATTGATCCCACCACACTGCCCTCCAGTATTGATTTAGTTCTATATAGATTAACAACCTCAATCGTGCGATTAAGCTGTAATTCTTGCATCGTATGAGTATGAAAAGGCTTTTAACAGGTATTGTTTTCCGAGTCACTTAGGTTATTTGAGATCTATTGCCATTAGAGAGATTAATGTGATTACTCACTGTGTGAGCAGTGAAATTCACTCTTGAGCAATACATAGGGCTTGACACTGGGTCCATTTTCACATGTCTGAGTCAACTTAGAATCTGTCTGTATTATACATTATTGTGGTCACCGGTTGATATTACACATCGACTCCCCAGTGTATCCCTTAGAATCACTAGAATTGCTCATAAATATGAACAGGATTAAAATATTTATTCTACTTAACATTTAGCTAGAATGCCAATGAAAAAAACTACACTTTCCATTATTGGTGAATATAATGTCTGCACAGAAGACTTGAGCAATTGATAATTATTCTGGTGTTAAAGGAGCGTTTTCACACACACTGAATGCATCTGTCCATATTAATACCAATTAAATCTCAATGAAAAAGTGATTTGAGTTTATTTTGCAGTCAAACCAGAATCTTGTCAAGTTTGCAGTGTTATTCCTGTTGAATTTGTGATGTTTGTTGATAATTTGTAAGTTGCTGTAAGTTATTACAGCAATGTAATGTCACATGTTAACGTAAGTAAATTAAATGAATCATTATCATCATTGTTGTTTTTAGTATTACCATTACTGCCATTGCTACTCCTAAAGAGTGTTATTTTCAATGGCTGCACATAATGGCTGTTTTCATGATTAATTGTAATCTATAAACTTCATTAGACGGAAAAATGTTTATCACAATTGCCCAGAGCCCAAACGGATGTCTTCAAAGTGCTTGTTTTGTCCAATCAACAGTCCCAAAGAGATTTCATTGACTGTCATAAAGGACAAATAAAAGCAACAACTCTTTACATTTGAGAGGCCGGGACCAGCAAATGTTCGACAGTCTTGAAAAATAACTTAAACGATTAATCGATTGGCAATTTATTTTCTATGAACTTCATTCAAATGTTTCAACTGGCTTCATTTATGTGTCTAGTTCTAGTAGAGTTTAGAACCCCCAGTAAATAATGGTATGGTTGGTAGTTGGTGTTACTGCAGGTAAGCGATTGTAAATGTAGACATTATGTTAAAAGGTTTGCTGAGGTTGTAATTGGTGGTTATTGGACTGAGACTTTTGGACAGTTGTGGAAGAGGTTTGATTTTATTTGTCATCCTCCCATCACAGTGAGGCACCCAATATTGCCCTTTTTTGTCCCCAGCTATGATAATATCTATTAATACACTGCTTTGGATTTTCTGCTTGACACTGTTCATTTTGTTCTGACAGTTTTACATCATCATCTTGACTAATGACGGACTGTCTGACTTTAAGAGGTCTACTTTTAGCTACCTGGCCTCCTACAGTACACCTGGTCCTAATAGACACACACACACGCACACACATCTCTCTTTTCCCATCTTCCACCTAAGGAAACAGGCCGCTGTTATTCCACCAGCGAGCTGTAAACCTGCAATAAAACTGTGGCATGGCCCCTATGTGCAGTATGGGTAATGCTCCATATAGTTTAATGGTACACTGGACTAGGCCATATATTTCTCTTCTTATGCGAGATTCAAAAAGCTAAGGTAGGGGGATGAGGTTTGTGGTCCCGCTAGTTAGTTTGATGTACTGTTTCTATTTTAATGAGTACCATCTCCAGTAATGGAGGACAAGACATTTTCTGTCTCTTGTCACAATGACATGCTTCCATCATGTCATTGTGCTGCAACTAACAATTATTTTCACCATAATTAATCTGTCAATTAATTTCATTATCAGTTGGTTAATCTTTTAGTCCGTAAAATGTAAAACCTTCCGTAAAAAAAGAAAGACAAAAGCTGATCATAAATTTCCCAGAGCCCAGTGTGATGCCTTACATTTAAAAAGCCGTCACCAACAGTACAGTAGTACGGTAACAGTACCGTGCCACAGAACAATTTATAACCTCAGTGTGTGATACATGATGATACATTACTTGTACTCTTGTCAGTTTAGTTTACATCCTTTTATCATTCAGAGCACACATGACTAATTCTGTAACACTGCACTACATGCACGCTCAGATGCTAGCCATCTCTTACAAATTTCATAACAACAAGAGAGGATAGGTCTTTCACCACCCTGACCGCTAAGCACTCCTTCGAATTAGATCCAAATGTGGTAATAGATAACATGTATTTGGGAGTGCGGATGTGACTCCAGACTACAGCCACATGATACTGACGATCAGCACAAAGTTGCGGTCGAAACAGATGTCTAAACACACAACAGCGTTGACAGACTGAGACCCAATGTTTACTGAGTTTTTGCCTGAGGGAATGATGCTGTGAAGGAAAGATGATTGGATGCACAAATACAGCAACACCCTCTACAGAGATACTCTCAGAGGAAATCAATTTTAGACACAAGGCATAGACACTGGACACTAATCAATCTTGGTCTAATTGCAGATCAACCAAGTAATTTACCTTTTATTTGTACTAATACAAATCTTGATAAAATGAAATTAGATAGTTATTACTGGATCCCAAAAACACTGTTTCCTCTCAGAGTCTTAATTATCTTCCTGTTTAAAGTTTTGACAGAGGAGGCAGGAAGTTGTATTTTTTCGATCCAGCTACTGACTTTTTGTCGTGCTAGACAAAAGTCAGCCAGGTTTAAATGCCTGATCATTTCACCTTCCTGGCCTTGGATACTCCGAGGTTGCATGTGTAAAACTGCTGTTATGGAAATGATCCAAGGTAACTTTGTAGTCACATCTTTCTGAAGAACTGTGTTGTGAAAGATCAAGGCTTGTTTTTCTCTGACCGTGTCAGCCCGGCCTTTTCACTCTGGCTTGAGAAATGATCTCCAGCCCTGTCTGTTCATCTGCAAGGTTTGGCATGCACATACAGACCCATCCATATTCAAACTCCAGCTTTCCATTCCTGTATTTGTATATGCACGCAGACACAGGTTTTGTTCTATAATCAGTGTTGAGGTATGGCGTGATTGTTTGGCCATTCATCATTGGATCTTTCCCCATCACTCTTCTGTGTGTATCACACAAACACAGACAGAAAACCCTTGGCTTTGCTTTAAGGCAACAGTAGACAGCCCACATGCTAATGGCAGCTCTGTTTGGCAACCTGGACTGGTAAATTTCAACGTTTGTCTTCAGATCATTAAATTGGTTAAAGTTAATCCTGCAGAACAACAGCATTACTATTTTTATTCCAGATTGCTAATTAACGTTATCATTCACCAGGGCTACACTATGTAAAGCATCACATTCTGTGGAGGGTTTTGGGAAAAAAAATCGATGTGGACATTTAAAACCCAGTTCTTGACTTTATGATCGTCGTGGTTTTGTGAGAATGGGCTTAATGTTTGGTTGAACCAGTTGGATGTAAAAGCAGACTCTGTTTCAAAGATAGCAAGGTACTGAAAAAAAAGACAGTGAGAAAAAAAGACAAAATCAAAACCTTTGATGCATCGGTGCTTTGATTATCATTTTCTAATCACATCAGAGTGAACTGAATCCTGAAGTTCCAAGAAAATCACTCCTAATCCTGTGTGACTTACATTTATGTTTATTTAAGTATTTAACGCTTTTCCTCCCTTCATGTGAATCAACTGAATTATACTACTCAAAATCTTTTAGACGTACGGCTTTGAATGAGGCATTGTGTTCCATATAAACAATGGCAGTGGCAGTCTAAAGCAAACATGATATTCTCCCTTTTTCAGTTTAACATGACAAACATATGAAGTAAACATAATCTTGAATTGTTTGATTCAGTGTCTAGGAGTACAGATTGTGTTTTGGAGCATTAATCCTGTTATCATGAGTGGAATATGTACTGAGAGTAACCTTCACAACCCCGGCCACCTCCATTCTCCCTCCAAGGGGATTTTCCCTTATTTTTCACTATGTCAGACTCCAGATCATGTTCAATGTAACGAGAAGAGGGATAATCAAATCAGCAGTCTCTGAGCCCTAAATCTGGTGTCGAGGCTGTGGCTAGACAGGAAATTGATGTGGAGAGAAATGGCTCAGTGGCAAACCTTTACCATAAACTCAGAGATAGGTGCAGTCAGCAGAAATTGGCCTCCACACAGGCAGTTTTAGGTTTTGCCAGACTGTGCTCCCCTCAGCTGCGGCCTGTTCGCACCTCGTTGTCTCCATCCACCTCCACTGGCTGATAATCACAAAGCAGGTCTCTCCTTTTTACACTCCTTTCCTTTTTCTCCCGCTACAGCTTTGGCCAGGAAGGAGCTTTCACAGCTCAGCTTGTGTGGCCACCCAAAATGTGCGGCTGAGTCCAAAGTTTCTGAGGAACTCTGTACAGCTAGTCCTTGGGTTTCCACAGGCTTGAGGAAATGAGAAGGAGAAGAGGAAGAGAGAGAGCGTGTGTAATGCACAGAGAAACACAGACGGGAGAGAGAGCAAGGGCTGTGTGGAAGCACACCAGCGGAGAAAGAAACCTGATTTATTATCACCAAAAAATCAAGTGCAGATGTCAGCTCGCAGATTCTCCCTCTGCCGCCAATTATAGACACTCACGCAAAGATCTACTCAGTGCCAGAGTTTTTTTTTTCTTACCCACACGTACACACACACACACACACACACACACACACACACACACACACACACACACACACACACACACACACACAGACACACACAGACACACACACACACACACACACACACACACATACACACATATCTACACTGAGCATCACTAAATATACCTGCGTCCGCATACATAAGCATGCACATCTGCGAGCATGCAATCTTAGATTTGATAAATTCGTAATTTGCAATCAAAGCTGGAATTGAAGACCTTTCACCCACCTGGATTATTTCCCACTGATCTCTCATAGTGTACGACGGATAGTGAAGTTGTCCATAAAAATCCATTATCAGTGTGATGTCAGCAGTAATATTCCCCCGGAAAGATTTCTTCCCTCAAGCTTTTTTCCTGCTGTATGTTGTTCCACTACGTCCGTCATTATGTGCTATTTCAGGTCGTTAGTGTAATCACTAAGCCATCCTCTGGATTTAGAATAATCCGTCTATAGATTTTTGGATTTCATTGTTTAGAGGAAGGAAGATGTGAACTTTGCTAATGGCTCACATAAATCATGATTGAAATGTGATTATATCCAGCATTGTGCCGTATGTTCACATAATCATAGAGTCTGAGAAAATAGTCTTGTATTTATGTTCTGATTGTTTAGATCCTGGGACCTTTTTGTGCAGACATCAACCCCGAATAAAGGCATTGTGAACTTGAGGATGATAAAGAGAAATGGACAGCAACGGGGCTTCGTTTGGGCCAGAACCCTGCACATTAAGACCAGGTACTGCCTTGCTCTGTCACCATTAACAGTTTATAATTGTTAAAGTGACCACAAGGAGCTTTTAAGTGTTTTTGAAACAGTCTCATGAGTTCTCTGATGAATATAAATGACCTGAAAGACTGCTATTTTTATGTAGTTATTATTAATGCCTATGCTCGGGTCTGATCACCTATGTCACATATAAAAACATATAATATATACATTACCTCCCCTACGATCTCTCTGTCACTCATTTCCAAGAGCAGGTGCTGGTGTCGTACTGCTTTTGTCAAAAGGGGCCGCTAGAATCAACAAAAACTAAAAGTTCCACATAGTCACTTAAATGGTATTTTCGATCTTTTTTTTTTTTTTTTTTTTTACCTTTTTACCTTCCTTTACTCTGCTGACTTTTCCTCTAAATTGTATGGGATGGCATTCACCTGACTCACCTTATGTAGACTCCTTGCACCTATTTTTCCTTCCTTCTTCATCGTCTTACCTTACAGATAGGATCTGTAAACTCCTCACATTAAGCTGGGACAGTCAACAGTACCGACCCAGCTCCCAAAACAAATTTCTCCATTTTGTCAGGAAGAGCGAATAAGGATTTAATCGGCCTGAAACTGTGTGTGTGAGCCCGGCTTTGTTGTCAGTATCCAGGTGCTGTGGTTTTATACTGCTTTATGACTCTGGCAGCAGGGTTACAGATTTTGGTTGAATTCATCATGCAAGCATGTATATAGCATGTATACAGTGGTATATACAGCATGGAACTCCCTGACCCCAAGCTAGGGTCAATTCAGAATCTGGAAGCCAAGTCTGAGTAGTCATGCTTGTGGTCTAAACCAGGGTGGAAAACAAAAGACAAAATGTATACAGCGTGGCCTGTATGTTTGTGTTGTTTGTGCAGCATCGCAGACGGCACGGCATTCACAAACTCTGACATCAGACACTAAACCCAAAGACAAATTGTAAGCAAAGGTTGACGTTTTAAAAGGATAATATGATTGTGGGAACCGCTTGCATCAAAGAGGCTGATGCCAAGAAGCTCTCACATGTTTGAGCTTCTAAAACAGAACGTGAACACACCACAATGTTACAATTTTTAATTTTTAGAAATGCACCAACGTGGATGGGTTACTTGAACATTGTTGTGAAATATATTAGAGTGAAAAAGTGGAAACAATGACTTCACTGTTCTGTAGCCAAAATATTTAGCGGCACTGAGAGGAGGAAGTCCAACACAAAGCAGACAGGCAATGAGTCGCTCCAAGCAAGCCCCATGTTAGTACTATACATGCTACTGATTGTGTCATGGACAGAACTGTAATCGCCACCACCAACTGATACTGGTCATTGTGGTCACACAAATGTCTGCACAGTGTCTCATGCATCATCTTAATGTGGACACGTTTATTTTTGTATATTTTACAGTTGGCACAGATGGTTTTTGGGAAATGTTAAACCATCCTTGTGTTTAAAGGATCATTATATTTGTGATCATACGTGTGAGATAAAAATATAGCAGTGAATAAAAAAAACTCTTACTGCATTAGACAGTAATTAGACCTGCAAAATGAGCTGTGCAAATCATTTGAATTTAAAAATCAATAAATCAATAAAAAATATATAAATATAATAGCTTGGTCCAGATGCTAGCCAGAAGCTAGGCTAGCAGGGCTATTTCATCTGTAGGAAAATTATATTAAACCATTCAAATAATGTAAAGAAGCTGGAACTGATTTATAACAACAAATGCACAGGGTCAACACCGTGGAACTAAAAAAGTCATGTCACATGTGGTGGTGCAGGTGAGAAACGTGCAGCCGTGGATGGATACTGCTTTTACTGAGCTGGGAAAAGAACATCTCAACAGTCTGAAAACTAATTGAAAGTAATAATTAAAATTAGGTATGTGCGGCTCTTCCATGTTCTTTTAACAAGCAGCTTAAGTTTATTCCCAGATGGGCATGGTTCACTATGAGGAGCAGTGGTTTTAGACAGACCATTAAGTAATACCGTAACAAAGCTTAAATCGGTGGTTTGTGTGTGTCCCTGAATTTTTTTATTGTTGTGAATGTTTGAGGCAGGGAGAGAAACAGGGAAACAGAAGCCTTACTGAGACAATTAAGAGATGACAGCATGCTGATATGTCTACTGCTGGTGCTATAAATTGCGAAATTTGTGTTGCATTGTAGTTGTCGAACTCGTTTAACAGTAAAACAATTTAGAAGATCTGCGCGTGACAGTTGCTTTGGTAAAACCCCCTGACTGAGTTCTGCAAAAGTACCAACAACGGAACCACATTCTGCACAAGATCATTTACTTTTGTGCTGTTGTACTTTTGGATCCTGGAAAAAATACTGCATGTGAACATCATTTATTCCCACACACAAAGCTTGAATTTTTATTGTTAAAACGCCAAAACATTCTTCTGTGTGACATAGAAAAGACAAGTTTGGGGTGTTTGATGACGATGTTTCCAGAGGATGACTCCCAGATATTTGAAATCGAAAGATTTTTAGTTTCCTGTAGCTTGATGCAAAACAGCAAGCTGCCCTGCCGTATCAGTAGAATGTTAACACTGGTCAACACCAAATTTATTGTTAAAGTTTTTTTAGCTGATTTAGGATAATTTTGATGTGCTGAATTTTGGTTTTGCTCAATCAGATCAACTTTCTGAACAAAGCTACGTATTTGTTTTTTAACGTTTTTGTTTACATGTACGGGTATTTTCACGTCATATGATGCAAAATTCTTTTATATTTCTTGCAATAAACAAATTCTGAAGATTTTGCATGTGCCAACTTATGACTAATTGTTTTTTTTAATATTACAAGTGAATGAAATGGCTTCGACTAGAAGATCTTGCAAAAATAAGCCTGACGTATTCTGCTACATCTGCGGTGAATACACCATTGTTCCTTACAGGAATCTAGTCACAAGTTTCATAAAGCGTGCCTACCATGCTTATTTTGGTATTAAACTTGGTGACCAGGATAAAGCGTGGGCGCCACACATGGTATGCAAGTCATGCACCGAGTATCTGCGTCAGTGGACCAAAGGCAAGAAGAATTGTCTGAAGTTTGGAATTCCCATGGTTTGGAGGGAGCTGACAAACCATGTCACTGACTGCTACTTCTGCGCTATTGATGTGAATGGGACAGAAAGAACCGAAGCAGCCTCAAGTATCCTGATCTTGAATCAGCATGTCGTCCTGTAGCTCACTGTGATGAAATTCCAGTACCTGTCTTTGGAGAACTTCCTGACATCAGTGATGAAGATTCCTCCAGTGTTCCAGAAGATGAAGAAGAAGAAGAAGTGGTTCTTAACGATGATGCTCCACATCCTTTTTCCCAAAAGGAGCTAAATGATCTAGTTCGGGATCTCAGCTTGTCAAAGTCCTCTGCCGAGCTATTGGCATCCAGATTGAAGGAAAAGAACCTCCTCTCTGACAGTGCTCGCATCACCTTTTACCGCAACAGACATCAAGAGTTCCTCCATTTTTTCTTTGAAGAGAAGGACTTGGTGTACTGTACAGATATGCTCAGCTTCTGCACAAGCTTGGAGTGCCACAGTATGAACCCAAAGATTGAAGACTGTTCATTAATTAATACATTCTGTATTAATACATTTTTTTTCTCCTAAAACCTTTTTTTGGATGAGAAATATTAACGAAAATCAACTGATAATGTCACAAAAATGTAATCAATTTAGTTAGAAGGTTGGATTTTTCAAAATCAAATTAGCATAAAAACCTGACCTGATGTCAGGGATGTCATTTTTGGATTCAGTGATGCAAAATGGTCCTAATTCAGTTGAAAAAACATAGACAACTTACAAAAAAAATTTGTGTAACCCAGTGTAATAGCCACTGAGTCGAGTTGTACACTCCATAATGTCTGCATCTGCTGTGTGGAAGTTGAGGAAACAATAGATTATTTTCCAAAAAAAGGGTTGAAATCCCGATTTAAGTCTCCTTAATGCAGAACAACAGTCATGGTAGTGATGTAAAGACTTGATTCACAGTATTTGATCTCTCACTTAGTTTCACTGTTTTTGTGGTTCAAATCAAAATTTCAAAAGTCTTTGTGTGTTTTATTGGATCCAGACTTCTCCATTCACACAGCCTTTCATTTAAGGGCAATGTCCCAAACAGCATATTTTCCCCTCAGAATAATTCTCCACTCAGGCAGATACTGTGTTTTCACTCATATTATCATGCATCCTATGACTTGTTATTAGGATTGCATTAAAATGCATTATTATCTAGGTACACAAATGCAGTTTTACACATAAATAGACCTCAAAGCTAAAATAGACACATTTCTGATTTTAGCTTTTCTTCTTTCATTCTTTTATGGGATTCTTACCTCGAACATATCAAGAACAAACCCTTACTTCCAGCATTAAGGGAGATAAATGGTCTTAGCTATAATACATTACAGATTTAGATGTTCCCTAGAATCTCGTGCTGTCAGCTCACAAGACTCATGACTGTTTGTCTTGCTTCAGCTGAAGGCAGATGTAGTCTGCTTCACCAGTTTGTTGTTCATCTTTAAGATAGTCTCTTCTCTTTTACACCTAAAACACATTAATTTCATATTGTCTAATATCTTCCTGATGTCTCATTGCACCACCTTTTTTTTCGTCATATTTTGCTACATTTTTACAAAAAGCTGTTGTTAGGTCTTGCCTAGCTAAAATCTATTATGTGAAGAAGACTCACAGCTGGATCATGTAACATACACACACATATGTATATGAATAGTAATGTTTTATGTTAGTAGCTTCATCTGAAGGTTTGAAAAATTAACAGCCTAATATCTCGAGCTGCTATGACACCATAATGCATCGATGTTGTAATTTTGGGTATTAACATGATTAATGAGCTGTTCATTGCTGCTACAGGTGACCGACCCTGTGATGAATGTGATGTGAAAGTGCTGTGATAAATGTGGCGCAGTGATGACACAGTGTTAGCAGAGCCAACCTAATCAGAGGTTAATATGTTGGTTTACACTAACTTAACGATCTGTGGGCTAAATGACAATAAAGCGCAGCCTAATTAGTATGTTTATGAGAGCACTCTGGTTGTGATAGACGACCATGCGGCGTGCCGCTAGCTAGCATGGTTAGCCTAATGTAAACAGCTCAGTGTCCAGCGCTCTCAGTGACAGACCGAGTTGTAAAAACATTTACGGGATTAAGAGGATGGTGGGGGGTCAGGAATCATTGTGTGTGTGTGTGTGTGTGTGTGTGTGTGTGTGTGTGTGCGTATGTGTGCGTGCGTGCGTGCGTGCGTGTGTATGTGTGCTTGATAGGGGTCAGCTGATTTACTACCTAGGCAGTTTTTCTGCTGAGTGGAGTGCTTTGAAAATGGTCTTCAGTCTTTCTTTTTGTCAGTTTCTTTCCCTGTTGGTAGAAATACATGCCAGCACTGTTTCTCTGTCACTTATCCAGGCTAATACTGTACACTGCGCACACACGCACACACGCACTACACCGCTGTCATCCCTCAGTAAAATCCTGACTTTTCTGTGGGATCCATGTCATTTTCAAAGAGGAGTCACAGGACCAAAAATAACGTGAAGAGAAGATTTTGATTGATTCTGTCTGCTAACCGTCACTATTCTCATAGTATCTGACGTCACGTCTGTTGCCCTGTCTCTTCCATCAGCACACACTCTCCTTGAGACACTCCAGTCCAGTTGAAGAATTGACTCTCCACAGCTTTTAGAGATAACACCCATTTTTTCGACCTGACCTAAGAGCATTGCCATGTTTAAAAAGAATGTTTCCATATTTTGATAACACGAGACCTGAGAAAGACCACTTGTTTGTGTTAGAATACTGTTTCTGTATATGGAAACTTTATTCTGAGCAGGCCTTTTATGAGCAAAAATATATGAGCCATGATAAAAAAATCTGTAACAAGGATATAAAGGAACATAAAAACACCTAAACTGGTTCATAATATTTTTGTTTGCCAGATTTATTTTGTCTTTTGTTTTAGTCTTTTGTATGTCCATGTGGTCATACAGCAATGCTCTTTTGCAAGTAATTTAAATGTATGTTATTCATTTGGCTGGAGGTCTTCCCTATTTTTATATGCCACTTCTCCACACTGTATATATATATATGAGGACCCATGTTTTACCACTTGAGTGTTAAAAGATTTAAGGAACTTAATCCGTTAAATTCTCTGAAAATTGAATCTGAAATTAATTTCTCCATATCTTTTAAGTCAAACAGTTTTGCACTTATTTATCCCCAAATACTGTTAAATCGTTCAGCAGTAAAATTACTTGAAATATGCTGAAACATATCATATTATCCACAATCATTTTTGGTTGTGTCCACAGCTCTGCAGAGGAGCAAATCTCAGAAAACAGATGGCAACTAATGGCTATATAAATGCAATGTTATTCCTTTATCTCAACAGGGAAATTACTAGCGAAAATTGTACATGTGTGCAATATTATCTGAGTGTTCCCTCAGATAAGCCTTCATTTAACAGTCTCTGCCAAGCACATTTATCCGCAGTGCAGAAAAATATAACACCATCATAGTCCCTCTTTAATGGCTGATTAATTGTGTTTAGCCTTCACATATAAATATAAATTGTAATATTAAGTGTTTATTTAGCCCATTATTAGGCATGGATGCTCCCATTCTGCTCCCAGTTAACCAGTGTTTAGTCACAAATGAGTAAACATGAATGTTCTGCATAGTATTTCAGCTCCAACCCCCCTAATTAGTTTAACATTAGCAGCCACAATCAAACATATGCTGTTCTCGAGCAGGGGAAGTCGTAAACCTCAGTATTTACTTTGTGCGCTCCCTGTTTGCACCATTAAAACAGCTAATAGGTAATAACGTCTTCCCCCCAATTGATAACAAGTGCATTTAGTACATTAAGACGGTGTATGGGTAGAGATTTGTATGAATGCAAACTTTGAGAAAGTCCTGTTCTGTTCAACGGGCTGCGCCACTACTATAAATGAAAGGCTCGCGGAGGCCTGATAGGGAACAAGTTGATAACTTCACCTCACCTCTGCATGATCTGACGTTCTCACCGTGCTCAGCCTGTCCATCAGTCTCTGAGACACAAGCCTACCTCCTAGCCTCGTCCAATCTTACACCCCGACACCTACTGAAATCTCATCCAGCATCACCAACTAATAGCTCAAGAGCGACTTACCCCCTCAGCTGTTTTATGACTGGCATTTTTTATGAGACCACAGCGGGCCTTCCAGCCCTGAGAGGTCAGACGGCTCGACAGCAGTGGTCAGAATGAATGGCTCATTTCCTAGCCGTGGCATGATGGAGAGGATACAGTTCCTCTTAGCCTTTCCTCGGGGCTGTCAGTGACGAGACACACACACACACAGACGGAGCAAATCTTAAAGAGTGTGTCAAACCACTGTCTGCTAACCCTGCTTCATGTACCTAACACCGCATGGGTCATTATGAGCCATTCCAGTGCAACATATCTCCTCAGAAGACACAGATCTGCTCCAGCGTAAGTGGAAAAGGGTAGCTAGTATTTAGCCACCCCCAGAAGATGTGGTTGATTTCATTTTATATGGAGTGAAACAATGAGTCAGGACGGGCTACTGCTGAGCTCTCAATGTGAAAGGCAGCCATCCCATCTGGAGGTGACTGAGTGGGATTTGTTTCAGCCAGTGCTGGATATCCTCGCTGTCGTCTTTTATACATTCGTGGGGAGATGGAGGCGAAGGAGGAGGAGGAGTAGCGAAGGGAGGGAAAAAAACCAAAAGGAATTCTGGCTTTTGCTCCGTGCATTTTTATGAGAAACTCAGAGCAAACGTCATTGGACAGCCCACTTGCAGATCAGGCCCCCACAGCTATAGGATATCTCTGGTTTTCATCACGAGGAATGAGGCGCGCATAAATGTGCACGAGCATGTATAGAAGGACAATTATACACACGTGCCAACAAATCCTTGTACATACAGGCTTGCCTACGTACAAGTGAAATTTCCCCCACACACACAAACACGCAAATCGCTCTCATATCAAACACACAATCCTCCCTTCTCTGTTTCTCCCTCACACACACACACACACACACATACACTGCAGCGAGGGTCTGGGAGCAATCAAATAGCTGCACTACAGAGCCCGTCTGAATCCTGTTTTCCTGCGAGTCTGCACCCATGTACCAGCGGTTCCTCCCCAGCACTCCAATAAAACCTCACTAATGATCCCCCCTTGCCCCCTCTTCGCCCACACCCTGGCTCTGGCACCCGGCCTGTAGATGCACAAACCGAGGGGCACTTTACGAGTCAGGCGGCCGTCCGTACCCGTGATGTCATCCGCAGCTCTCACTTAATCCCGCCAATCCCCGGAGAGCTGCCAGCCAGACACACCAGAAGAATACAGCTGCTATTTCTACGTCCTTTTCTTTTCACTCTCCATCTCTTCTTTTTTCTGTTTGTTTGTTTGTTTATTTTGCAGGCTGTAAAGAGCGCTGCCTGTGCACCACACACACACAGACACGCGCACTCTCTCTGAGGCGGTGGGTGGATATTTTTATAAAGGGCTTTTCCCAAAATATACTGCTTGTCCAATTACTGACACATTAACTGCTTCTCATCTGACGCACCAAGCAGCGAGCGGACACTGACTCACTGTTTTCAGAATGACTCTATTCAAGCAGCATAGAGGGATTATGGGTTTCTTTCTGCCCTCTACATGGCTACCGCCATCCAAATAGGAAGTACTCTGACACGCACTCACACTCTGTAAATCTACCACCTCATGTTTGCTCTTGGAAAAATAAAAAAGGAATATATGATCCACTATAGGTGTTCATCAGTGTTTTTTTTTTCTTCAGTCAGCCACAGTATTTGTATTTAACGAAATGTACAGGCATTGGATAAAGTTCCATCTGTGCAGCAAAATAATGAGCCACAGACTCTTCTTAAGCAAAACATACTCTATGTAATGTCACCCTGTCTTCAGCTTCAGAGGATCACACAACTTGTGCACAACTTTTCCCAGCGTTCAGAATAATGTTTTCAGGCTCTCAGCAATTCTAAAGTAATGATTAAATTGGCCTACTGACAGTTAAACACTATGATTGAAGAATTAAAAAAGATTTTTTTTTTTAAATGATGAAAGCTACAGGGTTGTTGCTTTAGTTTAACTCCGTAAATATTTGTTCCAGATTCAGCACCACAGGTCACAGTGTGATGTATTGCCCCTGTCACCTAATCAGCCGCGGGAAATGAGCACACATGCACAGGCTCGCATTTAGACACACAAACTGCTTGTAATGTTTAAATCACTGTGAACAAACTTTTTTTGTTGGTCGACTGAAGTTTGTGGTCAGTAAATGTTATCGAAGTTGCTTTATTGTCATGCGTGTCTTAAAAAAAAATAAAATAAGACTGATTTGTTGGAAGAGTGTTGTGGTAAATAAAGTTTCATATTCATTAATTTACTGTCTTTAATATGGCTTAACTTTGCCTTACCCCTCTGGTAAGGACACCCATTATGTTTCCAAATATATACAACCCTACTCACACTCACACACAGACTCACACACATGCTGTACAAAATCCAACATAGGTAGCTAATTATGGGGGAAATGACCCTTTACTCATTTGAAATATATCCAGACAAGCTCTTACAACACCTACTCAATTAGCTGCCATTTGTCCCCTTGAAATGAATGACTCGCTCTCTCCTCAGTCACCCAAAACACGAACACTTCAGGCTTTGATCTGCTGCTGAGTTGGATCAGATCTTCCACGAGTTGAAGTGCTGAAACACTTAACAGTCAGATGTCAGCGCAGTGGGGAAAGAGTGTGCTTGTTATTTAAATGGATTAGTTGTACAAACTGTACCTTTTAAAAATATATGATTAAGCACATCAGCTGTTTGAAGATGTAGTGAGAGTAGCTGCAGTATAGGTGAGCAAAATGCTTTGCTTTATTACAGAGGCCCTATACCAGTGATTTAGTCTGTTGAAAGTATTATCAATGCAAAGCAGTGCGGTTTCATTATGAAAGATTCTTTTTAAACAGAATTAACTCAAAGTGGAAACAGACAACTCCATCAACATTTACTTAAGCGGACAGCAAAAAAAAAGATGTATTGCCAGTTTACTGAAAGTAGATAAAAGGCTACCTGTGAAGTCAAGTGAACATTTCATAGAATTTGATATAAACAGGGATCGCTCCTGAGGCTGACATCCCTTTCTAATCAAAACTAGTCAGCTAGTAACTCCTGATTTTGAATGTGTGGAGCAGGGGCAAAAAACAATGATAAAAAGGACACCGGCTACATGTGGTGGTGCACCAGCGTGCAGATAGACCCATCTATTGTGGGATTTTCTAGCATATGCAGCACCTTTATGGCACTACTTCACATTTTCTCCACTGGAAAGGGCACCCATGAGCTTAAGTCACCGAAGAGGGAACATCAAATTTTATCTGCCATAGGGGCATCCAAGGTGGCAGTTTAATAAAACACAGGGTGGGGGTGAAGAAGGGAAATAAATGATGAATTCTGGATCTAATACATGACCTCATCAATCTGCGTACAAATGAAAGGACTCCACACGTTCAAATTGTGTGCCGTGCATGCGCCAACATTCACCGCGAACACCAGTCTCAAAATTGAGTATTTGTTCGACCCCAACTTGCAGTCCACTTGACCTCTTTTTAAGTGTGTATTTTAGACATCTCTTTTTTGACAGGTCTTTATTGGAAGGATGTGTGTATCACCTGTGCACACGACTGGGCTTTGACGTACGTACACCTCAGAATTTAAAAGTACAAAGTTGAGTTATTTGTATGCAGATCCAAGCGACTGGGTTGATCTAATCTAAAGGTCGATGATAGACGGATAAATGTATTATAGTGAGCATGTCACGTGTCAGATGTTTATCTACGCACTGAGTGAGATTTTCCATTAGGTTTATAAGTCATACTTTATGAGGTCAGTGAGTATAACTCCTGCTACCTGTCACTGCATGACGTTTACACGGTTGCAAGAAATATGGCATGTCGAAGAGGATGGTTCACTGAAGCGGTCTCCATGGCTCTTTTCTTTGCGAAATGTGTTAACAGTCTCTGGTCTGAGAGGGCGTTCGGGTTGGAGAGGACAGGTGACCGGCCATCACCTCCCTTCCTCCTACATCTGAAAAGAAAACAAGTCATAAACCAAAAGAGAGAGAGAAAAAAAAAAACTTTCTCAGTCAAAGGATCCACCGGGTGAATGGAGAGGAGGGAGGGGCAGATGGAGCAAAGAGAGAGTCCATTAAAAAGAATGACGGCTGTGAAAAAAAGAGGAAAAAATCCCCACGGCAGCGCACAATGCCATAGCTGGGGTTAAGTGCTAGGATTTCAGTCGATGGGGGATTTGGGGGTCCCTGCGTTTTTAAGCCTCTGTCCCCAAACCTCGCCTTCATCCCACCTCCCTCCCCAAGACACTCTCTCTTTCTTTCGCTCACTCACTCTCTCACACACACACACGTACATCTCTCCCAGATCTACCGTCTCCACCCCTCCTCCCCCAAGTCCCAGTCATCTGCCATAATCAGAACGATGATATACGGGCCCCATTAAAAGAGAGGGGCTGCTGACATGCAGGACAATAGCCCCTTACAGCGTGTCCAGGAAGCCTGCCCATCCAGGTGCACTCTCCCTTACAGCCAGAGGCCTGCCGCTCTCCCTCCTTCTCTCCCTCTCTCTGTCTCTCTTTCTCTCCCCCTCTTTTTCTCCTCCTCTCCCTAGTCCTCCAAACGCAGTGTGAGCCCATTGAGAGGGAAGGTAGAAACAGGAGAGGAGCAAACGGGGAGTGGAGGAGCTGTGCGGGGGTTGAGGAGGGATTTGCAGGGCCGAGATTTGAGAAAGAGGGTAGCGGTGGGGACGAGGGGGGTGAGGAGAGCGAGGGGAGAGCTCAGGTGTGTTGAAAAGACAGGACATTTGAGCAGTCAGTGATGTGGGGGGGGGGAATCAGTGAGCTTGAAACAATGGTGATAATAAAAGTCTCCCCTTTCACCCCATGCGCCTCTCCGCTTTTTCTCTCTTTTTGCTTAGCATCTCTACCTGCCTGACCTACCGCAGCGCATCGCGGCGCACAGAGGAAGGCTGGAGCGAGAGGGGGATGAGGAGGGAGGGATGCCTGATGGGACAGGATTGGTGGCAACGGAGGGGAGGAGTTCGTCAGTGTTTGCCCATCAGCACATCTTTGCTGACAGCCGTTGGCCTGTCTGTCAGCAGGTAATTTAAACCAGAGGGGGATCTGCACCCACCCTACCACCCACCCACACACACACATACACACACACATACGCGCCAGAATAAATGTTGGTACACTGCGCATCTTTGAGAACAACGGATGCGTTGAAACATTGCATTTTCTCTATGCTCAATATAATATTTCATGTTATATAGCATATTATAAACACTTTGCTTATGAGGAAATGATCATGTTCTGACATACCTTGTTCTCTCTCCACTAACAAGGCTGGGAAATGTCCTGACATCTCGTTGGAAATATCCAGTGGTTTCAAGTTAAAAAATGTCCAAACACTTACTTGAACAGTGGTCTCCGGCTCGGTAGCTTTCAGCTGTCACACACCTTCCTGCCCCGCAACCATCTCCTCTCCTCCTCCTACCTGCCAATACGAAAGTAAGCTTACATACATGTAATGTAAACATAATTAGACATGTATTGTAGAGATATCAATGCAGTAAATATGAAACGTACAAATTTGCAGAAAGAATGGCAACATTTTATTCTGCCAACTGTTACATTAGCCTTGTTTGAAACAGGATTTAAAATGTGTCCTTACTATATATACGCACAATATCCACTTTCAGATGGTCACCCCTGTGTATTGTAAATCCTACCAGTCTTTAGTGAACCATGGAGTCATATGGTTGCTTCCTTTCCCCTCAGTGTCTAGTGGCCCGAACATTGTCACCAATACCGAAGGGCCACCACCGGACCCGCGAGAGTCTCCCAAGGTTCACTGCACAAATCCCCTTCTGCACCAACCAGTCCGTTAATACACACCAACTATCTGCCCCGCTGCTCTCTGTGTGGTCCTCGTCTGTGCTTTGACAAAGAGAAAGAGGAAACGGTAAGGAGAGCTGACATCTCTGTTTTAGATGCTCTGCCTTTTGCTGTCATCTATCTAGGCTCAGAGGTAATTTAGATAAGAAAACGACTTCTTTCCTTGCTGGTTCTTTCTTCCTCTGTGAATGGGAAGACTGAAAACACGAGGATGAAACAGTCATCTGTGTCTCACTTTATCCTGGCTGCTGCTGTTAAAGCTTTGAGGACAAGACCGTCTTACTCGTTAGGGGTTTTTATTGTCCCATTTTCGTATCATTGGCATGACCCCATGTAGTATCCCTGAATCGCTTTCTCCATCCTCTGACTCACAAACTCCTGCAGATCTGGGGTCAGCATTGTCTACTCTTGGATACATCTCAGTGTCTAGAGCCATTTTCCAGGCCATCCCTTCTGTGTCCGTTTAAAGTTTTGCTCTCTTGACTGTAGCCAAGCTGCACTCCCTCACCGTTTCCTTGCATCCAAGTCCTGAGAGGGAAATGAAAGCTGGTTGGGGAGATGCAGTCAACAAGGTGGTAGGAATTTTAATGACCGGCTTTCTGCTGCCTTTTCCTCTCCCGTCGTTTTGGCCCCCAAATAATGATCCGGCAGGCTTTGCTGTTTGGCACCCACCGGCTTTCCTACTGAAAATGGCAGTGGACAAAATAAAGGGCAAGTCCACCATACCCCCGTGCCCACTCTCTGATCGAAGACAAAGTACATTTTAATTAAAGCTAAGGCAAAACAGCTTGAATGCATAGATGGAGTCATTTTCTTTTACTCATTAAATGCGCTTTGGTATTGTTTCCTCACTTACATTGATCCAAACTAGATGCTTCAAACCGACATTATATCGCCTTTAAAAAAGAATCTTAATGTACACACATAAAATTAATGTGACAGGCCGTCAAACCTCTTGTGGCAGACATAACCCGGGTGCAGTGAGCAGATAGCATTCGTCACAACCAATCAGAAGAGCTTGTTGAGTTTGTTATTGGAGCTCTGATTTTGGACCAGGGGTGCTCACACACGCAGCGGTAGGTAAGGCTGACAAAGTCCTGGCTTGAGTGTGTGTGTGTTTGTGTGTGTGTGTGTGTGTGTGTGTGTGTGTCTGTGTCTGTGTCTGTGTGTCTGTGTCTGTGTCTGTGTGTCTCAGTGCAAGTGTGTGGCACACCTATCAGACCTCTCTCTCCTTCTCTTGAAGCAGAACAGATCCTCTGGATAAGCTCACCCAGTGGCAGAGGCCCCCACAACAACACACACACACGTACACAGATCTACACACGCATGTGCCTGCGCGTGCACACACACACACACACACACACACACACACACACACACACACACACACACACACACACATGCACATTTATTCCTATACTGCATGCCTCCTCACCTTCCTTCTCACCATCTCCCTGTCTTGATCTAATGCTCAGTATATAATGGAACAAAGACAAGTGTGATTTTCCTCTTTTCCTCTGATTGGGCCTTTTTCAGTTTGTATCCTGTAGATGGAGATCCTGAGTTTCCCTGTACAGGCAGGGATCCAGGCAGGGCTGAGCCACTGGGAGCAGACAGCAGCCGATTGAGAATGTAAGGAAACAGATCAGTCTGCCTGGCTACAAGCCCCACCGTAGTTTGGTATGTGAGTGACGATTGGTGGATTGTGTGCGTGGGACATGGTCATATACAGGCTAGGGTTGCAGTGGTATATTGGTTTTCAGGTATACCATGGTATGATAATTGATGGTTACCGTGTACATTCGCTTATTGTCAGTGTTGGCTTCCAATGTATTAGTGTTATTTAAAAGATACGTATATTTCAGGTATATAACAAGAGTTTGTTCAACATAACACCCTTTAGGTTTCATTTCTTTAAGAATCATTCTAAGTTATAATCAGGATATTGAAGGTGTTATATCGTGTACCACGAAACTGGGATATGAAAATCTCATGCTGTTGCAACCCTAGTACACGTGCACATGTATTTGCAACATACAGTAAATGCATTTTCTTTTCACGCAGCTTCTAATTATCTGCATTTGGTTCGGTGTTTTTTTTTTTTTTTTTGCATATTGAGCTTCATAAGAGATCATGTCAAAATAATAAGACTCTAAGTCATCAATATTCCACAGAAATTGAATGATAAACCTCAGTTAATCCTTCTTAACCAAAACGGACTTAGAACATTCTGCAAACAAGCTCTCCCCTTTCCTCTTCCATCCCACGAACACCGGCAAAGTCTGGCTCCCAGTGGCAATCGGCATAACAAATTATTTTTTTATGAATGTATTTTTTTCTGTCCGGAAACAACTGACACAGTGAAAAATAAAAACTGTGACTTTCTAGCTTACTTGAATTAGACATCCATGGTATATTGTAGGTAGTCAGTTTGACAAAGAATCCGAGGCATTCTGATAATATTACAAATTAGTAATTTTAATCTTTATTAGCTCATGGATAAGCCTACATGCTTTGACTCCAGAGGGACCTCATCCCAAAAAAAACGCAATGAAAACAGGAAACAATTTGATTTGCAATAAACGTTATCACAGAGAGCAGCAGTACAGGTACAAAGGATTATTACCTATCGTGTTAATTCTACAAATTTGATTTGCAATGTCGTCTATACAACACAGAGAGCAGCAGTACAAGAACAAAAAAATATGCAAAGAAATATGAGGCTTACCTAACACATGACAGGTAAGTTCTACCACTTTATACCACCCACATTAACAACAAAATATCAGCAAGAGTACCAATACAAGAACAAAAATCATGCAAGGAAAATGTACTTATATTAACTATTGCAGGAAATGTGGCTTCTACCACTTTATACCTCCTACCAAACCAGCAGTATTCTACCGACAACAACAGTATGAATGCAACATATCTGTAAGCTCTCAAATGCAGTTACTGGAAAGGGCAAAAGCTAGAAATTCTACATAACCACGAATAGAAAGAAAAATGAATAACAACTGACACACCCGTTTGTTTTCCAAGATGCAGTGTGATGAAACAATCCATTGTAATTGGGCTTTGGGTTTGTTTGTAAAAATCACAGCACACAGCATTAAAAGCAAAGCCAGATTTTCAACAATCAGGAGTAGCTGTTGTAGGCGAACAGAAACCAGGAATCCATTTATTTTTAAGAAACCACAAAGACGTCAGCTGGTGTTAATCGTGGTCACTTCATTTCCTCCTTGCTGGCACCAAATAGCTGACTGTTGCTGAACTGTTGGGTGACATCACACATGTGGATGAAGCTAACAACCAGTCATTGTACATCAGTCTGAAATCACAACACAGTCATGTGGTGACTGACGGTGTGAACACAGCGGAGCACTTGATAGAAGGATAAAAGTCAGTTTTACATCGTAATAACCTTTTAGTAAAGTGGAAACTCATATGGCGATAGAGTCCAGATGGTAATAGTAACCATTACATTTCAAAATAAAGCCGTTTTATTGTGGAGGGGATCTGGAAATGTAGTTTGCAGATTTGTTCACTTACTTGTAGATAATTCCTTGTAGTTACACACACATACAGACGCGCACACACACCATTCCGTAGTGCTGGGAAAGTTGAGAGGGCCTACAGGTGTCTGTAAGCTCAGTCCTCCACACACTGAAGGTCCAGCAGCTGACAGGCTATAAGTGTCCCACAGTAGCCTCGTTCCAACTGACAACTTCAAAAGGTTACACTGCATGGGTCACAACAAAACATTATTTTCAGCATATGTGTGACGTGACGATGTGGGGTGGAGGGAGTCAAAATCCCCAAAATAGAGTGGCAAGTTGTCCAGTTTTACCACATGGCAAATGTCACAGTGTGACATATATGGGCTTATGAAAATGGCAAGCGAGGACAGGGCGGATCGCGAATCCAATCGCCTGTCACACTTTATTAGCGCAAAGAGCCGAAAGACTGAATCTTTCCCATCTCACTGTGTGACACATTTGGTCCGCAGATGAGCTCCGTTGTAAAACAAGCCATTGGATGTTAACAGAAACCACACTGCCGAATAAAATCCTTCCTATGATGAGCAATAAGCATTAGTGCGCGGCCTAACATTTGCACGCCGGCATCCCACCAAGCAACTGTCACAGTGCACTCCTCCTCCCGGACCTCATCTGAACAAACATCACTTAAAAATTCACCTCAGAGCTACACACGCTGCACTTTGACGTTCAGGTTTATTGTTTTTTTTTCCAGAAATTAGAGGAGAAGGCTCAAGTGGTAACAATTTGAAGTCAATAAACTCTTCTCCTCTAAAATGCCCTGGCTTCAAAAGAGTAGTGTGGGTGTTCTGCACGGCGGTAATGGAATTGTTAAGCATGCTCAGGGATTTGGCAGCTGGCTTCCTTCGGAAAAGAGCTGGAGTGGAGGATGACAACCTGTTAAAATCCAGTGTTTGTTTCTCTCATGATTAGCTGGAACAAGGAACACACATGAACATACGAAGCAGGGCTCGTATGATATAGGTGCATACAGTCAATACAAAGTGAGTATTGTCTCACATGCAGGCATTGTATAAAAGCATACTGTACACAAATGACAAAAGTTCACCTTTCATACACTGTTTAATTTCAGCAGACATCCATATCCAGAAACCTCAATGATACAGAATTCTTTGTCCTGACTGGCTGGAACATGCACTCTCCTAATGGAGGTCAGTTGTCAATAAGCGGAGAGAGAGTCTGTTGTGCAACATGTGTTTGTGCGTCTGACACAGGAGGGCAGTCTTTCAAAGCTTCCCCTCCATCTGTGCAGAGCGGCTTACTGTACAGCTGCACCAGACTGTCAGGTCAGTTGTAAAGGTTCTCTAATGATGATGTCAAGTGTTAGGTTTGCTTATAGGATCATGGTTTCATTCCTTCATCTTCAACAACACGCAGTCCCAGCAGGATTTTGTGGGCTTTTTAATTTTATTTTTGATTGTTGCGGCCTAAAATGCCTGATTTCATGGCAGCTTTTCGAAAAAAATGTGAATCATGTTGCAGTGTTGTTAGGTTAGATTTTTATTTTGTGTAATCACATATGCTGTTCTCTGAAATCTCCAACCTCCAACCTTATATTTTGAATGAATACTGAAATATTTTCTCATCCAAACAGAGTGCACTTAAATTACTTTGATTTAGAACTACACTAATGTTACCACTGATAATGATCACGAGTAAAACTAAGGTCCTTTGATTCTTTCAGAGCTTGCAGTCAATCTGGAAGCAGCAGATCTCTGAGTTTGTTTTGCGGTAGAAGTGGGGTGTCGCAAGTTGACGATAATCATGATTTTTAAAAAATTTGTATCGATGTATGATAATGTCATGAATAATCCAGTGAAGATTCTGGCTTAGTGCATCTTTTGGTAATGACTTTATCTGTTTGCTTTTTCCCTCGTAATTGTGTAGTAGATAGTAACTGTTTTTTTTTGTACACTTTTTAAAAAACTGTTATGGTTACAGACTCTGTGTCCCTCACTCCCTCATATTTTGAGGGTTATCTAAAAAGAGACAAAACACACAGTAAACGGTTAAAAAGAAATTTGATTGCATCTTTCTTTTTTCAAATTCCTGTAGATACAGCAGTCGAGAAGTGAAAATCTGATATTGTGCCAGCTGTAGTTCCAACAATAACCTGCTTTCGTGCAGAACAACAGGGAATTGCCTTGCATGGTTTTTGGTAGAGACTTTTGTTGGTAAAAAGGAGACCTTTATGTTGCACACGTATTTATCTTCATAAACAGAAGTGAAGTGAGTCAAGCGATGTCCACATCTTGCACGCTGAACTGCTATGATCGTCGAAAACTCACACGTAACTACAATAATTGGTCGAATTTCCAGAAGAGTTGCAGTGATTGGATGAATTTGCGTTGATTGTTGAAAATCGTCACGCCGCAACTTCCTGAATGGACTGAAGAGACTGACTCTCTTCTCGTGACTTCTTTTAGCTCTCTGTCCCTCTTGCCATAAATTCCCAACTGTAGCTCAAGCTCGACAAAGTCACTTCCATCCTCTGCCTCCTCCTTTCACCGCCACCACATCACCTGTCCCTCCGTCACCCTTTTTGGATGAGAACGCTTACAACTCCTGCTTGAGCCCTCATACGTGAAATGTGTCCAGAGTCAATATTTTTTCCAGGTTGAGCGTGAAGCTGTCTGCCATTTCAGCACTTGCTGTGCCCCTTCCACAAACAACATGCGGCTCTGATGCATGTTGAATTTCCTCCTCTTCCCACTCTCTCTGCAGTGAGCAGAGTAATTGTGCAGTTCATTTCTGTTGATGTGCGTTTTTTCACAAAATTATTCATTAGCTCCTCTCCGGTTGTCCCCACGCAGCCACCCCAGGGTCATGTGCTGGGTTGGAGGGGACTCCGGGGAGTGGGGTGGTCCTACAGGGGATGTGGTGGCAAACCCCGGGAAGTACTGTTGTTTTTGATGTGTTGCCGAAGTCCCACCCAGTCCCCCACCTCCACCTCCACCTCCACTCCCCATCACCATCACCCACCCCCCCCCCCCACACACACACACACACACACACACCCCACCCCACCCCAGAGCTCCTATTAATCATCCTGTCAGTCCGGCAACACACACACACACGGTTCGTCGCTGACACACCACACCACCACCACTGCACATATACACTGTGCAACAAAACAAACAAATAAATAACGTCGCCGGTCACTGCCAGGCTACAGGAGGCTAAGGAGAGAATGAGAAAATAATCTCTATGGAAATGGAACCGGTGCAGGAGAGCTGCCGAGTTTGTTTGCTACTTGTGTGTGTTTGTGCTTCAGTCGCTGAAACCTTTATTGGTCTTTGTTGGGTTGTAGAGTGTTTGGTGTTTTATGGTTTGTTTCCTATGTGATGTCAGGCTTATAGTGTAAGTGTGCAGCTTGGCCCCAAGTTATTTTTCCCCCCGTGCTGGGAAGTAGCCCGCTCCTGTGGGCAAAAGAGGCTAACTTGAAAATGTTTGCCTCCGAGTACAATCCACCGCAGCCCTCAGTGGCGCGGCACCGGATTGGTGCGAGTGTGCGTGGATGTGTGTTTTAGTCATTTTTAGTGATTCGCTGGAATCCCCTTGCAGTGCCCCTTGGACTGAGGAGCTGGGCACCTTGGCAGTGGAAACATATTAGTGAAAAACAGCCCAAGAATGTCAACAAGACTTGCGGGTTTGGGGGAGAGATGATAACTCCGCTGAATACATCTGTGAGACACAAACTTGCGAAGATTTATTTACGAGCGGTCATTACACGACATGTCCAGCATGTCCACGCTGCACATTTCGCCGTTCTCCTTCAAGGCTGGGCGGAGAAAATGCTCCACCGCCGAGCCTGCCCCATCCCTCCTGCTAAACACTTTCACCACCGTGAGCATGTGTGTGTTGTGTTGTGGGGCCCCACTATAGCTGGCTGCAGTGACGTCACTCCCCACATACAGTATTATAATACATCAGGGCTGGTTCAGTGGTTGTATGGAGACCGTGGGATCTGGAGCTGCTTGGAAATAGAAACTACACATCCTCCATATTCCTGAAACTGGTTTTTCATTTAAACATGTGAATCTTTTTTTAGCTGTTTGGCTTAAAGTGACACACATTTTGTGCTTGTTGTGTTTTTGTCTGTATTTATTTATTTTTTTTACCTGTGACTTTCGATTAGTTATATAGATTTTAAATGAAAATGCACTGTAGTGACTTTAAATCAGTGATTAATATAAATACCTGACCCTGCTTTTAAAGCTGTTGCATAAGCATGAATATTACTATTGATATTCTGGCACCTATTGTAGCCTAACCGTCCATTCATTCGTTACGCCTCGTCACCACACATTTCCCCAAGCCTCGGTGTGTTATCAAAGCCAAGCAGCAGTGAGAGAGGGTCACTGAAGCTGCTATGTGATGAGAACAAAATCCCAGATCAGACCGTTACTGGAGGTGAGAACACACATCTCAGGTTGGGAACCTTCAAGGGGGTTTGTTTCAAAGATGAGAACCAGAAATCCCAGAAGCTGGTGTGCTTCAAAGGGCTGCTGAGGGGGTGGCAGCCAGCTCTCTGGAGTCCTAACCCGCTGCCATGCCAGGCTGGTGTGAAACGGACACTTGTGGGCTCGGCCTGTTCTGTCTGTCCACAGTTGTTAATGATAACATGCACGGGCCTCAGCACTTCATGCTGCCCTCACGAGCCTTTTGTCGCCTGCCAACTTGTGTGCATGTACTTGGTGAGAATACTTCTGCGCCGGACTCATTCTGTGTTACAGCGATCACAACATTTAGCAGGGGGGAAATCGCTGTCGACAGCAACCTTTATTTCTGTGATAATCATTGATTAATCCAATGGCTTATCACATCACACCTCAATTCGTGTGTTTTACTTACGATTTAAAGGTGCACCATGTAGTTTGGGGGAAAACATTTTAGTCAGAAGAGAAAGATCTTCATTGACTGATTTCTTTTTTTTTTTTTTTTTAACGCCTCAACAAATTAAATAAAGAAACCCTTTTTGATTTCATGACTGAATAAACAGAATAAACAAACTGACCTTAAAGGACAACACAATTTCACACTGTTTTACTCTGTTTATATGTGGCGGACCCCGCCACCTTTCTAGCTTCAAACAGTGCTCTGAGGACAGCTTGTTTATTCAGTTATGGAAACAATGTATATTTATTAGTTTATATTATGACCTCATTGATATTGTAAATATTCTAAATCCGAGTTCTCCCAAACTACATAGCACCGCTTCAACACAAGAACAGTGAAGCCTCATTATGGCGTGTTTCACATTAAATCTGACCACAGTTTCTTGGTGAGAAAAATGTGTGTTCATTCAAAAATGAAACAGATACTCAAATATATTTTCCCTAAAATATTTATGGTTTTCTTCAATTCTTTATTTTATTGAATTCAAAATGAATTTTGGTCAATGGGGAATCTTGGCTAAACTTACTTTTTAGTTTGAGGATATTTTGTCCAATTGTAGAATTGATTTCATCTAATTTCCCTTTAGACAATTGATCTTTATAATATTCAAATAAATCGCTACACTTTTATCATTATCTTGTGTTTCTTCACAAGCACTGTGTCCCTCAGGGGACACGTTAGACAGAGAAAACAGCCACAGGCCCGAAGGCCTTTTGGCCTGAGGCACAAACTGTTTGGACCCTCCGGCTGAATCCTCCATGTGAATATATTTTCTCCAGCGCCACAGAGCCCGTGTTGTTGCCTTCTCTCCGTGTATGTCACCGAACTTGCACAAACCGTGCGCTCTCTGGCTGAGCTGTAGAAATATGACAGGCCATTTTCCTCCCCGCCGCTCCGAACTCAAAGATTAACATTGTGATTCCCAGTGTCCCCGCGGACAGCTTGATTGATTACATCATATTAAGGTCGTTTCTACATCGGGGTAATTTTCACTCGGGCCTCCCGGCGATATTTTAATGTGCATTTGTTTGGCGGGGTTGTCGGCTCCTCGCTCCTTTGATCTGCGGGGGAAATGGATGGCGACATTAACGAGCGATTAATTAAAAAAAACAACATTGATGATGATGATGGTGATGATGATGATGATGGGATGCTCGGTACACCTGAGGTCAGCTGTAGTCAGACTTCCTTTAAACCGATCAGCTGTGCTTTTTTTTTTTTTTTTGCTTGGACCGAATATTATTTGTCGAATAGTAATTTGTGTTCCTGAATCCAACCGCACGATGACGATGTTTGAAAATATATATTCGTTGGCATTTGACATAAGAAAATACAGTCACGGGATACCCTGTAATTTCACCGCTGCTATTAAGTATGATTGCTCTTTTTATTTTATTTTATTTCTTTTAAATGCCGAATTAGCCAACAGTCGTCACCGAAAATGAATCAGACAGAAATATGAAATACTCTTCTTTTTATTTCCAGACTGAAAAAGGGGGGGAAAAAAAACAAAAAAACGAAATGATCGGTTTGTGTTTGTGGGTTTTGGCCGGATCGATAATCAGTCGGCGGTGTTTTTAAGCGACCTGACAGCTGAGTGCGTGTTTCAGGCCTCGCTGAACACACGATTAAACAATCGCATAGGAGAAATCCTCAGACTTGTGTATGCTGCAGTGAGTTCCAGGTGCTTAAATGATGGAGATTAATGTGAAGATTTAGCAGAAGTGCGGATAAATATGTGGCCAAAACATCTGAATCATAAGATTTAAGGTTCACCCTCCGACTGTATTTTGTAAAAAAAAAAGTTGTTGCAAACTAAATTTTATTTTACTTTTTTTCAAAACCCACTACAAATCTCTCGTCTGGTCTCCAACACACACACACACACACACACACACACACACACACACACACACACACACACACACACACACACACACACACACACACACTTGAGACATGCTGTATTTCTGGCTTTATTAGCTCTCCAGATGTGCAGCCGGTCCGAGGCTGCTCCGCTGCAGCAGGCCTCCTGCAGTGTGTCTGTATCTGTGCAGTCTGCCCTCTAACCTCGTCATATTCCTGCTATCGGGAGCTGTGGCGCAGCGCCCGTTTGTCTCTGACAGCGTGTTAACAACGCTGCGAAAAGGCCCCAAAGAAACGTCTTGGATTAGCGGTCAGATTTCTCATTTCCCAGAGACGCACAAGGTCCTGAACCCAATTAATGGCTAATAATTACCAAGGCAACTTCACTATGACCGCTTCTGGGGACTTCATTAGAGGAGGGGAGGAGGGAGCGGCCCGCTGTGGAGTACCACTCCAAACTAATTCTGCAGAAAAAGGACCGACACCCCTCCCTCCCCCCTCCTCCCTCCTCCCCTCTCTGTTTTTCTAATTGATTAGCTGCTGTGATCTTTGGGAATTTTTGTTTATCGATCACTGGGTGAAAAAAAAAATGGTGGAGATCGTCGTGTTCATCGCCGACAGGGTCATCGTGCCCTCCTCGCGGCAGACGGCTCACGCCATCGAGGCCTTCCCGCGTGCGTGAGCGCGCGCCTCCACGCCAGTCCCCGCAGCGCCCCGCCCGCCCCGCAGCCAGTTACCATGTTTACTCTCCCATTACATCGACTGCGGCAGAATTACAGTTAGCAAATTTACAACGCTCACAAAAGAGCCCCGGCCCTCTTTTTTTTGATGTCCTCACCCAGCAGGCCGGAGCGCGAGGTGCTCCGTTTCACGTATCTAATGTGCGCTGATGTTATCTGCGCGTAGCGTCTAATCCACAGACCCAGAGCCTTTTCCACCGTGGATAAAGCTTGGGTTTCAGCGGCCTGTGTGTGTGTGTGTGTGTGGGTGGGTTGGTGGGGGGGTGCGTACAGTCACCGCAGTCTGACCACACCAGTCCACAGTGTTATAAACTTCTGTAGCCTCCCCCCTCTACATACACACGCGCGCGCGCGCGCATTCACACATAGCTCGCGCCTCATGATTGACGATGATGTTGATACCAGCGGGCATGAGTATGTTTGTGTACAATTATAAGATTAATCTTTTGATACCATTATCAGAACATTTTCTAAAATATCATTCCGTATCTCAATCTATAAACTACTGTATATTATTGAATTATTGTTATTGTTATTATTGTTATTATTATTATTATTATTGTTATTATTATTATTATTATTATTATTATAGGCCTTGGTTGTAAATAGAATTTGAAGTTTGTATTGTATGTGGGAGGGAAGAAAGAAAAACACCTGACATGTTTTGGGAAAACGCCATGGGCCTACTGTCAGTTCAGGTGAGGTGAAGACGTCATCACTTCCTCCAGGTGAGATTAAGGGAACTGAACCGACTTGTCGCAAACTGTGTCCTTCACGTTGTCCAACCCGCCAGACAATCAGCCTAAGCGCACAGAGAGAGCCTCCGGTACGTGCGTAAAGGGCCTTATTTGGTATAGGCGCCGTGGAGACGGTATCCTGACAAACACTGCTGTGGACAGAAGTGTGTTTATACAGATTACCTGCCGCGGAGGAGCACTGGGTTTAAGAATATGGGGGGGAGATGATTAAAGAATGGCAGAAGCTGAACCGAAGGCTAAATTCTGTGCGTTCCATTGAACTTGATCGCGCTGTTCTTGTCGTGGTTTTGTTTGTTGTCACTGATTATGAATGTGCCTCTCTTCACTCTAATTAGACGGATTAATAAAACACAGAGAGGGTGGTGGCGGTGGTGGTGGTGGTGTGTGGATGGCTGCAGCAGCAGCAGCAGCAGCAGCAGCAGTGCACCTCTCTTCGGGGTCGGAGCCAGCGGTGCAGCCGTCCTGCGCTCCCTCCAGCCGCCGCTGGACAAAAGAGAAAAAAAAAAAGACAGAGGCACATTTCTGGAAAACGCGCTTCAAAACGCAAGTTGTTTCCCCTCTGCGCAGCCGTCCTGCGTTTCCACAAACACGTTAAGAGTCGAAGGTTTGTTCTAAATGACTCAGAAAAGTATTTTCGTCGCTTCTCTGTGCGCGCGTAATCCCAGTTAATTGCTCCTCTTTCAAAGGTGTCGCACCATGTGAAATCATTTGTCCAACCTGATGTGCGAGAAGTGCTCGGAGGCCTGGCCTCAGCTGTCTCGGGTGGCTGATGGGGATAATTTTTCCACAAACAGCGGAAAGTTCTGCTGAATGTCTACAGTTATTCTCTGGCTGCAGCCGGATGGAGGACGAGGTGGGCCATCGATAGGGCCAATCGATTGAGACAATGGATTATTGATAGCTTGTCGCCACGCTCCCACGCTCCCTTTCAGACACCGAGGAATAAACAAAACCTTTGCACACCACCGTCGTTCACATAATTTATTATTTGTTTATCGACCTGTTTCTCTCTTTTCTCCACTCTTACCTCCGCGCTGCCTGTCAGGCCGCGGAGCTGGCACTTCACACTCCCTATAGGTATGAAAGCACACTTCACACGCTTCCTTGCGTCCTGCAACGCCAATAAAAATTAACCTCCCCCCTTCCTCCCGTCTCACTGTGCCAAGACAAACTCCCTAATATAGCCTACAGATAATGTATGTTAATTACTGCTGATTATTATTGATTAATGATTCATTTCGCCTCAACTCATGGGAAAACATCCCACGGCAATTTGTGTCCAATACAGGCTGGAGACGTGTTTGATGAACTCGAGGCCTTTTTTTAAAAAAAAAATTATTTTCTTTCTTTTTTTTTTTTTATTCAAATCAATTGTTTTCCATGCGCATCGTAATGAGCAACAAGCTGCGGTTCAGCCACGGAAACACCAAGGAAATGTCAGACAGACCGCGACTCATATTTACACTGGTTTAACTCCAGTGTAATGTTCAGCAGAAGAAGAAAAAAACATGGAGGGGAAAGAAGAAAAAAATATGGCAAGAAATGAAAAAAATAATAACAGTCACAATAATCATCGTGATATTAATAATAACTCTTTATGCGTGGATTTGAGGGCATCCCATAAAAAAGCGCGGTGCGATTAGTGCGCGGAGAATTGATCCCCGCCGCTCGCTCCCAGCAGACTGCAGCCGCTCCATCACCGCCGCGCTCTAATAGGCTCCAGCATAGAGCCGCCTTTATGCAGCCAAACTAGACGGAAACCATTCCCATATGACATGCAGGCTAAAGGACCAGGCACCACATGAGCGCGACGAGCAGCCCGCACCACCATCAGTCAAGCTGGACGGTGTTACTCTGATGAATAATACAATATCAGATCGATTTAAATGTGAGCAGCCTCCGTCGTTTCGCTCAATTACGACCAAAACATTTAATACATACAAAAATGCACCGTTAATACATGAGCACAAAATTGTTCAGGATAATTAATTAATTAGTTAATTAATTATTATTATTATTATTAGAAATAACAATAATAGTAATAACAATTATGATTATTATTTAATTACCTTTTCACTGTGAGTCTGATTTTAATTGATACCCATGAAATATATTTCACATTTGAAATCATACAAAATAACTGCACTAAAATGTCTAAAGGGAATCATATAAATAAAGTGAATGTCCTAAATTGCATCTTCATTATTATTTAATGCAAATAAGTAAAACAAATAAGTAAATATATGAATAAATAAATAAACGTAAAATAACGCTAACGGGAATTAGTGTTTAAATGAACACATTTTTTATTAATAAAAATACATACAAAATAAAATTTAAAAAATACCTTGTAGTTCTTCAGGCTGCATCACGCTGCTTGGTGAAAGGACAAACAACGTAGAGCCGAGCTCCTCCTGCCTGCAGCATGTAAACAAACAAACAGACAGACAAACAAACAAACAAACAAAACAGGTGCAGGGCAAAAGTCATACTTACAAACAGAAGGTCTGTGGTCTGTCCGCCTCCGTCCAGGTGATCTGTACGCAGCATAGAACAAGCGCCCAAACACCTCCCCAAGAAATGACTGCTGCAAATACGATTGTTACACATTTGAACACACACACACACACACACACACACACACACACACACACACACACACACACACACACACACACACACTGGAGGAAAGAAAGAAAGAAAGAAAGAAAGAAAGAAAGAAAGAAAGAAAGAAAGAAAGAAAACAATAATGAATTAAAAAAAAAGGCTGGATATTTCTCCCCGTTGTACGGACTCTGGGGCTGCTGCTGTTGCTGGTGGTGCTGGTGGCTCCATGCATGCGTCAAAACAGCTGCTGGCCGCTGCTTGTCCTGAGGGCAACAAGGTTCACACACACACACACACACACACACACACACACACACACACACACACACACACACACACACACACACACACACACACACACACACACAAAACCAAATCATTGCCTGTAAAATGCACCTATTTACGCCCGCGTGTGCATTAATGAAGTTTAAAAATAACCCCCTGCAGTTGGAGCATGTTTTTGTTTTTTTGGCACGAGAGCAGCTGCGTCAATACAAAGTTTCTGTGGAGTCAGACAGAAAATCATTTTGTTGTTCACATTTTACCATTAAAATTTGAATATTATGAGAGAAATTTCAAAATAAAACAGTCCAGTCATAATTACGATATGAACAATACTATGAATAATAATAATTCAGGTGCGTTCCAGTTATTATGATAAGACCTTGACCTCACCGTACCTCGCTGTGTCCACCGCCGGTCGGAGAAAACCAAGTCGTCGCTGTTAAAGGGGTAAAAATCCAAGAAAGGTGCTGGCAGGAGCTGAATGGGGTGGGTGGGGGTCGGTGGAGGGGAGGGGGGGTGCGCGAGGGTATGGGGATGGTAAAGGGGGGGAGGGAGGGAAGGTGAGATGTGAGGGGAGAGCAGGAGAAGGAGGAGGAGGAGGAGGAGGAGGAAGAGGAGGAGGGGAAGAGATAAGTGATCTAAAGGGGAGACGATAGGACAAAAAAAAAAAAAAAAAGTGATGATGATGAATACATTGGAAAGTTTTTTTGGCCCCGGCGAGGGTGTCAGATTGAATGGCCTGTGCGCATGTGCGAAGGTGTCCAAACTGACAATGCTGGTGAGATGAAGATAGTGTTGTTGCTGCTTCTGGGCTCACGGAGGACGACGAGAGGAATCTACAAGCCGACAAGATGAGATCCAAGGCGAGGGCGAGAAAACTGGCCAAAAGTAGGTGTTCTCTTTTCCGCTTCTTACCGCTTTTCTGCCGCCGGGCTCCAAAACTCCTGCGTCTTCTTTACATGTCCACTTGTGTCCTTGTCATATCCTTAAGAGAGGAGGGGGCGACTCTTTCTGTCCAGAGTGAACTTTTCTGCTGAAAATGTTGTCCCGGCTCCGGCTCGCGCCGCGTCCTCTCCCCCCTGCACGCTGCGGTCTTGGCTCCGGCGCTTCCCGGCGTCACAAAGTTTTCATGTGTGATGAGAAAAACGCCGCTGGTGCTTTGACTTGATCGCGCTCCTTGGCTGTAATGGCAGAGATAAACATTGGCGTCCGCAAAAAGAAAAAAAAAATCTAATCATGTAATTTTTGCTCTTTTGGAGCTTCCGAAGGTTGAAGAGGGAAGGCGCACATTCGTTCCCCCCGAAAGTTACCGAGGAAAAGTTGTTCGAAATGGACTGTAACTTTTTTTTTTTTCTGTATAGAGCCCGTAGCAAAGTCTTGTGAAATAAACATTCCCGGCTTTTGAAATAGTGGGCGCTGTGGCACTGCTGCTGCTGCAGAGCTGCTACAGCGAGCCGAGCCGATTCGAGCTGAGCGCCACTCTTTTCATTCGCCTTGCAAAACGCCAGACGCCGACATGTGAATGTCGACAGTAATATTTTCATGCAGATTTTTTTCTCTCTCTTTTTTTTTTTTTTTCTTGTCCTGCTTCTCGAGCCCCGCAGAATATATCGCTCTCCCGCAACTTTTTCGTTTTGGTCCCAGGGCCCCTTGGAACTGCTGCAGACTGGTTCCTCCTCCAGGGAATGCCAATCAATAATACGTCTTGTGCAGGAAGGCGCCCATGCTGCTGCTGCTGCTGCTGCTGCTGCTGCTGCTACTACTACTTAGAGGACTGCTGCTCGCGTCACACTGGGGAAAAAAATCATGTATTGAGTTTTTGTTGTTGAGTTCGGAGCGTTTTTTATTGTTTGACATGTGTTTGTTGTCGGTGGGTTGATTTTTTAAATTTTTTTTTTTGATTATTTGCAGCGTCTTTTTTAAATTGCTATTTATTCCTGCATGAACGTATGCTGCTCGGTTTTCCTTCGGCCAATTATGTGGGTCAATCTGCTTCTCTTTTTTTAAAATTTTCAATCCACATCGACATGTCAACGATTTTGTGCAGGCCTGTTGGCATTTCTTGAGTCTCTGTATGTTTGTTAGATTTGATCCATGAGTGAGTTTTTTTTGTGTGTGTGTGAAGACGCACAACTTTAAACACAGAACACATTTTTCTTTGCATTGCATTTATTTTATTTTTGTCTGACGTGTTATTTAAAAATATCATAATTTAAAAACATATACCTGACAGTGTTTTTATCATGGGACATGCTCGATTGCACGTTTACAGGCCTTTAAAATGCTGTAACGCTGCCAAAGCCACTGGCCTTAATTCAACATGAACCTGGATCTTAAAATCAGAACTAATTCAGACTTTTCCTTTTTTTTTTCCTTTTTAAATTTACCATTTATATTTCAAACCTGAAGTGGAATGAATATTTGAATTTAAAACCTGTGTATTTTGTAAATTCATTAAAGAAGAATGCCAACTGTTAGTCTTGTGGGATTATTATTAAACGTCCAGTAGTGCTTTTGGCACACGTGCATTCAGATAAATAAGAATGAGAATACAAAAAATAAATTGTCAGCACTGTTTTTTTTTTTTCTTGGGAGCCATGCTCTTGTTATTACATGCTCTCCACTTTTGCTCCACGGAGGGTCAAGTTCCCCTAAGAGTTTTTTTCTTCTTTTTTCTAAAAAACAATAGACAGAAAAGAAAATTGAGAGAGAAGAGGAGGAGAAAAAGGGAAAGAAAAGAAAGGGAACGAAAAGCATAACGCTAATTGGGGCTACTTTGTTGAAAAATACTTAAACATGTGGAGGGATCCCGCGTCTGGCCACCCTCCCCAGTAATTGCACTTGGTCTTGATCTCTAAACAGCCCTGATAGTCTGTTGATCCGGGTGCTAATGAACACAAATACCTGGCTTTGTGGCGCTCTCACACCGGACCACTGGAAGGGAAGTCCACAGGCCTCAGATGTGTTGCGTCGCAGCGGTGCGAGAGAAAAAAAAAAAAAAACAGAGCATGACGGGAAAACAGAAAAAAACAAAAAACAAAAACATATCTTGTTCTTTTTGACATTCAAAACATGCAGGCCCACAACGTTTGAATGCGACGCGTTGGAGTATATTCCACCCTCCTTTTTTCTTTTTCTTCTTTTGGGTGAAAACGCTCTCCACACAGAAGGCCCACAGCGACGTACAGCAGCTTGTTTCATCATTTATTTCTCGCCCCTCGTCTTTATTTTCTCCTCTCCGACACAGATCTTAGAGTTTAGGAGTCCCTCATGTACGATATGAATATGTGTTGTTGTTTTTTTTAATGGGAGCTCGCGTTAATTAGTGTGCAGTCGCTCCGGCTGGTTTACATAATGCTTTCAGGGGTCAGGGTAATGTGAGTGTGTGTGGACTGTGGACACTGTGATATCTCCCTCACAGGTTTCTATTTTTATTTTCACAGCAATATTACTTTGAGTTTATTATTATTAGTGTTATTATTTAATTTAATTCAGTTATACCTAGATGATCGCTCTATACGATACACCGTTTATTGATTATCGCACATTTAAAATGTTCTATATTATCCTCAGGTTATTTTTGGGTGACTGAACGACTCATCTAATTTATTGAAGATCTCGGTTTTTGATACGAGACTTGACCCCTTGGTCCCTGCTGTACTAAAAAAAAAAAATCAATACAGGCAAACAGCAAAGTGACGATGAATTCAGTTTACTTTAACCACAGTCCATATGTTTGTGTGTGACAGGTTAAACTCCCTGTGGCTGTTTTTATTGTTTTCTTCTTCTTCTACTACTTCTTCCTCTTCTTCCATACGCAGCTTTAAAAAATGGGTTTGGATCAATTAAGACTTGCAGTGGAGTGGGTGTAGATTCCCCCCCCCCTATTTTTCAGTGTGGAGGTGAGGTCTCTCTCTCTCTCACTCTCTCTCTCTCTCCCTCCCATGCACTCGCAAGCACTTGCACAAACCTATAGAAATATGATTAAAACAGAGAACAGTCGGGAGGAACAGGAAGGTGGTGTATCTGCTTCAGAGCGGCAGCGCACACACCTTATTGATTTTCTCAACCTATGTGTAAGTTACTCGGGCCCTCTGCATTTATCAGGTCAATAAACTGCTAATGCCGTTTTTCTTTTTGTTGTTACCTTTTTACCACCTGATTTTTGTCCTCTTTTGTTTTTGCTGATTTTGCACAAAATGACCCACCACACTGATCAAATGCAACGCAAGTCCCCCCCCATCTCTCTCTCTATGGCTTTCTCTTTCTGTCTCTCTCTCTTTCTGGACTATATATACTAATTGCCAGATATCCTATTGATCTCTGTGCTAAATGCCCCCTTATTAGATGGACTCCCAGTCACGAACTTGGCCTGGCTCAACAGCTTCTGATGTTTTGACAGAAGTAATAAAACCCAACCCATAACACTTTAAAACCAACAATGGTAGCTATGTTGAACTTCTGGCTAAACGTTCAGGGTCCCGCGTGCAGTTCTCCCATGTATTGCTGCTATGCAGCTGTAATGTTTTGTCAGATAGCACTGCAGCGTGTTCGCAGATTAGAGCCTGGACATAAAAATGATAGGATCATCAAGTGAAAAGGAAGTGTAATGTTTGGTAGTTACAGCAAATCATTGACTTGTGTTTTTGTGCTTTTTATGAAGCTGTAAATCTTTCAATTTTAGTTGCTTTTATTTTGAAGTAAGTGCATCAGTGAGCCAGTGAAGACAAAGGAAATTCATAGGAATCCTCGAGATGACTCTTACTCTGATAAAACTCTGTTTTAGAAGACTTCCTCGTGGTGCAGGCGATTTTGACGAGGTTAATAAATGAAGCCTAATAATTAGCCTGCAGTGCATTTATACAACTGATTCAGTTTATTTTATTTTGTGCTGGACTTAATGCAAAATGAAAGTACTGGATAGATCTTTATTTTATATAGCTACGGACCTTTCACAGATAGAACACAGTGGGAAACCCGAGACTCTTGTGGTTCCACTGAGCCCATTTGCATTCATGTGTGATGATGTGAATGATCTTAGCAGCGCTCTGAATCAGGCACTTTTGCAGTTTTTCTTTTGTCTGAAGTGACTGCAGTGACCGCTATGAGAATCACAGTCTCGTGAATCTTTGCAGCCAGAAAAACTGAAGCCATTCAGGTGATGTCAGACTGTGTGCGTGTGTCGGTTCTGTACAGGAGTCCTTTTTTTTTTTCCTTCTTCGGGGAAATACTGTTCACCGTCCAATCAGGAAGGAGACGTGTTTTGCAGTGATTTTGTGAAATCTGGTTTTTGATACAGAGGCGCTTCATTTACTCTCTTCTTCATGCTATTCGGCTGGGTTTTTTCTCTCAGCGTTTGGACTGATTTTAGGACCATTTGTGTCAATTTTTGAAGGGATTGAAAAATTGTGTAGCCTAACTAATTGCATCAGTCCACATTTGGCACGGCCAAATGCTGCATAAGTACTTGATTATGGAAGTTTTCTGGATGTGAGTTCCCCGTCATGTCCACACACACACACACACACACACACACACACACGATACAGTGCAGTGTGTTGTAAGGCTCCCTGTCTTCTTTCCATATTTATCTCCATGGCTGGTTACCCATCTTTGTCCGTGTCTGTTCAGAGAAATACCTCTGTGCTGTACATGAAAAGCACTTTCTCAATCCTCAAAAGGCATCCATGAATCTGCTCATTTGTAACATGTTAGTTTGTCGTAGGGGAAGTGACTTTGGTTGATGAGGTTTATCGTCACGGTTTCGGCTCCTTCAACGTCAAGCCACCGTCTGTTTCAGCAAAACATGGTCCACATTTGATTCACATTACATGTTACAAATAAAGATCCACTGCCTTTTGTAACCATATCTTCGTAGTTGCTGCGAGAGCTGACTCTTGAAGAATGTTCCTTCCAGTAAAGTATTCATATTACCCTCAAATGTGCAGGACAGTGTAGTCTGAAGTCTCAGCTCTGCTTACTGCCCCTAAATCTTTGAAACAGTTGGCCAGTAAAGAGCACCGTCCGTGATCTCTCCCACCTGTGCAGGGGAAAAAATCCAAGGAGAGAGTTACAATGCAAAAGAACTGGTTGCTGTGTGAATTACCTGCGCTGTGAAGCTCAAAGAAGGGAAGGTTAACACATGTGAGCATAGTTCAGATGGAATGATACAATAAAATGTTTTTAAAAAGCCTGTTTTATGACTGTTCCACTGCCAGCTTCTTAATGTTTTCTTTCACTATCAGTGACTCCCTCTTTTCCTCCCTGGACACAGGGGTTTATCTCCAGGGAAATGCTTTTATTGTTATTCAGTCAGTTACTGCTGTAAATGTGCTGCTGCTGTTTTGGCAAAGTGTCCCTTGGAAGAGAGACGTCTCTACTCTGGTCAGGTACAGGCTCCTGAAAATGTAAAAAAAAGGGGTAGAAAACCATATAATTACGAGCTTGTTATTAACCGCTCAGCTGTTTTTGGTATCTTCAGTGTTGTACTCTTTCTGATATGGTATTATATTTGCCTGTCATGTCCATATTTTGGACCCATGAGGTCTCAGCAGCAAGACTCATAATGCTTTTTTTTCGCATTTTCACATTCTGATTTCAGCATTTCGAATAAGATGTAATCATACAAACGGTAATCTTGGATGTTTTCAAACTTGAGATTTTTGTGTCCATTGGTTAATCCACGTTCAGTGTTGTGTATGTGTTTGATTTAAATGGCTTATAGTTTCTCATTCAAGATAGTAACAGTGTCTGACTCAGTGTTAAATTTATGGAAATGACGACAGAGCTTTGTTTTTTTTTTTTTTCTGCTTTCAGCGTAAGAAGAAAATACATTTGCGCTGAACATTGAAGTCACAGTGACTCTTTAATGTCAACACCGAAACATCTGACTGGCTTTCCTCGGCTCTGTGACACATACACAGCAATGCACATGGATCCGAGACATACACTCACACGCACACACCTTAGTGGTGACAGATTTTTGAGCAATGTTAGGATTTAACCCCAATCAATCACAAACTAGAAAGGTTGAGTGTAAATGTCATCCAAACAGCAGGAGCTGGCACTTTTGGCTGCCTAAATGTGTGTGTGTGAGTGTGTGTGTGTGTGTGTGTGTGTGTGTGTGTGTATGTATGTGTGTGTGTGTGAACCAGTGTTTGTACGCCATTTTGTACAGTTGTTGGAGGTCCTGTCACTGTTCAGAGCTCTGACCTTGGCTGAGTCTGGCACAGCAATGGGTGGGCATGTCTTCCACCTGGACACACGTAGACACTCACACACATGCACAGACACACAGACACACACACACACACACACACACACACACACACACTCACACACTCACACACACACATGTTTCAGCCCCCTGCGTCCTGCCTGGTCTCATGCTGGCTAAGTCAAATTTTGAGTTGACATACAAATACCATTGCATTAAGCTCTTGCACATGGCTCTAAATCCCATTCATTCCATTGATACATTGACCTCACATTATCCAGTTGGCAAATATGCCTCTTTGCACCATGACCTCATCCGCCATGTTTTTAAAAAAACAGCAATCTCCAGATCATTTGACAGTGGAGACTGCGGCGTGCCCGAGAAAGTTTAAGATATATCCCTGATGTTTTCTCTCTTAGCTGCCCCCCCCCCCCTTTTCATCTCTCCTCGTAGCCCCTGGTTTTCAGCCCGCACATGGGGCCAGGGTCTTGTTAAAAATAACCAAGCAGCGTTCAAACAGTGGTTTGTGTTGGCGAAAAGGGGGTTAAAAAAAAAGAAAAGAAAAACCATTACAGTGCCGTTAAATGCGTTTTTGTCTTGACCTGTGGCTGCTTATTGAGTTTCATCGGTACACCGCCGTGTCTCGAAGATTTCCATCCAGCTTCTCGGGGGCTGAGAATACTCCTCGACTGCTGGAGTCATCCTGGAGGAAATGCCTCATCCTTTACTTATTGAGTGCGCTGATTAGCGCTAAATGATTATCTCTCTGTGTGTCTGGTGTGATTGTGCACCGCCCGCTGTTCAACAGTGTGTGTTGTTTGCAAAACAAGGGGGCAAATGTGTCGAGTCCCTAATTAGCGTGTTTTTCGCAGCCCTCATGATTCCCTCTTGCATTGTGATATCCCAGGGATTGCTCAGCATTGTGACTAGTCTTATCTGGGCCTAATCCCGATTTGTTTGGTATTAGCCCCGCGCGCTTTCTCACTCGTTTTCTCGCTCTTTCCTTTTATTTCTTCATTTGTCCTTAGCCTGCTCTTTTCCTTTTATCCATCCCCTGAACTTCCCGTCTCCTTTATGTCGTCGTCTCTTTCATTCACGCCACGTTCTCCGTTCTCTCTGCAAGAACGCTGTGTGGCTTGGGGGTGACAACAAAATTTCAGTCTAAATTAACAGAAGTTAGGCAATAATTGGATATTTACTATTTCTCAGGATTTAATAAACATAATGCGATGATATGAAGTCATATTGTTGTTTTGCACATTTCTGTCGTCCAGAAAAAGGTTCACCGCTCTGCAAAACACATGGCAGTATAAAGGTTATTTCCATATGAGCTCGGGAACCGTTTTTTTTAAAAGGTTGCAGGTTGTTTTTATTTACGTTTCACACGTGTCCCAACTTTTTTTTTTTTTTGCGAATAGGGATTAGGTCTCATGTAATGCACTACAGTGGGGGACAGAACATTGCTTCGAACTTTAGTTTTATGATTCTGTAAATTTGGAGTATGCTTATGATCAGCAAGCGTGACTTTGCTCTGAGTGACCAAGGAAACACTTCTGACAGTGTGAGAAGTGACAGTTAATTCTGTTGAAATTCTCAGTGAACGGCACTGAAGACAAACTACTCCTTTTCATCAAAAGTTTGAATCTTCATCTGTTGTACTTTCACAAATTGTAGCTCATCTCTCGACACACGCACGCACACACGCACGCACGCACGCACGCACGCACGCACGCACACACACACACACACACACACACCCTCCAGTCGCGGTCCCAGTCCGGCGCTGCTGATGATGGCTCATCCTGTCCAGATATGATAAGCAGACAAACTGCTCTGTCCCCTGGGCTGTTTGTCTGTCTGTGTCGAGTAACAGACAGCGGCGTGTAGCAGCACCAGTGTGGCTCTTAAACTCCCTCGCCTTCCTTTCTCCTTTCATCAGACCGCCAGTTCAAAGTCTTGGCTCCATCTTCACTTCTATCTCTCCCGCTCCTCCCTCCCTCCACCCCACCGTCTTTCTCACTGCGTTTCGTCATTACCACAGAGACGGGCATGCGGTGTCTCATTAAAGTGGATTAGAGACATCTCCGCGTCTCACAGGGCCAGAGCGGGACATTTCTCTTCTCTAGTCGACCCCCCCACCCCACCCCTACCCACCCACCCTTTTCTCTCAGAGATCAGGTTCTTTGATTTGGCCAGATAAAGACCTCTTTCATGTCGGTGGGGACGGTTAGCGATTACACTGTCAGATCCATCGTTTTAGTGAGTTTGACAAATTTGCCGCGCTGGGTGGGGCGGCTGGTGGGGATTGTAATTGGGGCGGGTGGTGGGGAGGTGGGTGGCGGTGTACAAGGAGATTCACCGTAATTGAGCTGTCATTATCCAGTGACCCTGCCAGGCGCTAGTGCGTAGGGCTCACCAGTTCTCTATTTGTTTAATACTTGGCTAACTTTCTTTGTGCGTATGATGGATAGAAAGGGGAGGGGGGAGAGAGGGGAGAGAGTGGAAGTGGGGGTGCCGCTCCCCAGATGAATGCCTCTGCTTATTCGACCACCTCTCTTGAGCGCCGCTGTCCATGAAAATGGGCTCCACTACACAACCGCTGCAAGTTCCGTTTCTCTCCCAGCTCCTCCCCGGTGCCACACAATTAGGCCCTTATCACCTGCTGCCATTTATTTTCATACAAAATGAAAACTGGTGGCATGTTGATTACCGAACTCCCCAGAGACAAAGGGCCACTATTGGCGTGGTTTAATTTCATTAAGTAGAGTGTGGTGCACAGGATAAATATATTAAGCGCTGCCTCCATTTACCTCAGCCACTCTGTATGCTAAGCAAATCCTTCGGTGTCACAGTCGCGGAGTTGGAACAAATCTCCCGAAATGGCTCGGTTCAAACGAGGCACATTTCCACGAGGGTTTAATCCTTTTGTTCTCGGATGTTTCTCGTTTTCTGACCCGTTGTTTCTGTTTTGCCCTGATAATCCGCTCGAAAACAAACACATGCTCTCGAAAGTTTCAGTATTTCATCATGTGGGAGATACTTTTAAAAGGTGCCTTGTGACAGACATGTACAGCCATTCTAATTTGGTCACTACTAACTATGGCCTGTGTGTTTGAAATGTGTGCCATGAAGATGCGGCGTGGCGTGAGCAAAGGGGGGGGTAGTGAGACTCTTTTAGCCCAGATATTTCGATGAAGGAAGTAAGAGCCCTCCTCGTTAACCTGGAGTCAGATTGGATGTGAGGCGATGAGTAGGGCAGAATGTGTGTGCGTGTAGCCATTCATGAGTGTGTGTGCACACTTGTTTGTGTCTGCGGGTGTATGCGTGTGTGTAGGTGTCGGAGGGGTCTTGGTTAAAACATTTCAAGATGGCCCATTAGCCGGCGCAGACCCGTCCCCTCCCGACACTAGGATTCCTCTGTGTTGACCCCCTCTCCTCCGCTCAGCCCCTCTGTCCCAGAGGCCCCCAGCCTCATCCTGCCAAGTATACGGTTCCAAAGTAACGATGAAGCTGCCTGCGTGTGAAAATATTGAATTGCAAAAACATCCCTGGGTGAGAGGGTGTGTGAATGGAGCTTTCAGCGCCGGGCCCGACCCGGGCCCTGCGCTACTGACTGACGGACAACAAATGGCATTTTGTGTCCAGAGAGAGAGTCGGGGGGGAGGACAGAGAGGGGGAGAGAAAAGGAGGAGATAGACATAGAGATGGGGAGGGAGGGGTCTTTAGGTTTTTCAGGCCTCTTCAGTCTGGGGGCCTATATGAAGCTCTGAAATGCCTTATCACATGACCCGTCTGACCTTTGGCCCCCCCCACTCAGCGAAGACTGTCAGGCTGCTCTCCAACAGGGAGCACAAAGCCTCACAGCCTCAAAGGCCACCATTCAGCCCCCTGTGCAGCCGTACTCCAAAGGTAATAGGTAAAAGTAATGTCAGTGACCTCCACTTTCCTTCCCTCTACAGGAGGGCAAAACTCTTAAGATTCCCTGATAATGTCAAAGGTAGAGGGTGGCCATTTTGGCTCCTTATCCACTGCCTCTACTTAGCTCGCCAGGAGGTGAAGTGTAAAGCACAACCTCTTTTGTGGCTTTTTTTTTTTTTATTATTCTTTTGGATACAGAAACACTTCATATTTTCATGCCTGATGGGAACTGGAGATGGAAAATGATAGAAATGTGAAAAAACAACATAGTATTGTTTTTAGTTGCCGTGCACTGGGAATATAGTTGTGCAACTTCATGTGTTATCTCTCTCTCTCTCTCTCTCTGTGTGTGTGTGTGTGTGTGTGTGTGTGTGTGTGTGTGTGTGTGTGTGTGTGTGTGTGTGTGTGTGTGTGTGTGTGTGCGCGTGCGCGTGTGTGTGGGACACTGGTGAATTTCTGGTGTCTCAGAGGACTGACTGGGTCACAGTATGACCGTAACCTCCTGTCTCGCTTTGCAACCCACACACTGGCATCTCTCTCTCTCTCTGTCTGTCTCCTGACCAGTCCTGGGATTCTTTCTTCCCTTCTCTTTTTCTCTTCTTCCCCTCCTTCTCTGGAACACTGGAGTTTCTCTCTCTCTCCGGCCTCCTTTGAAAAGATGCGGCGTCTTTGTCCGGCCTGATAAAGGATGCCATAGTTCCCCTTTTCCCCTTCTTTGTGGCCCGGGGCTGGCGGCTCCTGTAGAAGTGCAAATGGTATCCTCTCGGAGGGGCTATCCCCGCGGGCCCTGGAGGGCCCTCTCTCTCCTCCAGGCTTGGCTAATTACCACCCCGCTCCCCCTCCCTTGCAGCCCCCACCAGCTCCCTGGTCCCTGGAACCATGGACGGCACATTCCCACAACCAGCACCTGGCCTTCTTTTCTCCTGGCCTGCTTTGATGGCTGACACCCCAGCCTACCCCTCCCTCCGTCCTCATCCTCTTCTTCTCTCCGCCCCACTACCTCATCTCTCTTTCTCTCCCTCCCTTTAACTTCTCCCTCTCTCACTTCTCTCTCTCACTGACTCTCATTACTAGAGGTTTTAAATTGCTTTCTGACCCTGACAAACTGCTCTTGTTGAAAAGGGAGATGTCGAAGAGGGAGGGCAGCGGATGTGAGCAAGAAATGGAAGAGGCGAGCGAGGCAGCATAAAGTTGTTATGTATGCATGTAACTATAGCCCACTATACGTTTTGTCAGATTCTAGAGGTTTGCTTAAGGAGCATTCAACCCTTCACTAACCCCAATTTCCCCCCTGAGGAGACTTGATATTTTATTTTGACTTTTAAGTACTTGTTCATATGTTGAAGGGAAATGTGTTTTCCTCTTATCTGAGAATATTAAAACTGCCTTCACTTATAGGATTGGTACATCTTGGTGAGTTATAGATGGGCGGCAGATCAAAACTGCTGGCTCGTTTGGCTCATAGCTTATTTACAGTATTTATTTTTCTTTTTATTGATTCAGTGAGCACTCTCTGCCCAATATACTAATAAAATAAATAAATAAAAAGAAAATCTATAAAATCACACCTTTGCAGGACCAATGCCTTTATCATGGTGCAGAGCTTGTGGTAGGCTTTGCCTAAAAGAAGAGGTTTGAAGTTGATATTGCATGTGGAGGTCTTTAGGTTTGGAGGTTTATAAAGTGTCTCCAGTTGTTGATGCAGATTAAGTTGATTTTATTGCGACAGTAATGCACACACGTACATGTGCACGTGCGCACACATGCACAAACACAACTATCTAATTTAGTTGCATATTTGCGTTCTACCAGCCGCAGGCCTAATCAATAGCCTGCCCCAGTGGATTTGACCAATTCATAGCTCGCCTTTGTGCAGCCTAGCGATCCCAGCGAGGGCATTTGGACAGCTTTCTGAGGAAAACAAATAGCTCTATTACAAGCTCGCGTCTCTGTGATGCTCAGTGTCCCAAAGGCAAAGTGCTCGGCCCTTTATTAATTGTATGTTCCCCACACAGGAAAAAGGATAGGTTTTCAGCATGACACCGGTTCACCTGGCAGAGTCCAGTAGGAGAGTGTTGTGCAAAATTAGATACAATCTTTCTAAAAAGCAGCAAGTTATACACTTTCAGCACAACCAAACAACATGCGGTACACAGTGGGATTATTGTTTTTTATGAGCAAAGCCATTAATATTTTGCTTTAGGCTAATAACATATGTGGCTTGAGTTAAATAATAGAAGGAGTACCTAAACAATATGTAGATCTTAAACTTCTTTAACTGTCAGTGGATCATGATGTTTCTCTCATTAGGCAAATCTTTTTTCAACCAAGACATACATAATGTGTCTAAAGAATTACAATGTTTGATTATCATTTGTTAGATATTTGAGATAGAATGAACTGGCTGAATAAGCTATATACAATAGAAAATCACACTACATCATTATGATCTTCCTTGAGTCATTTGCAGTACAGTTTCTATTTTTTTAATCTTTTCAGTAGAAATAAAAACACACGCAGCACAGCAGTGGTTGCCTGTCCAGTATCGACTGGGTGGCACTGAGAGCTGCACACACCCAGACCAGTCACACTAGTGTTGCTCATAAGTCAGGATTTTGAATTAAGCAAGCTGTTTTTTGTTTTGATTGGCTGTTAGTGTTTTAAATCCACTCCAAAAAAAAAAAAAAAAGACATGGCTGAAACACAGTTCATGATAATCGCTGCATCAAACCACTGGCTATTGTGGCTTTTATTGTGAGTTTCATAAAGCAGGAACGGGTTTAAATGACACACATTTTGTCTTAAAACATCGCCTGCCATCCAGTCTGGACATCCTCTCTGTTGCTGCCATTTCCCAGCCACAGCTGCCCTTCCCTGTACAGTTCACACATCATCACCTATAGGACTCGGATGATGTCATGAGCGGGCCTGCTTCTTCCTTGTCGGTCTATAACGACCGTCAACTGGATGCATGTCAGATTAAAATGAGGTTCCACACTCAGATACTTTTACACTGTTAGGTATGAATTTGTGTTATTTAATGCGTTAAGTATATATGAATGTTCGATTGCAATTAGTTGTTGCTGTTGAAGAGGAGTCGGGGCTCGAAATGTTCTCTGTCTGATTTGTGCTGTCCTGTTGTTTGTAGTGTTAGTGGAGAAACTGAGATCTGGAAGATGTCGCTGATGTTTCACCGGTTTAAGTTTAATTAGTTGAACTCAAACTTCGGAGGTGGCACATTTAGAATTGCTCTCGTTCGGTTTAAGGAGAGGCTTCCCGAGTCTCATGTCTCCCTCACTCTCCACCTCTCTCCTCATCAAGTCTCGCCACATCCTCTCGTTCGAGTACAGAAAAGGAAAGAGGAAGATCCGGTTTCTGAATTGTGTTTTATGAGTGGTTGAAACGGCCACTTCTGTGGTTTCTGTCTGTCCGCACTGACCGTTCGGCTCAGAGTTCCTGAGGTTTTTGAGACATGTCAATTAAGCCGCTTTAATTGGGAAGATGTTATTCCAAACAAATGCCTCCTCCAGGAAGCTGCATGTTGAGGGCATGCAGCTTGGTGTTAGTGTTACGTTTTAGCGCCATGTTGGCTTTTGCAAATCTGCTTCTCTTGAGTTTGGATGACCGCACACACACACGCACACGCACACGCGCAGTGACAGAGACATCTTGTTTTTCAACAGCACTGAAGAGCAGTAAGTGTTTAAGAATGGCACGGAGAAGCAATGACAAAGCAAACAAAAGAGGCAGGTGGGTGAGGCGGCTGCTGGCCTGTCGCCTTGGCTCCATTTTAAAACTACTTCAGTGTCGTTTTTTTTTATTTCTTGTGACATGAAATAACAGCATCTCTGAGACTGGCGTGTGAAGTCGAACTTCCAGTTTTTTAAATCATTCATAAGAAGAGATGGTGGTGTTTTCATTTTTCTTTTCTTTTTCCCGTTGATATTTTACATGTTTCCACAGAATAAGAATTGATCTCTAACCATTAGGCCAATAGGGACTTCCTGCTTAAAAAAAGTTTAATATTCAGTGAAAACTGCAGATGTTAATGTCGGTATTCAGATCGTATAAGGAACTGATTCATTGCATCTCTCTGTGGCTCTCAGTGCTGTCTCTCCCATTTTAATTAAAACTAGGTGTGAGGTTTTTGCCCTTCCTAGCTTTTGACACCTCACTGTTTATCTGTCGCACACGGGCTCAGGGCAGGACCCGCGGAAAAGAAGGGCAGATTTTTGTTTTTAAGAGAACTGCAGGGAACTTTGATGCCAAGTTCCTCCGCGGCAAAAAAGGCACGGCCCCGACCCAGCACATCTGAGAGTACTTTGGTGAAATAACAGCAAATGTTTGTCTTGTATTGTATGGCACGCTGCTGGAGGAGCGCTAAAGCCCCTTCTTCCAGCGCCTAAAGCACCTCTTAATAAAATAGTCAAGAATAACTCCTTCACCTTAATCTTCCCCCTCAGATTACTGCACTCAGGGCGGGAAATTAGCAGCAGGCCCGTGCGCTTCCCTCTTTCTTTGACACTGTTACAACTTTATTTTTAAGCGCTCTCTTCCCCATCCGTGCCTCCCCTGCTTCTTAAATTTTTTGGTTTCCTGTCTTTTCCTCCTCGTCCCTCATCTCTCTGTGTGGGAGGCCAGATGAACTCTCTGTGGCGGGGGGGGGGCATTTTATTGGGTCAGTATTAGAAGCAACATGTGGCTAATGGGTGGCTGCATTTTCCATGGTCTGGTCCTCATCAGAGGAGAGAAGGGGCCTAAACAACTAAACATGGCCGTTGACAATTGATACGAGCCCTTTTAAGTGGATCTGCTTGGTTGAGGAGGGGGTGGGAGGGGTGGGGCGTGTGAGAGCCCGTGTGTGACCGAATGCACGCGCGTGTGTGTGTACACGTTCGCCTTTGCATGTGACTTGGGACCCTAACGGACGTACACGAACGCGCACGCCGGCAGCCTAGTGTCCTTTGGGGAGCAAATATACAAGAATGTGTGTGTGAGTCCCTTGTGTCCAGGGGTGTAACCCACACCTTGAGTACGGTAGCGGCGGTAGCTTTGAGCGCTGCCCGTCCCGCCGTCTGATCCTCGTAACTAGAACTCTCCTTTACTGCTTCCTGTCCGCTTGGCCCGCCTTCCCCCTTGCCCGCCTGCCATCTGGGTCTGCCAGGAGACACACACACACACACTCACACACACACACACACACACACACACACACAACATAGTTAGGACAGGGGTCCTCATGCTCCAACCTGTGTCTTTCACTTAAGACTGTACCTTTGAAACCAATATCACACAGAGGAGAAGCGATAAATGGTCTCTACTTCTTGCTCCTCTTTGCCTTGATCCAGACTCGAGGAATAAAAGCTAGTTTCAAAATAATCAATTCTATTGACTAAAAACCAATGAAAACTAATGAAAATCTAAAAGGTAGTTCTGGATTAACCACCTCAGCTTTCCCCTTGATTCTGTTATATATGGGCTTTGTAAGCTCAACAGGTATCTAAAGTACCTACCTGTGTAGATAGTGTTTCTGAGCAGGGGCTTTACAGGTTTCAGGGGTTCTGGTTGACACTTTGATAACTTCCACAGCTCTTCATACCTTCATTGTGTAAAAGATCAGATTCCCCCCCCCACACACACACACACACAAACACACACACACACACAAGCACACACACGCGCACCACAAGGTGGAAGGGGCAGTGTCAGGTGTAGCGGGGGACAATGCAGGGATGCGTAGCAGCGAGCCAACACGGTGTCAGTGACAGTGACAGCGGCAGTGTGCTCCTCAAAGCTGCTCCTCTCCTCTTTCATCAGCTACAGTCACAGCGTGTGCGGCGGACACGGCTCGCCAAAAAAAAAACCACAATGCCTGAGCAAATGTGGCAGTTTTGACACCCATTATGTCTTTGAGATTAAAATTTTGTTGCGATAAAAGGTTCAACGGAGTTGACGTTTATTGTTCCCATCTTAGATTACTCTACTGTCATTTCCCGAGTAATTTGTCATTTTGAGATAAACTGATTCTACATAGTCACAGTCACATTGACTGTGACTGTGTAGGAGCGTCTTTGCGATTTCTTGTTCATCATTTATTTGCAGAAGCACCTGTTGGTATTCAGGTTGCGAAGTTCACCTGAAATGAAGAGGTTCAAAAAATGAGATGATAAAATGAATGAATTAGACTGCCGACAGCTATAATGAATTAAGAGTGTATATATATATATATATATATATATATTGAAAAAATAGGGTCAAAAGCCGTAAGTGTTTGTGTTTCTTTGAATAATGTAGGTAATGTGTATGATGAGGGTCAGGATTGGTTAAATGGCTGGCGTAAAGAGCAGGACTTGCGTGGAAAACTGATGTAGGTGGCTGCGGAGACGGAGGGAACACCTGATGAAAGTGGATAAACACAATTGTTTTCACAGGTTGCTCATGAGGTGATGAGGGAATAAGCAGAGTGGGAATGAAAAAAAAAAAAAAGACGCCTTATTTATTTACAGGGCTGCAGGTGCCCGCTCACAGCTTATTGGTTTTTTTGATGACTCTTTTACTCTAAAGAGGGCAATTTATGTCCCTCTCTCGTCTCTCTCCAGAGGCGAGGGCTGAAGTGGCTCGCTTATTTTAGCAGGGTCTCGTGGTCTTGACTTGTGGTGACATATTAATTGAGCGGTTCCTCTAAAGAAAAGAAAGGCCAGTGTCGTGACTGGCCCGACGCTGTTTGTAGAGCTTTGGAAATTGGTTTTGTTTGGCTGGAAAGCTCTCAGGTGTTTATTTACACATCAGAATGTTTCAAATGGCAGCTGGCTCTCTTTCCATATGTGCATTTGTGTGTGTCTGCGTGCGCACGTCTGGATGCATATATGTTTTGTTTGCTCACATATGTACATGCCAGCTGCGTGGAGCGTGTTTGCATGCGAGAGATAAAGGGAGACGGCAGGGAACAGGTGAGCGAGACAGTCCCCTCGGCTCGCTGGCCTCTTGAGTTTCCACATGGCTAGTTGTCCTCGCTGTCCTCTTCATCCATTATTGACCACATTCATTCACACCAGCCACTAGAACTCATTACAACTCCTGTGTGGCTTTCTGAGGAGAAGAGCGCATTTGTTTTCTCAACTTCTCTCCAAGGAGTGATATAGTCGGACCACTGGTGTGTGTGTGTGTGTGTGTGTGTGTGTGTGTGTGTGTGTGTTGGCTCAAGGGCATGAACTCATCGGTGTGGCCGAGGTGACCACTGCAGAGTATGAACTGTCATCGGGATAATTTACACATTTCAAAGTTGTTTCCTCGGCAGTGCTGTAGAGTTGAACGCCGGGTCCTATATTTTCACACACACACATACACACTCGTGCACACACAGACGGTACATTTGTAGTCAATTTCCTGAAAGTCCGGCGAGGGGAGCTCAGCAGTTCAGCGCAGCCAGCGAGCGAGGCGAAGTTATTGTGCAGCCACCTATCTGAACACAGTTACCACGACTACAATTGTTTTAGCTGGCATTTCTGTGAGGAGGAACATTAGAATAACAACATGAGGTCTCGACAAATGAGCTAGGTTGGAAAGCTGGGAAAATGACACATTTGTTCTGTATTTGTTCTGGACAGAACACCTTGTTTTGAGGAAAAGACCAATCAGAGTTTGCTTTCCACCTTTATTTTCCATCTTCGGTGATTGGAAATCTTTTAGAGGCATCATGGGAGACATAAGAAGAAGTAAATTGTGGGGTATTTTACAGCGCTGAGTTGATGAGTTGATCTAATAGCTGTTGGGAGTAAAGACAATGTTAGTCTACAATTTGGACACATTGTGTATACACCAGGGGCATGCACATGTATGCACGTACATGCACGGTCATGCCCGGCCCCGTGTACTTTCTTAACTTCAGCAGGTAGCTAAATGATTCAGATATATTAGCTGTCTTCAAACGAAGTGAGACTGATCTCTCTCTCTTGCTCTGTCTCTGTGTCTCTCTGCTCAACTGAAGTATCAATAATAAGATTTATTTGTCCTCCCCCGCAGCCTTGATTCAATTATCTCCATCTCTCTCCCTCTTTCTCTTCCTCCGGCTCCCTCCCCGTTTGCCCCTCCAGTGTGGATCCGTTTCCAATTGAAGGCAGGTCATGCTTTGTGTTTCTATTTGTCATGACAGGGTTCCTTAACGAGTGGAGGCTCCCTTCCACTGCGGCTTAATCAGATCTGGAAAGCAGAGAGGAGGAGGAAGGGATGAGGGACGGAGAGGTGGGGGTAACCAGGTAGAAGTGGGGTCACGAGTAGTTTACCTCCACCTCCTCATTGTCTGCATTTCCCCTTTTTAGGAAAATTAGATTTGTGTGGTCCCTCCTCTTCCCCCTCTTCCAAACGTGTGTTTCGTGTCCAATTCGAAGCCTTTGAAGTTTGAAGGCTCCCTTTACCCCTCCACACACCCTCCTCAGCGAAAAACCCCAATACCCCCTACTTTATCTTGCCTTACCTTCTTCCAGACATACCTCATTACCTGAGGCTGTATTGGAAGAAAGAGTGGCGGCTAATCGAATTGACTCTGCAGGTTTTCTGCCATCAGAGGAAGTGTGGGCCATTGAGGGGTCATCGGTTCAACGCTAGGCTTCAGAAAGATGTCGTGAAGTGGAAAAAATATCTCTGAAATTGTAACAAAGCTTTCAATTTGAAGTGGTGTTCAGCCAAGATAAAGTTGTAAAGAACGATACACCGTTCACGTTGTGCCACGAGGTACATTTCAAACCATCTGTTTAAATGCACAGAAACTGTAGATGAAGCAATATCAGCATACTGCCACTGAATGTTGCACGCCACATAAAGCGGGGCTTTTTATTGCCAGTTCAACTCCAGGCAGCAGGCCATGCTGGATGCCACTGCTTTTTGTTTAAAATGCTATCAGAGGACATTAGAAGTTCATGAAATAAAACAAACAAACTTGCCCTCTTAGGTGAGAAACAGCAACTGAAAGCTTGGATTTATCAGATTTACTGGAGCACGGTTGATACCTCAGCTCACATCCTCTTTTGTGTTTAGCATGTTGATGAAAACAGGTTTGTAATCTATATACGTTAAAGGTCGTATTTGTAAGATAGTTGAATTTGGAGTCCCAATACCAGCTGACACTGACCCACTGGGTTGGTAGGTCAGGTTAGCCACCTTTTAAAGACCTTTAAAGGTGCAATATGTAAGAATTAGCCACCTGTCAAATTCAGATTCAAAATAATTAGGGTAAGCATATCCCCAACAGCCAATGGCTGTAAGTGCAGCTGCCGTTAGCTCGTTAACTCAGTTAGTCGCGCAGGTAGTAGTAGGACACAGGAGCTCTGGACTGGGACGTGATGGGGCTTGTTGGACAGCATGCGTACAAAATACCTAGACTTCATAATGTCAAAACTGCTATTTATTTACTTTTTTTTTTTGCATTTTCAGCAAAAAAACTGCTTTTTTTTTGAGCTAACTCTGAGGCATCCCAACAAAACAACCAAAGGGAGAGCGAGTGAGGTAGAGAGTAAATTCATAGAGACAGAGTCGAGTCTGTTTACAATTGGCAGGTCTGGAGTGTGAACATCTTGAGGTGAGCCTCTGGCTAATTTCACAGAAGCTGTGAATGAAGTCTTTCTTAGGGCCCGCTCTATGCAAATGGCTGCGTGCGTACACACACATGCAGTAAAGTTCACATGTGCACAAAGCGCCTCCTCCCTCACTTGTTACTGCACATGAGGGACGAAGCCGGGCAACGCAGCTGTTAAAGCAGCCAAAGGCTTGAGCTGGTACTGTAAGACAGCTTTGCATCGGCCCAGTGTGGTTTGATAGGAGGGGGTGGCTTTGTTTACAGGGTTGCTAGCCATTTACAGTGCTGCTGTCGTTCCAGGGGGAATACAGGGTTTGTGATAGATACCAAGCATCTGTCCTCACCGACCGGACATGAATCACAGGGTTTTTAAAGTAGTCCGAAGGAAGTTTGATACACATTTCTGCTGGGTAGATTACGTACTGAGAGACAGTCCCTGGCCTGAGCACTTGCTAGACATCGTCAGGAAAAATCTGTGTGAGATGACAAATGAGTTACCATGTGCATCTCTCTCAGATGTTGTTTCACATACATTTTATGCATTTGGCTGACACTTTTATTCAGGGTGACCTGCAGTGAGACGCAGACACAGACATAGCAGGACCCGTGGATGTCTATCGGCTGCGCTTCTTGTAGGAGTCAAAGGTTACTTTTAAGTTAATACGGGACCCCTCAACAACCACAAGGCCACCCTGGTGCCACAGTATAACACAGTGATGCCTACTGTATGGCATTTCCATATCCAAATAATAAGGCTTCTGTTAGAAATGAACACGATCATCATCAGTGTCCTGGATGGGCTCTTTGTTTGGCTGTCTCAACTGCCTCATCTAGAATGGCGGTGTCGCTGACACAACTATTGGCATATTTATGATGTGAGTTGTGATGGCTGTAAATTCATGAATTGTTCCCTTCCACAGCTCAGTCGTAAAAGTCGGCTGTGTTGGAGAACTCCAAAAAGCAACAATCACAGGCCAGAGCCTAATAATTTTTACAGCGTATTGTTGAACTGCCGATTCACATCTCACAAATCACCAGTTTTGTCCGTTTATATTCCTCACACGATCGCAACTAAAAGAGGAAAACATTACTCCAGTAGCTTTTTTGTCAAAAAACATTTTTTTGTTTTTTGAAACATTATTTTAGGACAGATGTTTTTCCCCCATGTGGTTGCGATCGTGGTGTGTGTGTGTGTGTGTGTGTGTGTGTATACGGGGGATATTTTGACCTTTCCACAGTCCGTACGAACTTGACTGCCCTTCTCAGGCTCCACCTTCGAGGCTGCAAACACATAGGGGTAAGGCACAAAACTGTGACGGAGGCCCTGAAGTGGTGTATGTACGCGTAGGAGGGAGCGACAGAAGGCATTGACATGTTTTATATGTGTGTTTTGGCGAAGGGCGAGCAGAACGACATGTCATCTTGGGTGAGCGTCCTTTGGCTTTGGCTTTGCGTTGACCTCTCACCCAAATTAAACTTCCACAGTTCGCTCCCTCTCCTCTCGTCTTCTCTCCTCCCTCAGCCTCTCTCCGCTGCCCACTGCCAGGCACTTTTGTTTTCACATGGCCGACTTCTCAGGGAACACGCTCATATTTGTGGCTTTCGGGGTTGGCAGCAGAGTGTGCTGCGCCTGTCAAGTTTTTTCACTCCGACTTACCCCAGCACCCAAATTGAACTGTTCAGTCATTTCCTGTCATCCCCCCTCAACCACGTCCCTATCCTATATTTGCCAATAATGTCAAATTTCATCGTTAATCCCGCCAGAGCCAGACATCAGGTCCTTTTCCTGTCTAAAGTAGTCGCCCGCGCTGAATAAGGGCTGGGCGACTGATATTATTTCGTTATCTGGATATGAGACTATGTATCATCTTAGATTTTGATTATTGTTATATTGTGACATGGCGTAAGTGTTGTCTTTTCCTGGTATTAGAGACTGCATTACAGTGAAGTGATGTCATTTCCTGAACTTACCAGTATATTCACATTACTGATGATTATTTATCAACAATCTCATTGTGTTGATGTTTTGTTAAAGGTGCATTTAAGAATCGGCCGTCTGTTGAATTCATACTCCACACAAATAGGGGGCAGCATATCAAGAGATTAACAGCCAGCCGTAGTTGACAGTTGGTAGTTAGCTCAGTTAGCTGTGCAGGTAGAGGTCCAGTTATACTTAGATGCAAATGACATGAAGTCAAAACTCTCATTTCTTAATTTTCTGTTGAAAATGATAGTACTTAGTAGTATGTACAGTATAGTAGTATAGTAGTACAGTTATCTCAACAATATTGTCGGACTACATCGCTCAACATCGAGGTATTTGGTCAAAGAAATATGGTGACATTTGATTTGCCTCCCAGTCCTAGCATTTGTGAAGGAGAATTCAAAATATTATGTTTTTAAAGGGTGAATCACAATACAGCCTAGAAATAATGCAACGTAATTTCAGACCATATTGCCCAGCCCTCCGCTGAATGTATGAAGGATTTACAAAGTGGCCCTCCAAAAACACGATCACCAAAAACTTCTTGAATCCAGATATGAAATTGATTGACGGCTCCCGGAGGCTTTGGCAGTTTTTGGCTCCCGGCAAATACATTTGTTTGAATGACCTACAAAGCAAAAGCCAAACAATTTGGTCTGTTTGAGTGGCCGCAAAAACCGTTAGCCATGAGCGCATGGTTCGAGGAATCCTCCTCAAATAGGCCGGGCTCATCCAAAGCATGTCCCTGGACGTGTGTGAGAGAGAAAGAGACATGCAGAAAAGAGAGCGAGAGAGCAAGATGGTTATCTGAAGTGAGGTCAGAAATGAAACATGTCATAGCAAATTAGAGCCATGTTGTTTGAATTACTCCGGCCTGCTTCTTAAAGAACAGTCTGCCCATGGAGGAGAAGAGAGTGGGCAGAGAGAGCTTGTATTGAGTAAGACGAGCGAGCGACAGACGGAGGGAGAATTTTGGGGAAAAGGACAGACTCGAGAGGTAATTTACAGCGGGAGCAGATAGAGACATAGGAAGATATGAAAAGAAAGAATAACAGAGCAAGTTAGGGAGAGAGCAAACATAGGGAGGGAGAGGTTGACAGAAAAAAATGATGTTTTCTCTGGAACAAATAATGTGACTCGGGCTGAGTCATGGGCCTGCCGAGGAATGATGATGATGATGATGAGAAGAAACCTTGGACTCATTCCTGCTTCGAGCTAAGTTTGGGGCATCATTTACCAAACTACTGGAGAGGGGCCCCTGCATGTGTGTGTGTATGTGCAATAATAACCACATTCTCTAAGCATCTTCGGCCACCGGGGCCTGTTTTTATAGCTGGGAACAGGGATGGGCCAACACTCGTTAGGAGGACTATTTCGGAAGACGGTAGGGGAAAAAAAACGGAGGGCTTGAGGGGAGCGGGATGACCAGAAGGGGGTGTGCAGAGGGACGGCGAGCCCGCAGAGTCTCGCGAAGTCCGATTGCGATGTGTTGAGCGAGAGATGAGCCAAAGAGCTGGCTTTCTCTGGGAAAATGGCCTCCAGAGACCGAGATCCACGCCGGCTTCCCGGACAGGATTTCACAACTTGGAGAGAGCGAGAAACATTGAGAAAGCAGTGACAGAAATGGAAAGGCTGGATTTAGCGCCTGAAAATCTTCAGATAGAATATATCAAAGAAGATTTGTTCCCGTCCTCTTCTCTTCTCTTCTCTTCTCTTCTCTTCTCTTCTCTTCTCTTCTCTTCTCTTCTCTTCTCTTCTCTTCTCTTCTCTTCTCTTCTCTTCTGTTTTAGAATATGTGTTTAGCGAAGATAGAGACATCACACAAGCACAAATTATATGCATGTGGGTGTGTGTGTGTGTCTGTGAGTGTATGGGTGTGTGTGTGTGTGTGTGTGGGCAAGAGAGAGTCGGAGAAAGATATCTTGGATTCGGCATATTGTGTAGCCACAAAGACAGGTATTACACACACATGCACATTCACATTCACACAGAAAGAGAAAGAGTGCAAAATAAGCGGGGATAAGCTGAGCTGGTAATCTTCCCTCCAACAAAGGAATGCATTTACGAGACACGTGTGTTTGTCTGTTTGTGTGTGCCTCTGTGTGTGTGTGTGCGTGTGTGTGAGTATGTGGGGCTGCGACTGTGTACCCGCGTGCCCACAGCAGAAGTATCTCATTTTTTGTTAATGTTGTGTAGCAGTATGCCGCAGTGCAAGTCATGCCACCATAAACACAAGGAGGGGACAGGCGTCTTTGAATAGCAGCAGTGTGTGTTGGAAGACATCAGGCGGTGAATCCATCACGTTACCACTGACAGGCACAGCGATGGGAAATAAATATTTACTTTAAGCTTCCCCAAATCACATCCAGAGGTTTCTGTCGGAGCTTTCTGTCTCTTCTTCCCATGTCCTTGGTTTCTGTCCCTTATTCTGTTCCCAGAATAACTGCTTTATTTCGGGGATTCTGTCCCACTCTCTTCTTTCTCTTTGCGTTGTTTCGTCGACTTTCGTCCTCGCCATCGCGTTCCCCTCCGCCAAACACACGGCAGAGCAGGGGCCCGTGTAGACGTGGGACTCAGGTCATGTTTCCTCTCAAACACACATGCACCAACTCACAAAAAAGGGGGTACAAACATATACACAAACATGACTACCACACACACACACACACACACATGCACTCACTCACTCACACTCGCACACAAACACATGCCGGGTCAGCCTGAGATATCCATCTGGGGTTTGTCATGTCAGACATGGCCCATGTCTCTCTCTTCTGTAATTATGGCAGTATTTATTTTTTCAGATGGTCCCGCTGGGTTAGGAGCGTCCCGCGGTGTGGTTTTGGACGTGGAAACACACTCCGCTCAAGACATCCAGCTTAGCAGAAAAAAAGGGCACACAGTACATTGACTAGAAATCGGTAACCCATAATTCAGAGATTTAATGTAATGTGGAGGAAGTGTGCATGCGTGCGCGTGCGTGTGTACACGAGCCTGTGAATGCAAGCATAGGATAGAGGGAATGAGGCTGTAACTTTTCACAGCGGAGCAATCGCTCAACAGATTGAGTCTAGCCAGGAGAGAGAGATTCAATATTATAACCTCTGTTGCATTACATAACACTCTCGAGCCGCACACAAAGCCTGACTGACTTCTTAGCAACTTCTGCATGAGTAGTGTATTTAGAATTTTAGACCTTTTTGACTTTAAAAAAATGGCAAATTCAAAACCTGTCAATTTCCAGTTTCTCAGGACATCACATCTCTTATGAGTGAGTGAAAGTAATTCTATCTTACAAAGGCTGACTAGTGCTGAAATCACTCAGATGTGAGAGAACCTATTTATTATAAAACCTTTTATAGAGTGGATTAGTAAACGATAAATAAAAAATAAAAAAAAACATTATTTAAAGCTGCTGTAAGTGATATATTATTATTAAAATAAGTGCTAAATGCTTCTGTACACCAGAGTGTTTGGTCAGTGGCTTATTTTTATTTTAATTCTTCGACTGGTCTTGGGTTCACAGTTTATTTAAATGTGACCAACTGAGTCATCAGCAAAAAATACTCTGTCTTTTGGCAAACTACCACTCTTTTAGTTTAGACTTTTTTCCCTTTTGTCTCTTTTCATGTGATATTACTAGCGTTTCCACAGAGATACATGGATGTGATGACACTACAAAACAGTTCCACTTGTGGTCAGACTGGTTTTAAAAAAAAGTCTGCCTTCTTATAATCGTTCCCTGCATTGCAAGAGTGCGGAAGGAGATACAGTAAGTCAAAGTAGACACATGCAAGAAGCGATGCAGTGTTTACAGTTTAAATTGTGAGTAATGGTTCATCTTGGGTTCAGGCAATTAGATTAAACAGAACTTTCAAACCTCTCTGATTGTTCATGTTGCACTCTTCATCCTAGCTTGTGTGTAAGATTGTTACTGGAGACAACCTTACAGTTGAATTAACTCCTCTCTTAATGAGTTTCGGCGTGAGTTATAATCATGAAAGTTGGATTTATTAAAACGCTGCTGTATTAGACTACATTAGTTCGCTGGTGCAGGTTACCTTACCCGAACCCTACTCCGCCCCAAATCCTGAAAAAAAAAAGCTTTTCCAACCCTTCCTCTTTCCTTCTGGGCTGCACGCCTCATAGTAATGACTGTGCATGTGTGTTTGTGTGAGTGTCTACCCAGCTGAGGGGAATCACCCTCTGTCCCGGGCACACTCAATGAACTTGGCACTCACACCACCTTTTTTCACCACTGCCGGCCTCCTTTCACTTTCTCTTCCTCTGTCAGTCTCCTCATTTCTCTTCATTGCCTTACAAATCCTCTACCCCTCTCACTGTCTTTTTTTTATCATCTTCCCCCAAGCTTGTTCCTCTCACGACAAAAACATAGATGAAAACCCCCCGACAAGATAGAGATAATGGCTTATGTCCAATCGGCCCGTGGTGCTAATCAGTGACCATCGTGGGAAAAGCACAGGGGGGATGGAGGTGGCGGCGGCGGTGGAGTCGGTGGTAGGAGGAAAACCAGGCCCATTGTGCCGAGGAGATTAAAGTTCCCGAAAAGGCGGCATTGTCCGCGGACGGGGATAAATCTTCCTCCTCCCGTCACTCAGGGCCTGAATTCAATTCTCCTCAACCCCTCCTAAAAGAGAGGCTTATCTCCTGCTCAATAGCTTGTTGCGCTACAAGCCAGGCAGGAATGCACCAAGTTGTATCCCTGACACCCGCTCACTGAGTTAAAAAGGAATTAGAGGGGGAAAAAGAGAGAGTGAGAGAAAGTGAGCGCCTGAATTGCGACCCCTATTTCGCCAGAGGATGTGCGCTGGGAGGCAGATTGAGGTGCTGATAGAGGCTGGCAGGAGGAGAGAGGACGGGAGAGCGGGATTGATTGACTGCTGCCGGGGGATTGAGGCCAGCGGAGAAGAATAGCGGCCCGCTCAGACTGCTTTCTCCGGGGCTGCGAGCAGCATGGTAAACTGCTGCCCTATTGGAGGATGGACAGAGGAGCCCCAGCGGAAGAAACCACTTGGGAGCTCCTGGCATGAGGTCTGGATGCCACCTAACAAACTCGCCCCCTCCCTCCCTTTCTTCCCTTTACTTTGCCCCCTATTGCTGCAGCAGCATCCCTCTAACTCCGGTCCAGGGGGCATCACCAGTTGCTAAGACCCAGTGCTTCACAACACTCAGATGCCCCACACCCCCCCTCCTAACAGATTCAATTCAGACCCCCCTGGTCCCACGAAAAGGGATAGACACAGACAGAGAAAGGGTGGTTGGCAAATAAAAAGAACTTGCGCAGACTCAGGCCCATAGTCCTGCTCTGTTTGGCCCAAGGAGAAAAACAAGCCTTGCTTCTCCATTTTTCACCCCTTTCTCCCTTTTTTCTCTTTCACCCTACCCCCATTGGAGCTATCTCCGGGGAAGAGACACAAGGGAAGAGAAAGCGAGAGAAATGGATGGTTAGAGAGGGACAGATATCGATAAAACATTCGCTGAATGCCCCTTTTGCATTAGCGCTCCTCTCCATAGAAAAAAAAACTGAATACAAGATTTCCCCTTCTTTTGGACTCCCTTGCTTCTCCTTACCCTCCTCCTGTTGCCCCCTTGTATGAAAAAGACAGGATTTTTCCGCTTTGCCACCAATTTCCTCGTTTGCTGTTTATGCCCATTCTGTCCTCGCTTTCACAATGCACCCCTCCTTCCCTTCACCCCCCCCCATTTACTGTGACTTGGCTCCACTTAATGACGGGGCTTACACCTGCTTACAGGATTAAATTAATTAGCACGAAACAGGGATCGGTGGAGGGAGGGTGGGAGGGCTAGAAGAGGAAGAGGCGGGTGTGGGGGGGGGGGGTGGCAGAGGAAAGACAACAACAGGGGGTCAGGAGAAAAGTACAGCAGGAAGAAGGCACAATAAAGAGCGGGCCGCTCGGTGACTGGTGCTGGGCCTCATGTTCTGCCGGATGCTGGGGTTAGTAGTGGGTGTAGGAGGGGGCGACCGCTTGTTTTCAAGTCGAGGAAACGGGGTTGGCCAAAAAGACGGGGAGACTTGCGCAGTTGGTTGGTATGTTGTGGGGACAAATGGTCTCCGGGACAATGTTTGGGTGTGCGGGGTCAGAGGTGACAGCCGCCATTGTGGGGAAACGTCTGCACAGCAGCGACTTTGATGCTTTTTTCCTGGATTCTGTAGCTCCGGAAAAACCCTAGGGTTGGGATCCTCACAGGGGGTCAAGAATAATCAAAGGTGTGATAAAGGGTAGAAAATGATCAAAACCTAATACTGCTGCAAGAAACAATGTCAATTTTCTGTCTTTAGTCTTTGCAACAAAAATGTAGAATACAAAAGAAATGGAAAAATACTGACTTACTTGAGAAATAAATGATTCTGGCATTGCATATTCATCGAGATTCACCATAATTAGCTGTGTAAATCCTGATTTTGTACCTCACTTTTGACTAAACTATTATCCTTCCACTAAATGACATCCACCCTGCAGTCCCTTATGTCGTTACGCATTTTCACTTTTGATCGATATGGTCTTATGATGTGTTCTTTATTTAGAAACGGGGGTTTCTGAAAATGTGCAGGCCTCAGCTTTGCCCGGCCTCTTCTCCTTTGAGTTGGGCTGTCATCTGTCTCATTTCTCATGACCTCAGTCTTCTCTCTGTCCCTCTATCTGTGTCCTACTCAAGCAGCTCGATGCGTGGTTTGAGGGCTGGATCCATCATGATAAGCGCTTACAGATGGGCTGCTAGCCCTGCCATGCTAGCAGACCTTCCTTTCAGAAGTTTGTTAGATATTCCTCCCTCTGTATGTCTGTACACAGGTGTGCACAGAGACACTGAGGGGTTGATGTTTTGTGTCTGTTTTGTATCTGTGTTGTATCTGTGTTGGAGTCTATCACCAAAGACACTGTAATTTAACCCTATGCCTGCCCGGACAAGAGCTTTCTGCCAGTATCTTAGAAATGGGAGGTGTTTGGGTAACCCTGGCAAGCACTCTCACACAGATACAGTAACACACACACACACACACACACACACACACACACACACACACACACACACACACACACACACACACACACAGGTCTGTTGTCATGCATTAAACAGCAATGGCCGCATTACTGGAAGGTTGTGTGTATTACAATCATGCCTGCCAATAGTCGCATTTCTGGTCGGTGTCCGTGAGCAAAAGTCTTAACCTCTACCTATTTTCTCGCTGTCTGACTAAGAGACTGTCTGACATGTGCTACAAGTGTTTTATAAACACACACACTAACTCACACACACACACACACACACACACACACACACACACACACACGGGTGACCTAGCTGGTGACAGATGCGGTGTGGTCCGGCCCATTGCGTGGCAGTGGTCACTTCAATCCCTTCCATATGACAGTGATTAGGCAGGACGCACACAATGCTCGTAGATCCCTGCTCTGCCATCTAGCACACAGAGTACGAGACACGTACACACTCACACGCACCCCGGCTTAGCACATTAGCACATTCCGTACCTGTATTAGCAAACATTTAAGCTAATTGCCTTCCGTTATTAGTGTGTAGTACAGTACACTTTCTTTGTGTTGTGGCTGTTTACTAGCAGAGTAGGTGGATTGCAGCACAGTTGGACTGGACTGTGGGGTGTGTGAGTGACAATGTGAGCACCAGTTAGACAACTAACTACTCTCGCAAAAGTTGATTTTTTACCTTCTTTCGTTGATCTAGATCAATATTCGAACAAAGTAATACACTGAAATGAACATCTTTCTTGCTCTGTTTGAATTAGGGTGTGTTGGGGTCAGGGGCTTTGCTTGCATACAGGAGTGTTTGTGAGTCTGTTGGTGTGTGAGAGTCTACAGCTGTGACAGCCCGTGGCCTTGCCTCGTGGCGATAACACATTGACAAGATACTGGCAGACGGCGTTGCTGGATTGTCACATTAGCTTATTCCGTCAACAGGTGAAGATCAGGGGCAGTAAATAGCTGCAGGGGAGCAAGGTGAAATAAATTCTGCGGCTCGGCTATTCTGAAGAGTAAACAGCCGCATAATTTGTAGTGACTGTAACAAGAGATCTATCATGTGGAGTGAGGTTTATTTGTAGAGCCCTTAATGAGAGTAACAACTACACAGAAAGGGAACCACATTAAGATGACACATCAGCAGCTGCATTTTTGCAGCTACTGTTTGTCTCAATGTCTTTAAAAGCTCTCGTAAATCCTGTCTTTCTCATGCCTTCTTTCTATTCTTTCTATCGTCTCTCTTTTAACGCCCCCCCCAATAGGATCTCAGACTTAGATTTAGAGTTACCGACTGCCCATTTCCTGTCCCCTGCCGAATGCAATCAGCAGACACCGCTGGTAATAAGTTTCACTCGTATACTTTTTCCTCCTCTGTCTTCTCTCTTTGCCTCCCTCTCCCATTCTTTTTTTCACATCCCGTACCTCTCCATCCCTCTGATTGTATCCTACCTACAAAGGTGGCTGAATGAATGGCCGTTCGCCCTGGTGTGATACACCGCATGCTCAAAATTAACTTTCATTCAGCAAACAGATTGTAAAAGGAGAGAAAAAGGGGGGGGGGGCTCAGAAGAGGGGGTAGAGAAAGAGGCCCCTGCTTCTCCGAGCTTTTCTGGAAGGCTTGATGACAGATGAAGAATAAAGCAGAGGAATTGTAAGAAGAGAGAAGGTTTAATGACACAAAACTGATTTTTTTCCGTTTTCTGCAACTTCTTTTAGCATGCTTATTTATTTTTATTTATTTTTTGGTATTTAAAGGTCCAATTTGTAAGAATTCCCATCAAATACTGACACGTTGGGATGACCTGCAATCCCAATGTGTCAGTATTTAATAAGTTGGGAATGAGACTGAAAAGTAAACTTCCTTACAAATTGGACCTTTAATTCTTAATTTTTAATTTTCACGCGATGATGCACAGTGATCAACATCTGCCTGTCACTCAGGCAACTAGTTGACTGTTGAATCTCTCACATTTTTTCCGACCGTTGTCAATAGAACAGCAAAAAGTGAAAGTGGCCGCCTCCAGAACTGCCGTTTGCCCCGGCCACAAGATAAATCACACACTCAAATTTAGCATCGATGCAGGGGGCAAGAAAGACAAAAGCAACCAAGAGCCCTATGGCATCAAAGCGATTACTGGCTGCCCAGGTAACCTCCCCCAATCCTGCCCCACCCTCGTCCTCTCTCCTCTTATCAGGCTAATTGAAGACAAGCTCTTTGAGACGGACGCACAATAGGGCCAACGGTAGAGTGGCATTTGAGACTCAACGGGTGGACCGGAGAAAGGGAGATGCTGGGGTATTCTATAAGCGCCCCCACCCACCTCCTCGTCTAAATCCCTTTCTCTGTCCTCCTTTTATCCCACGGCGTCTCATTCAGCGCCCTACTTGACATAGCTCGACCTCTGAACCCAGAGTTTATGAAGTGAAGCAGCAGCTATTTATTTGGTGTGGAACTAATGTGTGGCCGTACCATTGTGCAGAGATTTGGAGCAATGTTAGCATTGTGTTTGAGTTGCTGTGTGCTTGGATAAGCTGGTGGTCAGTAGACTCGGGCGCTAATACCATTTCAAGACTGCTGACCACTGGGGGTTGAATGAATCGTCATCTGTCGGAAAAAACGGACAAACGCGAAACCTTTCTATTTGGGATAATCTTCCTGCTTTTTACCTGCCAAGGAAAATGTCTTAGTGCTCTATTTTTAGCCAGTTGTAAGTGTAGTGAAGGCAAGGAAAGCACACAAATAGGCACCTGCCTTTTTGAGAAGTTGAAGACATTGCATCATTCTGTCACTCTGAGAGAAATGCAATCCTCCACCCACTGAGTAAACAGCGATAATCCTCATCAAAAGATCGCTCTTCATCATTCATAGTTCAAAGGTGAAATTGTCAGATCCTCCTCTGCGACCATTTATCAAATCTTCCCGTGCTGTTTCACACCCACAGAGTCAAGAGATTTTTACATTTATACTTGCATTTATGGCTACCCAGAATTCTTTTAACATACAATGGTGTAGCTTGGTGTTTTGACACCGGGTCGTCCTGCATATCCTCAAGGATATCGTCAATCTTTGCATTTCATTGGATGTGAGCACACATTGAAGCTGCAGCAAATATCTCAAAACATATCTCGAAGTAGTTGCCTGAAACAGGACAGGGATATCTTATTATAACTTGAGATATATATTTTTAAACAAAAAAAGGCTTGGGTGTTTATCAACAAGATGGGTTTCTTGAAAAAGTCAAAGTCACAGATTAACAAGCCGCGGCCTGCCTACGTGCTACCTGCTTGTGTTTATGCGTAGGTGTGTGTAAAGGGAACAGGTTCGGTTTTGAAGTGGTTGCGTTGTGGCAGTCTCTTTGGAGGACACGCAGCTCCAAGCAAACACAGAGCTCCGCTTAAACAAACAGGGGAGGACAGGAGAGCAAGACTGATGATGGGATCCACGCAGCTTACATACACATGTATGGACACACACGCGGACGCAGATGCAGGTATACACTCACAAACTCGCCAGAGCAAAGACGAGAGGAATTTGTCCCCGGAAGAGGAGTGGCTGAGATAAACCGTCGATCTGTGGAGGAGGATTAATAGAAGGAGAAGTCACTGTCTGCGTTTTTAAAACGTCATTTCCCACCTCTCTTTGTTCGCATACTGTACCAAGCGGAGGAAATACTGTGTCTCGCTCAAAAGTAAAGTTATGAATCGTTGTGTCGGAAAATTCAAATGTCTTTTGGCATTATCAGCACTGTATTTCTGATGCTATGCTCACAGCGTAACCTGCATTTTTGTGTGAGGGCGCGCAGTCAGTCTGCACGTGCACGAGTCCACGCCTGCTTCAGCTCCCTGACGGTATTGTGCAGCAGAGTCCTTGACAGAAGTGAATTAATCAGACCCCTCTGGCCCATTTGTCTCTATTTGGAGGGCTAATTGGAAAAGAAGCAGGTGTTAATAGAGAGAGAAGAGAGCCACAGTACGAGTGTGTTTCTCGTGTGTGTGTGTGTGTGTGTGTGTGTGTGTGTGTGTGTGTGTGTGTGTGTGTGTGTGTGTGTACATGCGTGTAATAGAAGTCTCAGAGCTAAGTTAACCAGACTTAATTAGGCTTGTTCAGGCTCCAGCCAACCTTATGTCTTTCTCTGAGGTGATGCAGCGAGCGGGAGATGGAAGGATGTGGGGGAGGAACTGAAGACTGCAGTCAGGCCTCTTTGCGTGTTGGCTGGCTGCACTCTTGAAACACACGCACACACACAGGCCGACGTTCAAACTGAAGCACGAGCATGTCCACACGGATGCTGCAGTAAACCTACACAACCACACAAAAGTTGAATTTGTGTTGCCGCCTGCTGTTTAGAGTGGGCACGGCGTGACAGATGGGGTTGCATGTATGGACGATGGGAAAAAACGGCACTCTCCTCTCCGCGGATATTTACCTCCACTGCTGGTGTCTAGGATTGTTTGTTTGAGATGCTCAATTGCGAGTGTGTGGCAGGCCTGTGTCCTGTCCTGCGGGTAGCTGGCGATAAAGTTTGAACCTGTTTGGAAGCTCAATCAAAGGCCCCACTAGCTCGTTAGCTCCCTGCATATTTAGCTGTCTAAGTGATGTCAGCAAGTTTTAATGGACGGCAGCTTTTCTCAATTACGCAGGAGGGAGCGAGGCAAACTGTATCCAGTGCTATATGTGTATGTGTGTGTGTGTGTGTTAGTGTGTGTGAGAGCGTGTGTGTGTTTGATGTGGTGTTTACTCAGTTGAAAGCTGTCTCCTGTGTGGTCTCGCCACAAAGTTATCCCCCTCCAGATCACACACACGCTCACCTGAGGCAGTGGATGTATGTTTGTTGTGCGTGTGTGTGTGTGTGTGTGAGTAGGTGTACGCATCTTTACGAATATTTGGGGGCCGCGCTGCTCTTTCCACCGATGTCCAGTCCACACATGTGCGCACAGACACATAGAGCCGAACACACTCACATGGAATCGGGACATAAACATACAACAAAATCTTCCATAATATTTAGATATTTCTCCTATGCACACAACTTCAAACATGTGCACGCCCATGTATATACACACACACACGAAGACACATTGTTCTTGCCTCGTTCCGTCTGGCTTCATATCTGTTTTCGTTTCAGTCTCACACACACTGAAGAGTTCAAGCAGACAGCAGCTTTAGTGCTTCGTCAGTCAGATGAAGGCCTAAGAGTGCTGCAACAGATCTTCAATCCGTCCAACCATATGTTTGTCTATTAAAAACCTCAATACCAGTTATGGCACTGATGTATCAAAAAGTGCCAAGTATCAAAAGCTGGAGTCAAGTATTTGTGTTTCAGCAGCTGCTTGTGTTGAAGCTTTGGCTTTTCACAATCAAATAAGCTCTTTTTGTTTCTATTCTTCAAAGTAAGGGATCGAACAGGGTTTACTTTGATGCCGTAATTTGGGTGTCATATCATGATAAACATGTTTTTAAAGGTGCACTGTGCAGTTTTGAATTTAAGAAATTCAAACTCAGAATTTTGAAATTTTAAAATAATAATGAGGTCATAATGCAAATGTGTTTCTTTAACTGAATAAACAAGCTGTTTGTCAGAGGAAAGTCCCCAGAACACTATTTGAAGCCAGAAAAGGTGTCGCGGTCCGCCAAATATAAACAAAGTAAAACAGTGTGACATTGTGTTGTCCTTTAAGGTCACTTAGTTTATTCTGCTCATTCAGTTGTTTAGGTATCTTCTCTCTCTCTTCTGATTTGAACTTCTTCCCCAAAACTAAATTGTGCATCTTTAAACTCCTGTTAAAAGTCCTCACCATCCATTGATTCATCTATCTATGTTCATCCTCAACTATCCTTGGCAGTTTTCGCTGAGGAAACAAAAAAGCGTACTAAATCGTTAATTTATTCAACACAAATCTCTTTTTATTTCTCCCTGCTTCCTTCTTGACTCTCCGCCTTTCTGTCCGTCTCCTCACTCCTCCCTCCTTCAATTGCCAGAGTTGCTTCCAGCCACTTTTCATCAACAAAAGCAAACAAAATCTATTGAACGCAGACAGCGCTTCATTGACTGGAGAAAGCGGCGAGTGTTATGTTTATTTATGTATGTTATTACATATTTATTTATTTGAGGAAAGTTTTGTCTAACATGTTCAAAGCTCACGTGTGTGTGCTTATGTGTGTGTGTGTGTGTGTGTGTGTGTGTGTGTGTGTGTGTACGTGTGTCTTAAAGAGTGTGTTAATGTGGCAAAATATGCATCTATGTGAACATTCTGCCCTCCTGAACCGGTGATGCCCCCTGACACACACACACACACACACACACACACACACACACACACACACACACACACACACACACACAAACACACACATGCGCACACACCAGTCAGAGGTGGGATGGCTGCAGGCGAGGAGGCAGGTCGGCAGCGATTAGAGGGGCTGTGTGTGTAATGGTTGCCATGTGCGGACCCATCTCATCCACCATTACACACACACACACGGCGCCCACCTCCCGAATCCCTCCAAGATACCGTACACTTTTAAAAACATTAGCCACTAATGCTTTAATGCCCTCGCGTCGACGTGGGGTTTGACTGGAGCTAAAATGGCAGACACAGAGGAATGCTGGCTTGTGTTTGCTCAGTGTATGAGGAAGGGCTCTGGCTTACTTCTGATTCAAACATGATGGAGCTGTAGTCCAGCTGCATACTCCTCCAAACATGTCATGCATGCATTAAACACAACAGTGCTGTGACTCCCTCTTCGTATAATTACTGCGTTTGTTGTGTCACTTTCGACACATTTACATCGCACATACTGAAGCACCTTTTTCTTTGATCTGGGTCATTAATCACAGGCTTCCATGCAAAATGCCGACCGGTGTGGATATTTACATGAGAATGGTGGGGCCATGCCGCCCTGCCAGTAATGACTAACGAACGCTGGGCATGACTAGTGGCCTGCCTCTAGAGCGTGCCAGGTGTTTGTACCGGGCAAGGCTGCATGAAAAGCAGCGTCTGACCTTGGGACGGGGTGGGTGAAACCCGAGTTGCCTCCACCACGTCTAAATGTTGGGCACCTGAAAAAGTCTCAAGCTCCTCCCTCCTGTTTGTTCCTCTCCTCTCTACCTGTCGTTCCACCCTCCGCGATGTCAGATAAAAAAAAAAGAAAAAACATTGGAAATTACCAGGAACCGCCTCCTGCATCTCCTCCCTCTTTTCCTCCCGCCTCCGCCGCGCACACATACAGAACCTTTGGCCATCTTACACTGAACAGCTTCCTTGTCTGTGAGCTCGGTGAACCAGAGAGGGTGCAAAAACAAAAGTGTTATTGCGAGGGATTCATTGTGTCAACATCTCAGCTGGTGAGCTCCATAAGGGAAAAGGGGGCACAGTCTAGGCTATTTACTGACAAAGGGAGCAGCATACAAGGGCGTTATTTAACGTGCAGCTCACCTTTATGTGCACCCGGCTAACTAATCAGTAAAAGCAACATTTTTGTCACGGGAGGGTGCTGAGATTCTCCCCTTACAGTAATGTCGCTGTGCAGATGTCTTACATCTACATGACAGGTATGAAAAAACGCATTGTCCCACCCGTGAGTTTAGGAGGGCAGGAAATTGATGTCGAAAAACAAGGTCTTAATGGCTGGCCCTGGTGAATATTGGCATTGAGGGAGTTAAAGACCTTTCAGGTATCACAGACTTCCGCTGGTACATTTGCTAAACATTGTTGGTCTGTTTGGCAGAAAGTGGCATTCCTTGAAGCATGAATGCGTTTCTTGAGCTTGTTCCTGGAAGGCAGGGCAGTGAGATAGACATCTGTGTATAAAGAGAGGGAGCGAGAGAGAGAGAGACCCCACCCGACAACACACACACACACACACACACACCAGAATGAGTAAGGTGTGGGCAAGGACCACCAGAAAAAAATGTCATTATCAGCACCACGTGTACTTAGCACTTACTGCAGTGAACCTGTGAGAAGTAATTGTTTCTTGGATCTTGATTAGTAATTTGGGGGAAATGGGTGATAATGAGTCTGCCGGTAACTTGGCACTTGAATGCAATTAGCAAAATCAGATGGAGGTTAGTATGGACATTAGAAGGTGCTCGGTCAGTTTGTCAATAGAATAGACCGACTTCTCCTATACCTCCTGTAGCTGAATGCACTGCTGTGCTTACATTTGAAATCAATTAGCCAACACACCTAGAGTTAAAAAGACCAGAAGACCACCGTAGGAAATCTGTATGTTACCGATAGCTTACATGCCAATGGTCTTAAGCTATTGTGATTGAACTGAACAGAGAAGAGAAGGAATATGTGCATTTCTTGTGTTGGAGCTAGATAGACAGAGAAAGGGACAGATCATTCATTTATAATACAATTTATATTCAACCTCCACTATAAGATTGCAGTGATCCCTAGATGTCCCTACTACAGTTAGTCACCACTAACTGTGGCTGCCCCTAGCCAGTTAGCTCAGTTAGCCGTGCAGCTTGCAGTTTCGACTGGGAGCTCAGGAACCAGGCGAGTGTTAGCGTTAACGCCTCCAGCACAGGAGCTTTAAACCAGGACAGGCCAGGACTAGCCGGTTAGCATGCTAACTCTTAGAAATACCTTTGCTACACAGTACATAGACATTATAATGTAGAGACTGCTGTTTATCCACATTTTGTTGACGGTTTAATTTGATTTTTGAGTGTTTTCCACTTGTTTTCTTACATACCGAACCACAATCTATATAATGTCAATGACAAATAACAATTACATTTTTGATCTCCTTAGTTTTGAAACGACCTCGCTGGATTAGAATTTTTTTTTTCCATTTGGATCATGAAATTGAATAGTGTGATCTGTTGGATTCACCGGAAAAATTATACGCCTTCGATCCAAAAACATAAAATTTTCCACTCTGAGTTGTGTACACTTCATATTTGTTCAGTGTTTAGTTAGCTGTTGTTCGTCAAGTGAATTAACACCTCACCTCTCTCGTGATCTTACTTCAGTTTGCTTTAATCTATCACTGTGAACTCTCCGCGTTTAAACATTGACCATGCAGGGATCAGCTTGATCAATACAGAGGGAGCTCTCTCTCTCTCTCTCTCTCTCTCTCTCTCTCTCTCTCTCTCTCTCTCTCTCTCTCTCTCTTTCTTTCTTTACCTCTGTTTCTTTCCATCTCTCTCTCCTTCACACTCGACTTGTCCCTCGGGTTTAGCAAATTAATAAGGCTCGTTCTTTCACCGTTCAGTGGAATGCAGAGGGAGAATTGTATAGTGGTCCTTAATGAACTGGGTGGCCAGTGTTGGCCTCAACACCAATTAACACAGCTTTTAATTACAGCTCTAATCGGAGCAGCTGATGGTGAGAGCCCCTGTGACCCTGAATACAAGTGCCCTGCTGAGACACGCAGATGCACACGAGCTCGCACACACGCCGGCTGCTGAAACACAAGAGAAAGGCTTTATGGGAGAGGATATGTTTTCCCTTCAAGAACTGAACTGTCCGTACCAAGCTTCTCTCCTTATTTATCTCCAACCCTCATTCTTTTATCGCTGAACCCTGGACCTGCCAGCTAAAGAGGGTTGAAAACATATCTGGCCTCAAAATAGCCCAAACACTTTTTATTTAGAATCTCTAAGGCAGCAAGTCAAGGGTACATGCTGCCCCCATCCAAAAACATGAAGCAACAGGAAGAGAATGTCTACGAGAGTAGTCTGCCAACTTCCCAAGCTGAGGGAAAAATTGGTATTTTTATTATGAAGAGAGGACGCTGACTGTTTGACTTGAGCTCAGAGAATGTCTGTTGCAGGGTGGAGACAGAGGAGACAGGTAGACGCAATGAAGAGGTCACATACTATGATGATTTCCTGGACGTAAAGCGAGATGTTGTCTTAGAGCTTAGTTTGCTTGATTTCTGTTTCAGTGTTTTCGGCAGCTGTCGGAGGAGGGGTATGACTGCCAGCTACAGTGCTTGATTCTAGTAATAGGGATGGAAGTTAAGCTCTTGAGAGTGTAAGTGCTGTTCTGGAATCAGTCTGACGTCTTTTGGATCTCAGCAGAGCCTGGAAGGGACTCTAGATCAGCAACCCTCACGCTTCCAGGGAATATTACGGGAGAATATGTAATTTTTTGGCAGAGATGGGAAAACAAGTAGTAATCGCAGCCTTCGCCCATATGCATTCAATTTAATACAGTTATGGATGTACTTGAGAACAATACATGTTTAAGTGGGGGAAGTATTAAAAGTTAAAACAGAACGCTTCATGGCAGGAAATGTCAAACTTTTATCAAAGTTCCCATTGAGCTATAGAAGTATCAAAGTAGAGTCTGTGTGTTCCTTTACAGGTGCCTACATTACTGATGGAAAACAACACGAACAGCCGTCTTTACGATCTCATATGCTGGAATGCATGATGTTCAGAGGGTCAGGGTGTGTCTCGAGTATGTAATGACTCTAAAATGTCAGGCTTAAACCCTGTCCTGAGTATTACTGCAAAATGTAGTATAAAGCCTTTGGTGGCTCCAGAGGAAGCTGCATATAATCTGATAAATTGCCCCCAGTGATGTGGCACAGCCGGTTGCGATGTGGGTAATGTAGGCGCTGTCATAGTTTGGGTTTTTGGTTAGTTGTATCCTGTTTTTTTATGTGTAAATTATATTCTTATGTGTCTCTGTGTATGTTTTACTTTCCACTTGCTGTCTTGGCTTTTTCCTGCCCTTTTTCTGTTCTTGCCGGTGTTCCATTTGTCAATCATTCCCGTGTATTCAAGTGTTTTCGCGTCGTGTTTTACCTACATTTTTGCTGTATCTGTTCTAATGTTAAACTGGTTTGTACCTAGTTTTGCTTTTGCTCTCGGACTACTCCCACAATGCAACTTAGCCACTGTGTGACATCACTGGAGGCAATTTTTCAGATTGCATGCAGCTTCCTCTGGAGGCTTAAAAGGCTGTGTGCTACTTTTTTCACACACGCAGTAGTACCTGTAAACACACTTACATGCTCAATTTTGGTGGAGAAAACCTTTAAGTATAAGTTCAACAGTATTGCATCAAAATGTATTTCAAGATGCCAAAAGTAAAAGTATTGATTGTGCATATTTAAGTGCAGTATTTGAGTAAATATACATAGTTAATTTCCACCACTGGTCTGCATGCATGTGATGGTGTGTGTATGTTGTTTTGTGAAATGACGCCTTATAAGGTCTCCATTCAAAAGCTGCGGTAGAACGAGAGGAGTCAGGAGAAGGAGAAACAAGAGTCGAGTTGTCTCATTTTCATCTGGCTGAGATCTCTACGTATCTCTGCCATTTTCCCCTCGTCATTCCTTTATTCTCTTTCTTTACTATTTCCAACTCCATCTCTTTTCTTTTTGGCCTGTCTTTTTTTTTTTTCTGCATATTCGCTGGGAATTGTTAGCAAAGCTCACCTACTGTTTCTAATCAGCTGCCTTTGTAGAGCGCACTGCCCCGATACCAGAACATGTCTCACACTGGCAACATGCACACACACACACACACACACACACACACACACACACACACACACACACACACACACACACACACACACACACACACATGCGCTTACACACAGAGAAAAGGAAAAAAAAAACACTTTTGGAACATAAGAATAGCATAACATTATAAGAATACCTTTTCCCTGTCCCTGCCTTTTCTATCTCACTTTGTCTCAACACTGGCACAGATATACGTGGATACACAAACATGAAATCTTGTTCACATACAGACAGCGAGATTGCACCGCAGACAGAATGGCATTAAGAATGACAAATAGAGGAAGATAGATTGCGAGGTGGACAGACAAAGCGAAGCAGAGGCCAGAAAGTGACCCTCTTTAAAAGCCTGTTGGAAATCACAGCCGTCAGCACACTTGGAGCTGGCATGGCAAGCTGTCGGAAAACAGCCCGTCCGTCTCTCGCTCCTCTAAAGCGGCCCTTCTTCTTCTCTTTCTCTCTTTTTTCCTTTTTGTGTCTCTTTGTCACTGTCCAACTTGGTCTTACTTCCTGTAACCCTGGTAGCCTTTATTCCTTTCACTGAGAGAATTAGTTTGTAGTTGCACTGCAGCTCCAGGCACATTGTCAGGCTTTAGTGTCTATGGTCCTTTTCATGCTGTAAGCAGGGAGGGAGACTGAACTGGACTCGGTGCAACTGTCTACCTCTACCTTTAGTTGAGAATACACAATTATGCTTTGTATCCGTGTATGTCAGTTTAAGTGAATACTGCGCCGATATATCTTGTGTGCACGCTTTGGTACGTTTGTGAGAGATAGATAGGAATCAAATAAAGCCACACCAGTTAACAGAACAAGTATCCGTCCTCCAGACAGACAAACATGCAACTGATTCTGTAACGACCACCAGGACTGTGGCCCTCAGCTCAAAGATGGCCCACCTTCAGGTTCGATTTGGCCCAGACAGATGTTTTAGTGGTCACCAATCAAAACGTTTAAAGATACATGTATAATTTATAGTACCGGCTTATTTTTTGTGAGGTAAGAAATATGTTACATATTTAATATATCTTTAAATATGCAGGTGACCTAATCGTTGACCAATTTTCTAAATCTGAGCATGGCGAGCAGAGTGACACCCTGCTCAGGAAATTAAAGGAGCTTGGGATCCCAGAACTATTTTTCATCTAGACAATACAATACAAGTCCGTAAGTGTTTGCTTTTGTCCTGTGGTCCGCCACTAAACTGGGAATACACAAGTTGTTTTGTCTGTTTGTGCTGTGACGTATCATTATACATAAATGTCGTTTTCACGTGTAATGGCTATAGAATAATGCCACCGTGCCACCGTGGCATTTAGACTGGTTCCCTGTAAATCTTGCTTTCACCATGCAACTCTTTCTGCCATCAGGCCGGAAATCTTTGGGAAAAATGAAGGCTGACTCCTGTCAGGCTGGCATGGAGTCAATTCTTTCTGCTTTCACGTCTCCATTATAGACTAAATGTGTGAATGAACTCACTTTATGTCCTGTGTTGTTGGTCGTTGTTGCTTTGAGGAGAATGGCGCTCTCATTTGTGACACTGGTGGCAGCAAAAGTTTCACTTGGAAATGCTACGGGGGTAAAATTTGTCACTTTAGGTTCCAGTTTTGGCTCTCCAGTGCAAAAAGTTGGGAACACCTGAACTAGACAAACATAGCAGTGGTAGACATACAGTATCGAGTGAATAGAAAATAGGTATGATATTAATCAGGCAAAGGTTAGATAGCCTTCTTATATAAAAAAAACATATTAGAGGTCTATAAGAAAACACAAGTTGGGAGCTGTTTTTGTCCTGGATCCAGTTCATATTTGTTGAGTCTCTACTAATTGAGTTGGTTGATTTCAAAGCAATCCGGATCTTTTCATCACCTGCTGTGTTTCATTATATCAGCTTGTAAGTCTACGGGGCCCTGATGCTGACATACAAACACACACACACACACACACACACACACACACACACACACACACACACACACACACACACACACACACACACACACACACACACACACACACACACACCTAACCTAATTAAAATGGCCTGGTTAAGCACCATGCGTCAGGGCCTAGCAGGGGTAGGTGTTAGGCATGCCGAGAAGGTGGGGGTATTGCGGGGTTGGGCAGGGGGGTGGTTGCACAAATCTCAACTTAAATGCAAAGAGATTAGACAACTTTTGCAAGATATTAGCTGTTCAAAAATGAGAAAAATGTCCCTAAGCCTCTTGTACAAGCGCTGGACCTGGTCAGACAAGGCCTTCTTTTGTTTCACAGGCAATGGCAGAGAGCATGGTGTGATTAGTGTGTGTGTGTGTGTGTGTGTGTGTGTGTGTGTGTGGTGGGGAGTCATCAGGCCTGTGGTGTGCAGGATGAGGGTAAAAGACTGATCCCGGCCAGTTTGTGTATGTGTGTGTGTGGTGGCTGCATAACAATCAGGCCACGTACTAGCAGTCAGATCCCATACCTGTCACCTAGGAAAGAGATAGCAAAAAGGGAAAACAATATAATGAATTGGTTAAGCTGTTTACATCACATGTGTTATTAGTCATCAGTTCTAACAGTGACACATGCACAGTTATTATCTATTAATTACAAAAAACCTGAAGTGCGCTGCTGATGTTACTGTGTTAGAGCCTACTGTGACTGAGAACATAACTGCTCGAACATCATAGTAAGAGTGTGTGTGCGTGTTTTTATTTATGTCTGGCGATCATGTGCTGGTCCGAGTTATAAGGTCTTTGGGACAGTTGACACTGGAGAAAATTCCACTTTGAAAAATAAGTAAAAAAAGAACAATGAAAAAGATTTTTCTCGCCTGTAACAGGTAGAAAAAGTAAAGTGCCGATGCAGCAAGTGAAAGTTGTCTAAAAAACAAGTTCCATTTGTCTTTGTCTGATTTTTTCTTATATTAAGTGTAATGAGATGTTTTTGACTCGAATTTAGACAAATACACTTGGTAAGCCTGTTTGTAACCCTGCAGCAACAAACCGAGCGGCCACCCACGAGGCCGACTCCGACTATCTCCATTGGAGGTGAAAGGTATGCAGCAGAGGTTCAGCACCGAAACATGAAGACATCACCCTCCCGTCTGAAATGCTGAGATGCCAACGTGCTATTTGTCTTATAGACTGAATATTAATTGTTCATCAACTTCGCACTTTCCTCTCCGTCAAAGTGCTGTGTGTGCATAGAGGCATGTGTGTGTATCTGTGCTGGATGTATTTCGGACACACACAGCGAGTGTGTTTTTCCTCAGCAGGTGTGTTGTTTTTGTCGGGCTCGGCAGACAAAGAGAGAGATAGGGAGGGAAAGAAGAGGGGTATTTAATGAAGCTCTCTCTGCGTGATAAGGAGAGCCACCAGAGTCCCTGGTGTGACATGGCCTGGCCCCTGTCATCACAGAGCTCCTGTTGTGGCTGAGAAATATCCACCTCCACTCCTCCCTCAACTCCCCCCAACCTCCTTCCCCTCTTTGCACAGCCCAGAGAGAGAGAGAGAGAGAGAGAGAGAGAGAGAGGTGGGGAGACAGTCAGACAGACAGAAAGAGAGAGTCCAGACAGAGGCCATGTGAGCGTGTGTCATATGGAACAGATTTAGTGCTAATGACCCCCACCACCCCTCATCACCTCCCCCCGCTCTGTGCCCACCCTCTGCCACCCATTCCTCCGACCCCCACCCCACATCACTCCGTTCTGACCGGTATCATCCCTTCATAAGGAATGCTGGCCTGTTCCAGCTCCAGTGTCCCATGGCTTTACCCATCCAAGCACCCGTTCACCCCTCTGGTCATATCCTGCCAGAGCTCACATCTGACACAAGAGACTCAGACTCGAGTTAGATTTAAGTCATGAAAACGAGCGCCTGGGATTTGAATTATGGCGCAAAAAGATTGAGTTTATAAGCAGCAACGTTTAAGTCTCACACTGGGACCTGGTTCACGATTTTGGCACCTCTGGATCTGAGAAATTGTAATCGATGATTGCAATTCAGTTTTGGATGTAAGTCTTGTGATCTTAGACTTGAATCTTGTCTTGAGGCCTTGAGAGTTGACTTAAAACTGACTCGAACTTAAGTCTTGACTTGGACTTGTCTTAACTGACTTGAGACTTCATCTGGTCTTCAGTGACTCAAGTCTTACCCTTGACATTCTTTAGTGACTTGACACCTGATTTTTACTCGCCCGAAGCAAACAAAGGTCACCATGTTCAGGTTGGTGCCGACGCGTTTGAGGGAGCAGATACTTTGTCAGGGTAAGATGGATGACGAAAAAAAAATGAAAAACGTGTTTCGGTGACAGAACAAAAAGGATTAGAAGGAAGTGGGAATATCCAGTAGACGGTGTTGAAAAGGCTTCAGAAATGTGTCGACAGAAGATGGATTTCACCTGGAGGTGCTGCTCTCACTATAGCTCGCAGCAGCTGTCACACGGCCCAAATAAACCCACTTCACCGAAACTCTCAAAAGTCACATTCGCACCGCTTTAGCATTAAATACTTTTCAACACGAATCGCAGTGTGAGCTTTTCCCGGCACCTTCTGAATGTGTGGCGCTCCCTGAAGTGTCCACCACTTTAGGACGTGACCTCGACATCGACCTTCACCCAACCCATCGGCCCCCTGCACTTCCCCTATCTCTATCACACTGACACTGGCATTCTTTCACGTTAGCGCATCGCAGCGCCGCAGATAGGCCTGCCAGACACCCCCTGTGCTCTCCTAGTATCTCTGTCTCACACACACTCACACACACTCATACACACACACACACGTGGTTAATTGGTAACTAGAGTTTATGGGTAGCCGGGAACTTATAGTTCGACTTCGCGGCAGCGAGAAGACGCATGAGATAATATGTCGGCTTTTGGTGAGTTATGACTACACGTGTGAGTGTTTTAGATGTCTGAAGCAGGGCGCTGTGTGAGATTAGGGTCTTTTCGTGTGCCATTTCAATCCGAGTTGTCGAGGTGCCGTGGCAGTGTCGTTTTTGTCTCGCGGAGGTATTTGTTGAGAGGGGCGACCATCTTACGTTTTAAATGTGGACGGATTTGGACAGCACTGGGTTTTTGTTTTCAGCATGAGTCCATGTGTGTGAGGTTCCTTCAATTCACACACAGCTCACAAGTGGTTCCCAAATACCAACATATCCGCGTATATCAAACATTAACCTTTTTTTGTCTAATATGCATCTATTGCGTGATAATTTAACAAGGTTTTTTTTTTTTTAGGGAAGTTATTTTCCTCCATTTGACTCTTCAATCAATATCAATAAAGTGGTCTAGTTATCTATTTTACCCCCTTTCAACAACTCGGATCAATACCCATCTGTCATGGTTTCACCCAATGAATGTTATCACTTGTGCCGGAGATTAGCTCGCTGTAGCATCTTATCCTGACATATTCTGTTATCCTGAGTTATGTAGGTTAGACGGAGAGGGTCTATCTCTGTGCTTTCCAGGCTTTACTTGCCCAATTCCCTAATGCTGAGGAAATAATGTTTAGTTGTGCAAGGCAGGTTTGTTACACGTCTAGCACAATTTTTTTTCATTTAAGAAACCTTAAATAACTGAACAATTGTTATTTTTCTATGTAGGTTTTCTCTCTAATGGACTTTTTTATAGCTTATAAATAGAAAATGTAAAGGTATTTTGTCCTAACTTTAGTATATACTTAGTACATACTTAAGAATATTTTAGGATTTTTGATAACAAGTTACAATTACGTTTTCTGCCTGTATGGACACTTTCAACAAATCCCAGATACTGAATTATTTCACATCTGTCTGAAAGCAGCCCCATAAGGAGATACGCACCCCCCAACCCAGGCCGTTTTCCTCCAATTTCCTTCCTTCCAAAGCCCTCTAAAAGACAACTGAATTAACAACAACAAAAAAGGTCTTTCCCTATGTTAACGTTACAAACCTCTGTCACATTGGTGTGGAGGGTCATCCATATCCCAGACTGTCACAGCAACCAGCCAGCTCCATCTTTCATCCCCCTCCTCATCCTTCAAGTTCTGACCACTCTCCTCCATCTGTCTGTCAGACCGGGACTTGACCTCTCACCTCTGGAGGCCCGCCCATCTTGTTACCCCTAACCCCTCAGTTGATTGTGTCACTGACCAGCGATGGTTAATATGTCTTTTTTTTTTTGTTTTTTTGTTTTTGTTTGCAATGTCTGAAAAAAGGTAATTTTGGGAGCAGGGTTCACAGAATATGATTGGAAGACAAAGAAAATTACTCAGGATGAAAACTTAATGAAGGTTTTTATAATATTTTTTAAAACTACATCAGTTAAGATAAATTGTCTGCACATGGTTGGATAGGGGATTGGGGTAGTATGATACCACAGAGTTCACAGATCATTTTCTCAGATGGTTTTAAACATGACTATTGAACAGAGATTGAAAGTAATGAAATGAAATTGATATCCCCCTTTGCCGCTTTTGAAAACAACAGCGGGACCTTTGACACATCAGGTCCTTAAAGACGACTGATGCAATTTCATTTTGTATTGTCTTGTATTGTGAATTTCACCCTCAGTCACAGGCACCAGAAAAGGGGGGACAACAAGACTATGTAGAGAAAAGTCCCTGTTTATGCAACGTTACCATGGCGTCTTCTGGAGTTGGTCCAGACTGTGAAAAATTAGTTACCAGTAATGCGCTTTGCTGAAGTAAATGACAGTTGCGTAAAACCCAAGGTCTACCAACTACAGTTTAGAGACACACATCTGGAAAGGTAACGTGCAATCACATTAATCACACATTTTTGCAGTAACAAATGCTTTGCACAGTAACAACACCTGCATACTGTATGTATTAATGAGGTGGGGTCAGGTTATTGATCGCAGAATGTCTTTGTTTCCTATTTCACTTGAGATTTAGAATAACATCTACGCTGATATGTGCGGTAGGCCAGTATCATCTGATGATATCTGCTCTGCCCAAGCTGGGTTTTAGCACAAAGAGCCCCCACGCGACACGTGGTCTTTAAACATCATCTACATCTTTTGTCCCCACAGTGTTATACCCGAGTCGGCGCCACAGCCTCCAGTCAGTCACACTCAAGCAAATTTCAGTTACGAGTCAAAAATCCTAAGATGAAAGAGATCATCATTATCATTGGGGAAAACTGTTCTTTCAGTGGGAATGACACCATTACAGAGAAGAATAAAAATAAAATAATGTAGATTTAAATTTATTTCATCCCCCGTCCTTCTCCATCTCTCCCTGTCTCCCCCTCCCTCTCCCCCTCTCCCTGTCCTTGCACCTTGATTCCTGCTTAATGCCCAGACTGATGAGCCCAATTTGGACTGGTTCTGCAGCCGGCCCGGTTTGATTAATGGCTCTAGGTGAGGTAGCATCAGCGCTGCCTTGCCCTTGTTTCATCACACACACACACACACACACACACACACACACACACACACACACACACACACACACACACACACACACACACACACACAAACAGGTACAAACACTGATGCACACACATAACCACTCACTAACCCTAACCCTAACTGCCACAGACCAGCCTTGTAATTGATGACAGAGGACTGAACATTTGCAAACCAAATGTGGAAATGGGAGACAGAGCAAACTCTGCTTCTAACACCTCTCCACCTCCCCTCTCTTTCCTTCTGTCTGTCCCTCCACCTTCTCTCACTGTCTGTACGCCCGCCCTTTCATTAGGCATTTGTCACATTGATATGAAGGGGCCGGGGCAGCATTGTGACATGCTCAGAAGGCAGTATAAATATTTGATTAGCCCTAATGGAAATCGTCACGGCGCGCTAATTGCGCCACACATTATCTGAGGTGCTGTATCAGCGGCGGACATCCCCTTTGATCCTTCCTCCGTCTCCCCCCCTCTCCTCTTCCTTTGGCCCATCTCGGCTTTCTTTTGTTTATGCAGTTTATTTTGGGTCATATGTCATTATCTGCCCCTCCGCCCCTCTGCCTTCCTGCTTTTACTCCCGTCTGTCGCTGTTGTCACCGTCCTCGCGATGACGTCTCCATCTCCTCTCCCCTCGCTGGACATGTGTGTCTTCTGTGTTGTGTGTTGTCCTCCGGTGCCCTGTTCGCTGTTGTTTCCCATTATGACCTGGGCTGAAGCAACATAGCTGTTAGGGGCCACATACGCACACAAATAGACACACACATGGGACCACGGGACAATGCGCAGCACAGAAAACCACAGGCGCACTTGTTTTGCATGTACTGCATGTGTTACAGACATTAAATGATGCCATAAAATCAATAGTTAGACATAATTGAAGCCAAATGAACACGTCTCTGGTGCTTGTGTTTGACTGGACATCAAATCGAACGACGTGGTGATTTTGATGTGTGGGTTAAATAAGTAGGTTATAAAAGAAAATTCTCCTTGATCTCTTTCCCAACTGTCAGGAAAAAGTCTATCAGAACCGGCCACACAGTCGCAACTCAGCCTCAACAACTTGCAAGTCTTTTCTTGCAAAATTAAGTTGACGTCTATTATTTTTAATCACGTCTTTGAAGAGATTTGCATCAGATTCGTTTTCATTGCTCGGGTCAGCACTCTGCTCAGTGAATGTGCACCTACGTTCTGACGCCTTTCTTGGCGATGCTTTGATCATTACCTCTCAATTTTTTTCGTGACAAATGTCTCTCCCTTTGAGCAAGCGTGACCCTTTTAATGTGCGCACAATGAGTTTTTTTAATTCTCAGCATGTCCTTCCTTAACCTCCATCCTGTTTGTGTTTACTTGTTGTTATTTACAGCGCGTCTCCTGCAAAGATCTGTGACATTGTTTGGTGTCGCTCCTCTTTTCTCTCTTTCTCTCCCTCTCTCACCCTCCCTCGGACGTTTCCATTTAGCCAAAGACAAAACAAGTTAATTAGATCGGAAGTGCGGGCCTATCAATGGGGAATCAGTATTCAAATCAAGGCCTTGTCTGGACACAAACAGCAGGAAGCCAAACAAGACCCCGGTGCTGCTGAATGGGAGGACGGGAGAGGGAGAGCGAGAGAAAGAGAGAGAGAGAGAGAGAGAGAGAGAGAGAGAGAGAGAGAGAGAGAGAGAGAGAGAGAGAGAGACAGAAAGAGGGGAGCCTGTAGTTTGGGGGTGCCAACACACAATCACACACACACTGTTTGGGTGCTTGATCAATTATGTTTCCTTTCATATCAGTGTTTATTTGAAGGTGTGCGTTAGTAACTGTTGGTCGTTAATAGACTCCAAACATTCTGTATTTTCTTGCATGAATATCAGTTTACGTTTTTTTTAGCGTGATATCACTGAACAACTCTGAATGACGTTATTCTTAATTTGCGCTTTTATTATGCTGTTACAGCACAGCACTGTAAAGGAGAGCTCTCCACCCTCGACATGTTCACTGAGATTTAAATAAAGGTTAAGTAAAACTCAGGGGCCCATAAACTGGGGCACTTCCATTTCACAATTAGGCAGTACAGTGTGTGCACACTGCTATAACCTAGGTACAAAAAAAAAGGTACAGGGACGCTGAATAGCATGCAGCTCACATTAAAGGTCAAACACAGAGCTTTTAAACACCGAAAGCATGACTTTTCTCGAGAAGCGTAGTAAAGTAGTCTTTACCAGACTGAATATCACAATGTTTGTCACTGGTTGGTGCCACCAACAGATATTGTATTTGGCCACAAAACTGGAGGAAGTGGTATTTTTCAGTTGCAAACAGAGCTGACTCTGGTCAACACCATTTCCAGCTTGTCTATCAAGTTTCATTTGTCACTAATATGAACTTGAAGGAGGATACATGCAGAGCAAAAAGCCAGAGAAGAGGGAAGCTTTCAAGTAACAACATCCTGTTTGTGACAAATAGCAAAGGCGTTTGTTCAGGCAAACATGATCTTAAAATGATCCAGGTGGCAATGTAAGTGGAACAACAACGAGCTTACAGTAGAAAACAAAGAGCGTGCATCATCTCAGTGCATGTACATGCAGATGTAAGGAAAACTCCACACGTTTAATTGGTGAATTGGTTGTGTGTTCAATTGGTTATGTGTATCTACAGGTAACCTATCCCTCCCTCATACAGTATGCATCTGTCCTCGACTACTTTGGACGTGGATGCAGCATCCACTAGAGTATCAGGGTTTATTTAATGTGTTGCTGCTGGCCTGACAAATAGAAAAAAGTTTGTCTTCATATTACTACTCGCTATTTAGACAGAGTGCATTTGCAGATATGAATGTCAAAGAAAATGAAACAGAGAGGACAGGAGGGGAGAGGAGGAGAGGGGAAGGGAAGGGAAGGGAAGGGAAGGAAGGGAAGGGAAGGGAAGGGAAGGGGAGGCTGAGTCGGAGGGAAAGGTCCCATTATCTCATGTGGAGGGCCACCTGAGCTAAAGACAGCCATTTGTTCCCAAATCGACCTGTCGACCCCCGCCTAATTACCAGCCAATTATTTCCAAATGGACCACATTCACCCCACACCCTGCACACTTAAAAAGGAGACGGACGAAATTGCCTCCCTCTCTGTCTCTCTCTCTTTCTCCCTCCCTCTGTCTGTCCAACTCGTTATTTCGTCTCAATAAAGTGTCTTTCTTTCTTTTCCTCTTTGCTCCTCTTGTTTCAGCATTTTTTTTTACTCACTGAGAAATTATTTTGCACATATTGTTACAGGCATCGCGCAGTCAGTCCAGCGAGCCTCCCACTCAACCACACACACACACACACACACACACACACACACACACACACACACACACACACCACACACAGCGACACACACCCTCTATGGTTTTTTTGTTGTTAAGTGGCCTAATTATGAGAAGATTTGACAGTGAGTCTGTATGTGCGTGTCTGTGTGTGTGTCTAAATGTATTTATTTTTCATACACACTGTCACACACACACACACACACACACACACACACACACACACACACACACACACACACACACATAAATATTACTATGCAGCTCATTTAGTTGCCACAAGTCTCTCTCTCTCCCCGTCTCTCTCTCTGGCACCGGTCAGTCTCAGCAGGCCGATGTGTATCGATGGGTCCGGCATGCAGGAGCCACCCGAAGGAGAAGAAGGCTGTGCCCCTGTTCCCAGAATTCTTTGTGGTTGGCCTCCATTGTTCGCCGCCACTTGTATACAGTATTGTCAGACTGATTGTGAGCCTTCGCTCTCTCGCGCTCCGCGGACGGCTAGAGAGCAGGCAGAGTCGAGGAGGGAGACGGAGGGAGAGGGGATGAGGAGGAGGAGGAAGGGAGCAGAAAGCATTGTGTCCCTTTGCTCGCCATTCTCCTGCCTTCCCATCTGTTTCCCTCTCTTCCTTCCTGTTTCTGTGGGATAGTGAACAGATTAGTAATAGCACCGCCGCGGCTCCTAATAGGGGAAGTCATGGTCGGGAAATACGATGGATCGGTTTGAGATATCATCTGGCTGAGTGGCGCAATAGTTTTGAACTCTGACACCTAGCTGTGAGCTGGCTGACTTTGATCACTTTGGTGCAGAGTGTTTGTGTGTATGTGTGTGTGTGTGTGTATGTGTGTGTGTGTGTGTGTGTGTGTGTGTGTGTGTGTGTGTGTGTGTGTACGTGCAAGATGGAATATACAGTACCGTTCTTAACCTTCTTAGCTGTTTCACTCATCATGTTAATGTTTAGATCGTCTAATTTTTTTTTTACACCTTACACAAAAACATCAGAGGTGGCAGTTGCTATTAATAGGACCTGTATGTGGCTGCTTTAGCATTTACATGAGGTGGACATAATCATACCCGCTATCACAGTGCTATTAAATACAATAACTCTGGAAAAACATCCTTAGGTACACCTATAGTATTAATGTATTTGCTGAGACTGGGTAGGAGAGATTCAACTCTGTAGTTTCTGTTGCTGATTGAAGGGTAATGAAAATAATTGTTCATCGCATGAACAATTATTTTCATTAGCAATTACTTAGCCAATTGTTTTTTTCCTAATTAAATATGTTATGAAATATTCGAAATTGTGAGAAATAGCCCAGCCTCACAGCTGTAACCAGATGATGTTCCTGCATTGTTACTTCATAAGTAACTTTAAGCATCTAAGGAACTTTATTTTCTTGTTTGTGTTGGCGGTCCCTGTGGATAAAAACAGTGGGAGCACTGCCAGAAAGAAGCGACGTATTTTAGTGTTACATTTCTTCTTTTAAACACAGCCGTTCCCATTTGCATCTATATGCTAGAGATGTGGTGATGTATCTATTTGTAGCTCTGTAGGATTGATAACATGATAATGTAACATGGCTCTTGTCAGGTTAGGTTAGCCTTCACGTATCCTGCAGCTAGCTTATGTGGTTGCTTTGTAATAGTATTTTTGCCAAAGCTAAAGTTATAAACTTTTCCCACTTCACTCTGTGTTATTAACTTACCACGAACCCCTCAGTTGACATGTCCTAGGAAAGATCACAAACATAGCCACAATTTGTCTTTTAAACCTCTTTTTTCCGACTAACTACACAACAAAGTCTTGAAAAAATGTTATTCAATTTATTAATCAAATAACATAGAGTGAATAAAGGATCCTCACACCTGGGATGCTATAACCAGACAATATTTAGCAGTTTTGCCTGATAATGAAAACAATCAGGTCATTTAAGTTATGATTTCAGTGTTGTTTGTAATCTGAGTGTGAAGAAGAATCAACTCCCCTCTGACAACATCTTAACAAACCCTGAACATTAAAATCTTCACGAAGCCATTATTTACTGAAGGCCCATTGTATCAAGTTGCCTTATGTTTAAAGGTGTTTGTGTTAATGTGTCCACCCCCTGTATAGCCTATTCTTCTCTTATAATATATATCCTATTGAGCACCAGCTTAATATCCCCACAGGGATCATTTAAGCTTCATCTGATCTAATCTAATATACATATTCTGGAAAGTTCAGTGTTACACGGCTTAATTTGTCGGCCTCAGATGTGTGTGTGTGTGTGTTCCGCTCGTTGCGGGCTGAGACAGGGCTGCGTACCGGCCTCCTGGCTGAGTTTGAAGCTAAGTGGATTAGCATATCTCCCATGTCAGCTCGATTCACTGTGACAGCCTGATGACATGGGACTGTGTGACGGCCGCGACCCACCTGACGTCCACAGCTCAAGCCTCCCGGCAGGTGGTCTGGCTCTGAGAGGGAGAAAGAGAGGGTGAGAGACCGAGCGAGAGGTGGAGAGGGAGTCAGAGATGGTCTTATGGGAGGCAAAGTCATGCTCTCAGCAGTTTTAGGTAGACAGCAAACATACTGTACCCTTTTGTCTCCGCACTGAGTTGTGAACATTGAAGTATTTATGTATTTCTTTTGTTTCTGTAAATAAAGCATTAGCACTACACCTTAGTGTTAGCTTTCTGTAGTTTGCTGTTGTTTCTCCTCTTTACACAGCATCGGGCCTGTCAGGCCTATGAAGCACTTGTCATACAGATCTTATACTTTCATTATTAAAAGCTGTGTGTATGCCAGAAAATGAGACCTTACAGAAAAGGGCAATCATGTAAATCACAAAAACCACAAACATGGCAGTTTATAATAAGTACATATTGTGTGCATTCAAGACATATTACATTTAAAGGAACAGTTCATACGAAAATGAAAATTTAGTCATTATCTACCCGCCGCTGTTCCACAGGAAAATTGGGTGACATTTCGTAGTCCATAAAAATGTTCTGGAGCTTCATAGGAAAACAGTTTTTTTTCCAGAACAACTGAAGAAGATGGTGTCAAAAAACATCAAATGGCTCCACACAGTCAAAGTCTCTGGAATCCTGAAAGTACATAATTTACACCCTCAACGTGCGGTCAAGCTTTAACAGGTTGCCAGCTAATATTTTTAGCTTGGCAACTAAGTGAAGTTTTCTGCGTTAAAAGTCTGTAAATAACGTATTTTGAAATCAGTTTGGGATTATTTTTTTAAATTTTTTTACTTGTTTGTTTAAGTGTTAAAACAAGTCCCCATCTACTTCAGCTGCTGAGGAGAATGCGGGAACCCTGTTCAGCCGTGAAGCTCCAGATATGTTTTTAGAAATACTAAATGTTCTAGTAGCATGGGGGTGAGGTGGAAATTCATTTTCATTTTCGGCTGAACCTACCCTTTACATTGGTGTTTACATAAGCTGCAGATGTTTTTGTTGGATTTTCTTTGTTTGATTGCATGAAATTTATTGAACTTGAGCTAAAAATAAAAGTCTGTGCTGAGTCATGTGCTCAACAGCAGTTAGTTTTATTATTATAAACGTGGCACTTCTAATTGCAGCAACTTCGAGCTCAACAACGCCACTGCTGGCCGACTGGTGTCATTATTTTTGTTCCCTGATAGCCTCTCACCCTTGAGCACAGTTTGCTTTCTGTAACTATATTTAACGGTCTGTAACTGTTCCAGAACAGAAATACAAAATCAATTCTTGCACACTCGGACGTATTCCCTGTCTTTTCTTGCTCATACCGGCCTCCCCCGCACCACTACAGCTCTACAACTCACCTCGTCCTTTCCTTCACTGCCTTTCATTCCTTACTTCTCGTCTCCTACCACACAGACTCTCTAGGCTACCGGTGACCCTTCTGGATACCCGTCTCTCTCCCTTGCCCCCACCACCCCCTCTTACGTCGTCCTCCTCCTCCTACGCCTCCACCTCCTCTTCCACAGTCTTGTGCCGGCCTAGCCAGGCAATGCTAACACTTTTGTCAGGGTGATTAATAGCACGCTGGATTGTCGTTAATTCACTGGCTAATGACTGGAGGGAGCAGGCGAGAAGAAGAGAGGAGCAGAGCGGAGTGAGGCTGGAGAGTAATAGACTGATGTATGGGTGTAGGCTGCTTCCAGTGGCAGAGGTGAATATCCCCCCCCCCCAACCTCCCCCACATCAGTGAGTGCACACCACCACCACCTACACACACTAGAACAAACCTCAGACATACAGCTACTGTATAGTAACCAGAAATCCTGGATGTTGAACACACTCACACATGTCAATGATGTATTTAATCAGGTCCTCCAGGATCTCACAGCATTTTTTTTTATTGTTGCCAAATCACTCAATTTGTGATTTCAAAATAAAATAATAAAATTAAAAAAAAAGATTTTACTATTTTCTGTTAAAAGTTGTGTTGCACTTGACAGGACATCTATGAGTTCCAGCTGAGAGTAAAAACTGTGTTTTTAGAAGACTCTGGAATTTGTTGGACATTTCTGCAGTAGCTATACAGATTTAAATTTGAGAGGTTATTATTTGTGTTTTATGTGGACAATTGAGGTGACTGGTAAAAATTTGAATTTGAAACTATTGGATATGTTTGTGGTATTTGTTGATCATAAATAGTCAGACGGACTGGTTAGATTATTAATGAATTAAATAAAGACAAAAATAACGTACTAAAATCTTGTTTCTGTCTTTGCCAAGAATCTCTGCTCTGCCTCACATTAGATATTTAATCTTTTTTTTTTAGATTGTGTTAAATCAGACAAAAAGTGTGACCACCGCTTCACACCTAAGACCAAAGACTAACACTGAAACAAAAGATGCTGCAAAAAAAAAAAAAAAAAATTGTCTCCCTTACACGTATGCACCCATGACATGCACCCAAGTGGACACATGGGGCTAACCCTCTCTGCTCCCTGGTTAATAAGAATGGATGGGTTGCGAACAGACTTGCGCGCACACATACACACACACACACACACACACACACACACACACACACACACACACACACACACACACACACACACACTCAGATGAGGAGAGAAAGAGACAGTGGGAAGTAGTGCAATAGTTTGTTCTTGCACAGTGGAAGGTGTTCTTCTGTCCGGTTATCTGGGACAATTGCATCAGGTCACCTTACAGTACATATTGTAACATTATGTTTTAACTAAAGTTTGTGAAGGACATTTTATTACAATTTCCGTTCTTATAATTATAGACGTGTACGTCTGTCCTTTTTTTTTCTCACTTCTTTGAGTTCTAACACTCGCTGTTCCCCCCCCCCCCCCCCCCCCCCAGAAAGATGTTTTCATTCCACTTCTGAAGGCTGCCCTGGTGACACAGGACAAAACCTATCAAATTGATTTATGAATTGTTTTACATGGTAGAGAAGATTTGACTACAGTGGTGGACATTCAAACTTAGCTGCACCACCTTGTTTGTAAATGTTTCCAGGGCTGGTGATGTCACCAGTCTAGTGCCACTGTCCCACAAATGTTTTCATGTCAGAGAGCCCTGCAGGAAGAGAATATATATACATATGCACGGATCACATTTAGAAGTTGGCTCATCTGGAAAAGCGTTTCTCTCACTTGGTGCAGCGGTGTCTTAATTAGGAATGTCTTGGTTTAAATAAACTCAAAGTTATCCTGTTTTGCTATTGTTTGATTTGCCTGGACAGGTATGTCACTGTAAAGCTGAATCTGACCTTGATTTTAATAGTTTATTGACTGCGAAGATGTCCATGTAGATGAGATCCGTTTTCATGTGATTCTTCCGTGTTACAGCTTACTTTTACTGGCCAATCCCTTCTTTTTCCCTCCTCTTTTATCCTGTGCCTTTCTCTCTCCATCCTCTCAGTTTCTGCCCCTCTCCCCACTCCTCCCCCCAGGTGATGTTTGCAACTCAATTTGGCAAATGTAACTCGATATTGATTATTATTAATATTTATCATGTTTGTGAACATGTTTTCCTCTAGTGCTATTAATCTGCCCTGTTAATAAATGTCTGCAGCAGCCCGGGCCCCGGGGCCCCGTGGGACCACAGGGCCACCACACACACACACACACACACACACACACACACACACACACACACACATGCACCTGCTCTCGGCTGCAGGAGGTTGCCTGCTGTCTTCTATTTTGCCTGGAGGCTTGATCTTAGCGCACACACACACACACACACACACACACACACACACACACACACACACACATATACGCACACACCTACTATTGGAAGACAGAATGCCTCGAGGCTGCTCAGCACAAATAACACATCGATACATCAGCCGTGTTGTATCGGCCCCGCACACAAACAGGGAATGTGCACGCTCATGTATAACAACACACACAAGCTCCGTTCTGCAGTGACCAAATTCAGTCCAGTTGTCTGTTGTATTTTTTTAATGTGGAAATGTTGGTGCTGCTTACAAGTGCTGTGATTATAGTTGTTTTTTTTTTCTTTTTTACTGTTCACTCACTACAAGAGAAAGGAAGTAAGGGAGAAACATAGTGAAGCACATAGAGAGAGAACAGAACAAGACAGGGACAGCTCCCCCTAGCAGGTTTTATAGACAGATAACCAACCGAGTCAAATATAGTAAGGGAAGAGCACCCGTTCATACGCACGCACTCTAAATACCATGCCCTGAGTGTTGACAAGGTATCTCCGGTGCAGCGTGTGTGGATTTCAACCTTTGTACAAGTTCATGCACTGTGCATGAGCATAGATAATAAATGAAAGCAGTATTTCAGTTTTGTTTTCATTTTGGGTCAGTTAGCACCTACAGTAATAAAAGAACACGTCATTGTACCACACATTTTGCCAACCAGTGTAAATTATGACTCACAGTAGCGTAAACTTTAATGTAGCGGTTAGTTAAAACATGTTGTAGATATCGTGCAGAGCAGTAGTACATGTGCAAACATGTGGGTTAAATAATGTAAATTTAAGACGCATTTGCTATACATGATATAATTTTACACTTTTCTACCTTTACTTCTTTCTCCATTTCTTTGGTAGTTTCTTTCTGTCTTTCTTTCTTTCTTTCTTTCTTTCTTTCTTTCTTTCTTTCTTTCTTTCTTTCTTTCTTTCTCGAACCTTCTTTCTTACACTCCTGAAGAAGAAGCCCTGTTGTAGTTTTTAAGTGTTGCTTGGAAATGTTCCCCAGTGCTTTTTTACAAGGGGAAACAGCGTGGCGTTCTCGTTCGGAGAGGCTTGCTGGTGTTGCAACTGACCGTGCCCCCGTCGCTCACTCACTGCTTCCAAACACACACCTTCTCCCCCAAACGCCCTCCGTCGGCTGCCCTCGTCACATGCTAACATTCGTACGTCATTCTGAATATATAGTGCCACCGTGGAAAAATACACCATTGTACTGCTTCTCACCTCTCCTTCTCACCGACTCCACCTTCAATTTGCACTTGTTTGATTTTTACAGCCGCCTCTCTCTCCTCGGCCCCTCCTGTTTTAATGCAGACGGCTGTTTTAGGCTCTTTTGTGTGCAGACAGAATCATCAAAGAGCTGCTTACTACACAGGAACAGGTACCAATATCACTGCACGGCCCAATAAGGCGGCTAAGTGGGACCATATTGACACAATATTGCGGCACAAACAGCGGATTAAGCTCGGGTTTGAATGCCGCCCCTCACGCACACACGTGAACGGAGCTCCCGCATCAGAATGTTTGGTCATTTATTGCTCAACCAGCTCAACCATTTTTCATATCTGTCATAGTCCACACACTCTCCCTCTGCCTTGGATTTTTTTTTTCTTTCACCAGGCGATCTTTTCTCCCCATATTTGGAGCCGGTGCAGAATTTTGCATAGTTTAGCCTTTTCCCTGGATACTGTCTTTTCATCAGTGGCTAGCTTTCCTTTTGAATTGAACCAGATCAATTTACTGCCAGACAAAGATACAGTCTCTGTGTGCGTTGGAGAGGGAAGGCAGTGAGGGAAATAGGACGTGTGTGCTTTATGATGGCCATCATTGGCACACGCATCTTATTTCCAGTGGGTTTTTTTATTGTTATCATAGCCATGGCCATGGCTCCGCTGTGCTGCTTGCTCTCTAGCAAAAGCATGCACCTGGCTCTGAATACTCGAGCTATTGTTGGCATCTGTTCTGACCTGTGGTCTGCGGTGCTTTACAGTATGTGCATCCCCGTATACAATCAAAACAGCATCTTTATGTACAATTTCAAAGATTTCAGATTTTTCTTAATGAATGCACGGCTGCTTACTCTGCAAGAAATAAGTGGGTCCTTATTTGATGCAGTATTTAAAGGTCCCCCTCCCAGAAGTTGTGCATGCAGTCAGCGCTGTTTCTCTCTACCCAGACTACGACAATAATACTGCTCAGTCTGCATGCCACAAGGCACATGTGTTTATGTGCGTCCAGGCAGACGGCAGAAAATGACTCCAGATCTCTATCTTTCTGCATTTAAGTCTAGAGTGCTCTGATTAAACACAACCACAGAACAATTTGCCCGTTGTAAGACCCTCCGATTAAACCGCTGATTTTCAGCACCGTGTCAAGTTATTTTGCCATGGCAACGTTGATTACAACGTTATCAGCTATTCATATTTTTCAGTATTTTTAGTTTTTTGATCTTGACTCGTGAACGAAGGCATAGTCAGATTTTCTTAAACGGCTCCTGCTCGTGTAACCCGCTTGTCTTTTGAAATATGTGACATTGTTAAATGTGCGTTTTAGAGGTCGGTGTCTATAAATGTCATATCTCTGTCAAATCTTGTAATTTCCCTGTGACATGCAGTGATTATGAGATATCATCTTCACCGACGACACCATCTGATCTGCCGCACATGTGTTTAGAGTGCGGTAACAGCTCCTGCAGTTGCAAACAGATGTGTGTTTGTGTGATAGCATGCGTCTGTGTTCATACGTGCCCTGAAATCTTTGTTATTGCAAGCCGTGCTACAAAGCAAAGGGCTCCGTTTATGGCACGCATTTACAATTCATCAAATAAATGGGATGCCTTCATGTGGCCTGGGCCCGGCTCTCAGGCAGAGCGGCGTAGTTTTCCACTGGAATAACAGCCGCTGAACAAGCAGCCCATTGTAGCCACAGCCAGCACCGGGACCCCCAAGGTGCGAATTAATGATTGACCCCTGATGTAATCAGGATAAATAGCTCCCCGTAAAAAGAGAAAGAGATGGCGAGAGGAACAGAGAGAGAAAGAACAACACAAGGAGCCAGGGAGAGGAAGGCACTATCTGGCCCGGGTGTTTTTTAAGAAGCCCTCGGGGAGACGAACCTAACATCTCTTTCTGGGTCTTCGGAGACCCAGAGCTAACATACAGCTGTTTAAAAGCAGCTCAGTCGTCAGTTTTTAGACTCCTTGCCTCCTCCTCTTCGTCGTCTTCCTGGCCCCTTTCATTATTTTCCTGCTTACTTTTCTCATCTGTGACTTTTTTTCAGCGCTGGTCGAACATAGTCAGCTTGTCTTACAGAGGACAGCAGAGAGAGAGAGAGACAGAGACAGAGACAGAGAGAGATCTCGTCTCACTTGGCGAGTAATCTTAAAACTTTCGCAGATTTCTCTCCAAGCAACGTTTTTATGAATTAACAAAGTTATAACTGAGAGTTGAACTTTAATTTAATATCATGCTTCATCTGCCATTTCTGCCTCGCTTTACCGCTCCGTGTGTCACAAAAGATGTTTTGTTCATTAAAATTAATAGGGTTTCCCCCTCCCCCCTCTTTCTCCTTGTTACTTAATTATTTGATGTAGCGATCTGCGCATTTTTTTTCCACACAGAGGCTCTTAAAGCCAAATGCTATTTAATAGATTTTCCGAGGCTGTCTTTCTGCTTGTCAAAATTGCTCTCATTGGGTCAAGTGCCAGTGAGAGTGGGGGAGTGAAGAGAGAGAGTGAGAGAGAAAAAAAAGTGTTTAACAGCCTGAAAACACTTTTGATTGTGCAGAGGGAGCAGCAGATAGGGCTGACTTATAAAACTTTAATTGATCTGTGAAAAGTGGAAGCTACTGCTGGCTCACATGTTCCAATGCTTAATTGCACGCCTGGTCTGAGCCCCTATGAAACAGCGATCATTAAAAAATGGGTTCTGTTCCAGTCAAAATCACTGGATGACGCAGAATCAGTCATAAAAGGCTGGATTTTACTGCTGCAGCTTTATATGATAAGTTTCCCGGATCTGCGTGGACAAGGCAGCAGGTTTGCCAGGCGCTGAAAAGCCCTCGTCGCATGCTTTTGTAGTTTCACGTTTCACGTTTAAAACGTACATGTCAGTTAATTTAACAGCCTTCACAGCCCGTCACTGGGCAGAAACCCAAATATTTATCAAGGAACAAAAAAAATTATGCACTGTAGGATGAATGTGCCCTTGTACAATTTCAGTTATGACTCTTCCTACTTTGGTTTGTCTTGATTCGCTCGTTCAGTCATTCTACAATGTACAAGCTTCATATTACCTTCTCACCTTATTAAGCATATATAGAGAAGTTGTTTAGAAATGAGTACACCCCTAAACAGAAAGAAAACATATGCATTGAGGTTTTAGTTGAACTTATTAATGATGCACACTTCTCCCGTCAAGTTTTATTCAAATTCAACCCACAAACTTTGGTTGTGACCTAATAAACTTTCATGTACTAACAAGCATATTTCTGAAAGATGTCATGTCGCTCCAGCTAAGACCTGGGAAGCGGTGGCAGGCTTGGCAGCAGGCGAGATGGAGGCTAACTGAGGGAGAGAGCTTGATTGAAACCACTCCTGCTGTAATTTTGGGCCTAGTTAGCCCGCTGATTGCCAGTCCCTGTGTTTAGATAGACACCAGGATCTGTCCAGGGAGGAAAAGAAAGAGGCTCACATAGATATGCTGAGGCATAGACGCACACACACACACACATACACACACAAATATGTACAGACTCAGACTGGGTATTGAACTGCTATAGATACGGTGCTGGCACCACATACTGAACACTGTCAAGTTCAGCATCAAGTGGTCAGATTTGTGATCTTCCTTTATTTTTCACCTTGTTCCAGATTTAAATCCTAATTTTACAGATTTTTTTAATCTTACGGCAGCTTGAGTTTGACGTCTTTATAAAAACGTATTTGTGGAAAATCTTGTCTGTATCGGTCAAAATAAGTTACTCGAAAAAGTACGGATGAAGCGGCTCACCAAGATGCATTTGCACATTTATAAACCTTCACTGTCCACAACAAAACCTCAATAACACACTCAGAGAAATGGGAGAAGCCAAATGTCATGTGCATCTACGCTCGTTGTGCTCATCATCACTTTCACACACATTGCAATGGTGGGCTCCTGGAGCACAGGCACAATCATACTGTCAATCTCTGGACGTGACAATAATAATAAGTGATGTGGCTAACCAGGTCAGCGATAGACGCAGCCATTATTTGTAAGATGAGTCCTGGCAGAAAAGAGTGACTGCAAAGGAACTGAAAATTTTTCCCATCAAGAACTTGGCGTACCGCAAGCTTCATCTCTTCATCTGTCTGGCTTTCTCACATGCAGTACATCGCAAATCTGTCAGCTCTGCATCTTGTGACTAAAGGCGATCAGACAGATGTATATTCTTCTCTGAGGACCCCCAATTTGTGTGGTTTTCTGACAGTTTAGAGGATTGGAGATTGAAGTGCAATGTTTTTTTGTAGGTCAGGGTCAAGAAGTCATTGATGCGTAGTATGTACTGAAGATGGAGATATGATTCAGTCCTTGCGCTGACCGCCAATAGATGTGGGCAAAAAATGCAGCCTGGTCATTCATTTGAACAAAGCCAGTCCGTTGACGCAGCAGGGCTCTGGCAAAACACACCGTTGTCAGCAAAGTTAAACCTGGTTCAACTTCTGCTGCGGGGCAACATTTTTGCCAAGGTACTGCGTCAATAGTATTTCTATTGTGTACCTCACAATCACCACAAAGAAAGTTTAAAAAAAAGCTATCGTGGTCATCACTCTCCAGGATTGTAAAATTCTTTCTTTAAGCTTTACAAACTGTTTTGGCATCTGATAAGCCTTTACACTTGAACTCAAGCCTGACTTCCTGGATCACTGTCCTTAGACTATGTCATTGTCTTATCAGCATCTTAAACAACCAGCCCTAAATGCAACCTTGTGTGCTGTTTCAGCCCTGCTTACAATGTTTCCATCCCTGTAAAAGTTCTGAAAGTATAAACCTGACCTGAGTAAAACAGAGCTTTTCTCTTTTTTCCTAATGCGCTAATGTTGCAAGCATGACCTTCATGATGTAATCTCCTAATAAACTGTTTTGTCTCACAGATGACAGTGAGCCAGTGGACAGCATGTACGACACAGAGGCCGACCTCCCCGGTTTAGCGGTCGGCGGCGGAGGTGGTGCCGACAGCCCAGAAGATGACGCAGAAGATGGCATCATCAACATGTCCCCCCTGCCCTCACCGACCCCTTCCCATCCAAACAACAACCACCACCACCTGCTGCACCCACACATCTACGCTACCCACCACCACCACCACCTTCACAACAGCAACAGCAGCAGCAATGACCAGGACTTCACCACACCCAAGGAGGGCTCGCCCTACGAGGCACCTGTATACATTCCAGATGACATTCCCATTCCCAGTGACCTGGAGCTGCGGGAGTCCTCGGTGCCCGGTGCCGGCCTGGGTGTTTGGGCCAAGACCCACATAAGCGCTGGTGAGAGGTTTGGTCTACACAGCACGCTGCATCATGGAGCCACGGGCAAAGACAGCTCCTTCGGATGGGAGGTAGGAACCACTCCAGCTTCTCTGTACTTTCTTTTTTTTTCTTTTCTTTTCACTGAAATCATCTATCACTCTTGACCACTTAGATATTTTGTGGCACATATGTACAGGAAGATATGAAATGAAAGCGTTATGGACACAATGAGACACTCAAGAAGGTAAGGGAATGAAATGAGCAGCTCCTCATTTGTGCATTCACATATCTAGCCATCACTCTTGATTCCATTCCATTTGCATCCCCTGTGTGATTGGACCTGATTGTTGATCCTGCATATGCACACAGATATACGCACGCATACAAAACGCACCAGAATTCCAGCGGCGCAGCAATGTCGGATGGAAAAATCTGGCTGATTAGTGGAGGTATCAGCTTTTCTGGGCGTCGGTCCGAGCGAGCACACTCATTTGGTCACGCCACCCGATATGGAAATGGAAGAAGCATGCCTCAATGCGGTGGCGGCATATTGAACTATTAATTTTCATTTCAACATGACATTAGAGGATATTGAAGTTGCTTCAGTAAGCTCATTAGAAAAAAAAGAAACTCCCAATCTCTGTCTCTCCCTCTGTCTCCCTTTCTCTCCTTCTCATATGGCTAATCAGAGATGAAATATACTGGCCTGCTTTTCATTTCACTGACTCCTTGACTCTTCACTGTTTGAGGGGCCGGTCATTCACCTAGTCTTATATTACACTTGTATGTAATAAGGAATAGAAACTTTGACATCTAGAAGTTAATCACTGGAACACCATGCTGGAAAGGGCATGATGTGGTGGAATCAGACTCCACCAGCTCATGTACACAGTTAGAAGTTTATAAAATTTTAGATTTCAACCAAGAGGCCGTGATTCTGAGAGAATTGTTCACATCTTTTATTTGTAGTTTCTGCAACCCAGTCGCCTGAATAAATGTAATTTACATATCTTTCTGATGCAACTTCATGCTTTTTTATATTATTTTTGACATTCTTATGTTGTGTTAGTGCTGTGGTTATGTCTGGTGAGGTTTACGCATGAAAAAGCACCTTGTTAGGGAAAGGAAAGGATCTTTCTTTGGCTTACTGGTATTGACGCCGCAAACACAGCTGGAAAGTGGCCGACTGTCTCGTCAAAAATACCCAGTGGTTTCACGCTTACAAATGGTGAAACATCATCTGAAATTCGCGGTTCTCTGGCTTGGCACCATCATCCCCTCCACTTTCCAACATTAAACGCAGCTCATATGCACGTAATGTGAACGTGATGTGAAACTTATCGTAAAACGTTGCAAAAAGGTAAAATACCAAGATTTTTTTCCGGTGACTGGGTTGAGCTTCAGGTAAATTTGCAGTTACAAAGATGGTTAAAACTGGGCATTTAAAAAAATAATAATTTTATAAAAATGTTGATAAAATGTTAAAGTTAACTTGTAGAGTAGGGAGCAGCTTATATTTTGGGATATACTCACATAAGCACGCCAGACAGACTTTATGGTAATGAAAACTTTCTGATCATCAAAACATCCCAGATGCCTGTCACTGAAGTGGTAGCATAGTGGTGGAGCAGAACTGAGATAATGGGAAAAGATTCTAGAGAGTATAAGTTTATAAAATAATAAGTTCACAATAGATATTAGCAGGTATATTCTCAAAAAATGTGGCTCATTTTTATTGTGATTATTATAGCTCTGAAAAATGTGGCTCATATTGTGTTCATGAATTCTTCACTGGCCAGAGGGAATTAAAAGAAATCGCTAAGCGTCCTTTAATAGGTTCTGTCTGATGAACTGGTGGTTTCTAACCAAAGCCTTCATTTCTTTTTTCAGCCTATTTTCTTCTTAACAGTTGTAAGAGCAGGCGATTAGAGCACACAGGCACACGCTATGCGGCAGCGTGCCAGGCTGAACATTTTCCTTTTTAAAAGTTCATATTATGGCTAGCCATTTGGGGTGCAAAGGGCACCTCTCCAAAAACTACACTCTCCCCGTAGCTCTTGTGTTTTCTCTCAGTTTTCCTCCTCCTTCCTTTTTTTCTCCCCAGACACCCGACTAATGCATATTCATCAGCTACACTTTAGCTCTCTGGCTTGTAGGAAAAAAGGCCACCTTCAACCTTAAAGAGTTACATTCACGCATGAGCTCAAAGAAATGTCCCGGCACAGATACGCAGACACCTCCCCGAAAAGGGAGGGACTCTGCATATTGTTGCACTTTTAAGATGACTAGTATTTTCAAGAAGGTGAAGTTTAATTACCAGTGATTACCAGCACATTTTTGGCCTTCTGCTACATTTTAGATGTTTTATTTGAAAGCAATGCCGTTTTCTTTTTTGTTTTTTGTTTTTTTTCAGATTAATACCAAGCATTCTAGCCTGAGGTCAATTTTGTTTCCCCTGAAAGTAAAATCTTTGGTATTCTGCCTCCCAACCTGTCAAAAGCAAACGATTGATCTGTCTTTTCTTCCTCCTTCTCCTGAGTGGTCGTTCGAGGACTCACTCCGACTTGGGCTGTATTATTTTTTTAAGATATCCTGTCTGGTTTGCGGCTGGAAGCCTTCGGGGGCTCTCCTCTCCCAGACTCTTATCACAGATAGTCATAACAGTCAGCCTGTTGATAGTCATCAACAGACTCCCCCAGGAGTCTCATACACCCCCTTTTTCCCCCTTTTCACCGTCCACCCCTCTACTCATCTACTGCCTCTGGTCTTAGACAAATAGACAGGCGAGGGAGCGACAGCAGTACGGCTGAGTGAAGAAAGATGTTAAAAGAAACGAGGGAGAAATGAGGATTAATGGGGACGATAGACTAAGACAAGACGATGCAAAAAACCTATTTTTCAAAGCATCAGAAACAATGGATTCTAATTCTTTTAATTTCTGTAAATGTGTGTGTGTGTTTCTCTATTCTGCTGCCAAGACAGTGGGATGTGTTATGAGATGCAATAAGTGAAGTCATCCGAGATCTCTGTGGTGTAAATGTGATCATGTCTAACCAAGGCCTCAAAAGTTGTAGTTCAAGTCTTCTTGGTATTAAGACAAAATTTGATTAAGTGCTGCATTTAGTCATCAGAGTGATTAGTTTAACTGTGCTTCCGCTTTATAACACATTGCACTATGCAGTCTTGCTATATGTTTGCAATTTGCTAAATGCTTCCAAGACTTAAACAGCCTTGTTTTCGTCTTGATGACCATTTTAAGTTGATTGAATTATTTTAAAATCAAAGGTCGTAGACTATACTGTACATGTAGCTCTGTAATCCTTCGAAACATGGAATCAACAAAATGGCAGTTACAAGATTTTAACTCAACAACAATGATACATGCCATCTGCAGTCGAACACTCAAATCCAAAACAGTTTAACTACATTGACTGCATTCTTGTGGATTGTTTTACGAAGACTGGCAATAACTCATTATGTTGGCTTTGTCAGCACCGCGGTCTACCAACGAAGCCAAACAGCTCTAACAATCACATGGCATACGCTGTAGTGCTTTTTGGAGTGGAAGTGTAGATTGGCATAGAGAAAGAGAGGGAGTAATAGAAAGAGAGAGTGAACGAGTAGGAGTGAGAGAAAGAATTAAGGGGAAAGCAGAGAGGAAGCCTACTATTGTCTGTCCTGGGGCACCGGGGACTGGAAGAGGTGTTAACTCAGACTCATTTCAGCGAGACGGACAGCTCAATCTAAGAGCTGCTCCGCTGCAGGCCATGGCCATTCTCTTCTGTCTCAGAATCTCTCTCTGGGCCAGCACCGAGTCATCCATTTAAAAACCATTATGCTCCCCCTTTAGCACAACATGATAGAACGCCAGGGCCCCAGGTCTACCGTACATGTCTGTCTCTTTGGTTTTGTGTGTGTGTAGGGCTGCCAACCCCCTTAGGATAGGACCAAGCAGAGTGAGGCAAGGCCCTCAGAGAGTCCACTGTGGGGATCTACTGTCAGAGTGACTGCCGCTATTATCTGGCTGGTAGATTGACCTGACTTGCCTATTGATAGAGTCATGTCACAATACAATGGCTGGAGGTATTGTGCTCTTCACTGACTGGCATTGAATGGACTCACTGATCTAACTCCCTTGGGTGTTCAGATGGCAGGAAAGAGTGCAATGCATTTTTGGAGGAAGCAGAGCATGTAAAGAGGAAGAAACTACAAATTTACAGCCCGGATTCTATGAGCGACATTAAATCCTAGACATTAACAACTTTGATCTCTGGTCTGATCTGGTCTGCATTCAGAGAATTTCTGAAGCAAACAAAAACGATATGAAGCCTTCTCGAAGCAATATCAATGGTGTTTACTCTCACTTCTTGCCCTGGGACCACTTGGCATGTCCTTGCACCTCTGAATCATTTCTTTTGAATCTCCTCTGGCACCTATTAGCTTTCCATTTTCTCACTATCATTATTTCCCCAGCTTGAGTGTTTGCTATCTCACAAGGTTCTTGCTTGAAAGTCAACGCACATCAGGTGTTGCAGCACAATCTCTTCACCTGTGAGAACATGGGAAATCATTTGCTTGTCAGTTTTGGACAGTTTACTGGCTGAGGAACTTATAATTACCCATCTTGGTGCTTTGCCATTTTCAATTTATAGAATGTAAATGGTACACAGCACGATCCCTTCAGGGTATGGCATATTTTGTGGTGTAATGGGGGTGATTTAAGAAGGACACATTGTGCGTTTTGATTTTAGGGATGTGCAGTGATGTAGACCCTTTAGACAAGGTCAACGCAAATAGTTTCACACACAAAAACATTTATCATAGACCCCATGTCAGCCCCGCAGCCATATTTGTCCCTTTGCACCAGTGGACCTTGGGATGACTTTGTTGCTGGGAAAACTTCTTTTTCTCTGTCCCTCATTCTTTTTCTGTTTACTTTTTGTGGGGTGATTTTCCATATCAGTATCATTCATCCAGTGATGTGTGGAAAGAGGTGAAAAGTATGCTAGCTCTTCTGTTTACCTCGTTATTGACTTAGTGATAGGCTAAGACATCTGGCGGGCACTCTCGCGTCGCCATGGTCCTACGTGACAGATATCATCCAGCCATGGCATCATGCATCTCCCTCATCCTCCGTCAGGCACTTTATCTCCAGTGTGACTGCCCTTTTCATATTGACGCAGTGATCCTTTTGTTCTCCACCTAATCGCTGGGCTAAGCTAACGTCCTTGAATCCAAACTTTAGGGAGAAGAAGTCCTGGCACACCCTGACACTTATCTGTCCTGACCCACCTCTCGCCTCCTAAAGTGTTTGCTCACCTTTTGTGTTATGCCTGAGGAGGGCGGATGGCCAAGTTCTTATGCTGCTAGATATCCCTATAGGGCATTCAAGGTGCAGCTTGGAACTTGTCTGATCTGTTTGCCTTCCACAGAAAGGTGTTCCTTATCTCGATGTTTGGGGCCATGAGGTGACTAGTACCGAACTGATATGGCAGAAACTCCCTGGAACTGCCAGGAGACAGTAGTCACACCAAGAGAACGGATAGTACGAGACAGAGAGAGAAAGAGAGGGAGTGCGAGAACGAGTCGTTAGAGTCGTTTCCTGCTTGATTTGACTAATGTCTTTCTAGGGTTCTCACAGTGACTGTCGTGTTCTGCTGCTTCAGATGTGAGCCTTGGTTAAGGTTGGGGAAAGTGAGCATTCAGTAACCATAACACAGGAATCCATTTATTCATCAGTCAGACCTAACATTACCTCTAGTTAACTTGAACCCCTACTGTGTAGGCTATAGCATGAATGATCTCTTCAAGTAAATGGAGTCATTATCATGTCTTTTAGTAATCAAATCAGGACCATGCTCTGATGAGCTTGGTCTTGAGCTGAGAGTACTTCTCCGTACAGCCTCAACAGGGAAAACAGCAGGCCTTCTAAGCTTTACCAATTAGGTCCAGTTTCACTGAAAACTAGAGATGAATTGTTTACAAAGGGTCACTTCAACTAAACTGCACACCAAAAAAACATTTTCCACTTTACCCTTACTATCTAGTTATGTAAACCTCATCTGCCACTGCTAAACTACAGAGATAGATTCCTTTATTGGTGCTACAAACATTGAACTTTTGGAGAGTTGCAGCATTTTTTTAAAGCCTGAAACTATCTGCATGGTTATCAACAGTTTTTTTGTGAACAGTCCCTTTTAAAATGTTGCATATTCGCTAGTTTGATTTTATGTTTCACCAACAAGATCACACGACAGAATGTATATATATATGTATATGTATATATATATATATATATATAATATATATATATATATATATATATATATATATATATATATATATATATATATATATATATATCCAACAGCATATTTTGTCACGATTTGTTAGATGAAGTTATGTGTAAACGTGAGGGGTTACTCTGGCACATGTGCATATAATCCCACATCATAATGAAAAGGATATAAAACCTGTGGTTTCTAATAACAGTATTGACCAACAGTGTGTGGTTTTCTGTCATCATTATTTGACTTTGACAGAAACCCCAAGTTTACACACAGAGCAAAAACACCAGAGAGAGAGCGTAACACCACAAGTCTTAGGCCTGTGTGCTGTAATATCTTCCATTCACGTTCATTTTATGTAGGTTTTAAACATGCCATTAGCCAATTTAATCCAATTTTCCCAGCTTTCGGAGCACTCCAGTGGAACAGATTCCATCTAATATTAAACATATGGTCGTCGTCGCCCCTAGAAACACCACGGCAGTGCTGGATATTTTTTTAAGAGAGCTGTTAAAGACAAGCCTCCTGTGTCCCAGAGAAAACCATTGTCAATTATCTTCAATGAACACGGTAATTGATAATGAGGAAGCAGGGCAGCAAATTAAATGTCAGGTTTGATTAGAAGCCTGATACCTTATCATTTGTTCATAACTGGTTACCAACATCTGTTAATTAGTTAATAAATTAATCTGGGGGGCTCAATTGAAAGGTGCGAAGGCTCCCAAGGAAGTACATGGGGCAAAGTCATCCATCTTTGAAGAGAGTGGAACTCGACAAATATTGTCTCTGGGATTTGGGCTGTTATTACTTGGTCATTGGTTTCAGACCTCAGCCACTCCAGCCAAGCATTCTCAATGGGACTTCTTGTTTGCCTGAATAACCCCCCCACAGTCTCCTCACGCATCTCTACCACAATGCTATCCTTTATTGCATGAGGTTTCTCTTAGCTGAGGTGCTTTAAACATTAATTTAAAAACCATCAAATTGGCCATCAGTCCTCTGTGGTGAAGCGCAGGTAACTCGCCTCTCCCCCTCTTTTTCACTATGTGTCCACAAAAACCCCATCGTTCATCATTGCCCTGATGAATAGTCCCATCAGTTAGGGCCTCAGGGCAGGAGCAGACAATGACACTGCTCTTTGCCACAGTGGAAGAGGATGACATTTGTCAAATGCTGTTTATATTGGTGATTAGATTTATGCTGTTATGTAGACATACCCTTTAAGTTCTTTATGCTAAGCTGATATTTATAAAATAATCATGAAGCAAGGCTCATCTCATGTCAGCTTTCACTTTTTCACTTGTCACATTTTGTTACATTTATGTGTCTATAATCGTATAGGTGTGAGCCCTCCAATGCAAGATCTTGTCGCAGATCGCTCACTATTTCTTGCATTTTCATTCACTTTCCTTTTCTCCCTCAATTTAAATCTCAATCCCTTGTGCTGCTTAACATTTGTGTGACTCAAGCAGGAGGTGGTGACCTATTAATCAGGTTCCCGTGGCTGTTGTGATTGCCATTTTCCATAATCAGATACACAACACGGCCCAAAAGGCTTGGCTGTAGAAATACTTCTTTTTCGTTAACTGCTTACAGTTCTTGTATTGTAGCACTCAATCCAAGAGAAGTGAGCCCGAGAGGAAACTGGAGCGCACGGCTGTGCCCTTTAATTACTTTTTATTCGGTAAAGGACCAAAGTTTCGGCACAGTTTGCGTCTTCGTCAAACAGCCATGGTACAAACAGAGAGTATAAAGAGACCTTAAAAGCATATGATTGGTAGATGGAGAGGGAGGACTCTCACTCACAATTGTCTAGTATGAAAGTTCAGATAACATTCTCTATATAAGTTCTGATATATCTTTGTTTGAAAAACTTGATTTTAATGTATTGTATGTTTGCGTTTGAATGTAATGTAATGGGGTTTAACACGAACATGTGCAGGCATATGAGGTCCACAAAAACATAAAGAGACACAGGCAGGCAGGGAAAAGACATTCCCCTAACCCATGTTATTCTTTCCTCCACTCGGCAATTTAGAATAACAGAGTAGAGTGAGAAGCTAAGCACGATGACGACATTAGATCTGAAAACAGTGTTGAATTGTTGAAGTGTCAAACACCGGGACGTCTTTACTTTGGAAAGTCTCGGAATCGCTTGAGTGATTTTCGCTCATTTTCTCCACCAGTGTCATCGGGAGTCTCGTCTGCATGAGACAACAAGGAGCTTATGACAGAGTCAAGATTTGTAGAGGTGTGCGCCAGTGTGTCTCATTGTGCACACAGACGCACATGTCCACATGTCTCTCTTTTAATCATCTTGGGCACTGGTCCAGCCTCCACATAATCCTAAATCTGTCACATTTCCCCAATGAAAGCAAGCTCTCACCAGGAGTTTGGTGTAATATCTTAATTTAGTACAAGTGCTTGTGTCAAGATGACAAATAACAGTTAAAACAGATGTTTCCCAGACATTTCATGAATTAGATACCATTGCCTCATTTGAGGTGTTTGCATTATTGTGCAAATTAGTCACAGTGAGAATGGATTTGGATGTTCAATGGAGTGAAGTGCAGTGCTATGCAGTCGATTTTTATTATTCATATTATTTCCGCCATTAGTGGTATAGAAACTGTGCGTGCATTTTAACTGATTGAAGATATCTTGGTGGTGGGCAAATGCATAAATTGATAAAAACAAATCAATCACCATGGGCAACAATCACCTGACTATTAGTCTGGATGTCCAGAGAGAAAAGGAAGGTGACAGAGGCTGACTTGCTTCCTGCAAATCTTCTTAGTGGCTGAGGTGGCGAACTGCAAGCCTCTCAGTCATTCTGTCCTCTGTCATATGATTCTGCTCTGCGTCACTCTTTCTGGAAAGGAGGTGCCTTTACGTTGGTGCAGCTGGTACGCAGCGGTACCCAGCATGCCACCCGGTACCACTGGAAGGTTAGAAAAAAAGAAACAGAAAAATACTCTAGGTCTCTGAGACTCTTAGGCTTGAGCCATGTGATGCTGAAATAATGCCAAACAACAGAACAAAAGCATTGTCACATTGCGTGAGAGTGTTATGCACATGATCCCCACACTTACCTCGATGGTGTTATCTTGTTATTGTATCTGTTGTATTGGTTGTTGGTCATTATGCGGAAATCTTGTCCTCGTTTTCTCTGTCACTTCTGTACGTTATGTGTCATTAGTAATTGTTGAGATCAAATACCATACACTCTGGTTTTAAATGAAACTCTTTTTATTGGTCCTCAGTGTTTCTGGTGACAAAGCCTGCTCCCCTCTGCTGGCCGAGAGCTCACAATGCCACTTTCTGAACAAGTTCTAAGTGCTTTTAATGCCGTGTGGCCGACGTTGTTTAGTCAGGGAGGGAGAGAGAGGCAAATAGAGAGAAAGAGAGAGAGAGAGAGAGAGAGGGGCAGATATCCCAGTACAACTGTAGAAAGTGTCCGGTATAAGAGCACAGCAGTGCACACACACTTGAAGCATGGTGCCTACCAGATCACTGGAGCAGTACAAGTCAGCTTTTTTCCAACCGTTCTTCTTCCTTTCCTTCTGTACAGTGGGGATTGCGGTGACAGGACTCACCATCACTTTCTGTCTTTACACCGCTTACCACATCATGTTTTCTCTTTTTGTCTGATCGCAGTCTTCTTTCAAGCATTCAAATAATGGACCTGTCTTGACCATCCCTCACAGAGTTTTGTGTTTCGTTGTACACTCATATTAAAACAGATGGATGTTTTTCATAATCCTTGCAGATAGCAGACTTTGATCTCTTTTGTTGTCATGATGCACCGTCAAGTGCTGATGTGCTTTCATGCCAGAAAGGGCATATGCTTTAATTATATCCAGGTCACAGACTCAAACCTTTCCTTTTGTAATTTATTGATTTTTCAACCCCCTTTCCAATCATATCTGCCCTTCCTCTCTATTCCTCCCTTCTCCTTTTTTTCTTTTTGCTCCCCCCTCCTCTTCTCCTGGCCTCCGGGGTCCCAGTGCTTCTAATTCGGCCTTATCAGTGAAGTAATTTAGCTGCCACAGCTTGGGTTTCTGTTGCGCGGCGAGCGGCCCCATTGTCCTGCCCTGCTGTTGCTGAGATAAACCCTCAGATTGAACAAAGTCCGCGCTGACCTTTACAAACTCCCAAATCTTGCTGTGTACACCCCTCCAACAGAGATTCCCTCTTGCCTCAAGCTCTTTTCTTTAGGGTGGGGGTGGATGGGGGGGGGGGGGGGGGGGGGGGCAATGGGGCACATCAAGTGGGAGGGAGAAGGCGGATGAGTGTGTGTGCATGAGTGAGAGTGTGTGGGGTCAGGGTGGATTGAGTGAGCGTGAGATGGACAGGGGAGAGGGATTAAGATGGCTGACTGAGCCTGTCTATATTTCCAATGGCACTTTGCTCTGAGGAGGAAAAAGTGCACTGCAAGCAAAGCATTCAAGTGTGCATTTTTCTGTCTCCTTCAGACTGCTGGAGAAGGCTTGTTGTGTGGCACATTCTCTGACCTTCCTACCTTCAACCAGAAATATGATTTATTTGCCGTTAAAGTAAAAGACAGCTTGTGTCTTAGTTCCTCGTACTTGCTGTTGATGTCCCTGAAATGGCTCATTGAGAGAATCCTGACAAAAGCTCTGTTGAACCCCTCGTCTTTCCTCCATTGTTATCTATCATGTCCTTCATTCCTTGGCAGAAGGCCCAATAGGAGTCTGTCGGGATTGTTGCTTTGACACACAGTGAAACGGCTAGAGAGAAACGGTTGAAGCAAAGTGGCTGGGGGGTTGGTTGGGGTGGGGGTCGATGCTGTGCTGGGGAGGTTTGGGGCACAATGCAACAGGAGTACCCTCTCTATTGTGAACCACTGTCATCCTTCAGAAGCCACTCGACTGGCTCTCCACACCGCAAATCCTCTCGCCATCTCTACTCTAGCTAGTCTGTCGGTCAGGCAGGGAACCTCATCAAAAGGTCTTGGAGTTGGGGATTGAGAAAGAGTGGCTGGTGGGAGGCAGGATGCCGGAGAAGAGGGGAGGAAAGATGTGTGTGGTGGTGGGAGGCGAAGGACGAGGGCATAGCTCGCTCCTTAATCCAGGTGTGGGCTTTAGAGTTAGGGATGGATTGGAGAGATTCTGCATGGCTCAATCTGGTGGTCAGGGTGGCCCTGTGTTCATCCCTCCATCCATCCCTCCTCCTCCCCCCCCCCGCCCACCACCACCTGCCTGCAAGCCACCACCAGTGTTCCCAGGGAGATGAGCGCCACGGAGAAGAAGGCCCACAAGGGATTAACTTTTCACATGGCTGGGAGTCCTCGTCTCAAAAGACCTGACAACCCCAGACGGCTTGATTAAAAAAGAAAAGAAGAGAAGAGAAGAGGAAAGGAGGGAGGGAGGGCACAGGAGGAGGAGAAGAGGGGGAATTCTTCACATGATGGCCCTGAGAGAGGGATTTTGGATATTGGGTGTCTTTTTTTCCCTTCGTCCAAAGCCCCCATGTCTTGGTTGAGAATGAGCAAATTGTTCCTCCTGTTCTCTCGGCAGTCCCTGTGTTGCCCGGCCTAAAGATGTGGGTGGGCACCAGCACACATTGTTGACTCCTCAACAGGAAACCTTGAGATGTCCTCTGGTTTCAAAAGAAAAAAATATATAATGGTTGAAGTGATGGCTTTTGATTCCACATTTCATCTGATTTTCAGCCATCGGATGCCAGATCCATCAACCAAGAACCAGAATATTCAGTCACTGATTCCAATTTTCTACGGTGTTATGATTATATCAAGATGTATTATTTAGTCATTAATGTATTATCAAAAAGCCCGCTGTTGTCCTGAGTATATCAGCATTGCATTACAGTCAAGGAAGACATTGGCAGAGAGAGTCGGCGAACCGTTGCCGGCTTAAAGTTCTAGTGTTCAAGTGGCAAGGCGCCCTATTTCCCCTCACTCTATCCCAGATAAATTGGGCCTCTCAGGTTTGTCTGTGAGAAAGAGAGGACAAAAATCAAAACAAACGCTCCCACTGAAGTGAAGATGGGAGAAGGGGTTGGCTTTCCTCTCTGGCTAGCGGATCAGCAACTCAACCTAGCGGGACAGTGGGCCACTTAATACCTCCCATCTTGTCCAGGTAACAGAGTGGCCCAACAGGGGGGTCAGGGAAGGTAGCAGGGTATCGTCTTACAGATCACCACTCACCCTCTGGCTTCCTCCGCATGGCTCACTTACCCTCTTCTCATCTCCGCTGCTGCTCGCCCTCTCTTCCCACACCCCTCAGATTGGATACAAACATCCATTGAGAACTTTTTAGTGGATGTTTACACCCGATAGAGTTAATCTATCGGGATATTTGCTTCATAGCTAATAAAAAGGGCTACTAGGAGTTACCAGAGAAAGATCAGTACAGTCATCAAAAAGTCATCTAAACGCACTTTGTCTCTTTAGATTCTGCTGTCAACACTAGTAGCAGTACAAAGGACACACAGCTCCATATCCAAAGGGTGACTAACAGTCAATTAACCCTAATATCAGCCCAGATTTCTCATTAATCATGCTGTTTACCTGCCATATGGCCCCAGACTCCAGGGAGGCTCTGAACCTATTTGCAGTGCACTTGACCTTGCTGACGGACTCAGGGGAATGCAGGAGTAGATTTCTGTCCTCCAGGATGTTACAGGCCTTCTTCCTGGTCTGCTGGATAAATAGATGAACTCACAGATAGATGAACAGAGCTCCAGTTATCTTTTAATGACCCACAGGTGGTTTGTGTTTTTCACTTGGAGAAAATCTACGTACAGAATAAACAAGAAGTACAATACACCGTAAGACAGCAGTGGAGGATAAGAAACAGTATTAAGCTCAGATGATACAACGGCTTGCTGCATGCACAGTCATTAATGTAAAGTAGTGCAGAAAGAGTTAGATTATTAATTATTTTCAGTGATTTATTGAAAATCCATTAACAATTTTGATGATAGATTCATCCTTTCAACATTCCGTGATTCCAGCTGCTCAAATGTTGCTGCTTAGAGATGTAAATGATTGAAAATGTGTGTGGGTGTGAAAACAATTTAATGATTAATTTAATGTCACCTCATGCTCTGGGTAATAATGAAACAGTATTTTTTGGGACATGAATGGTAAGATGACTACTCTATATTGTGCTTTTCTATTTTAACAGTGTGCAAATTGTAAGAAAGCACTTTACAACTTACCTTTATTCACCCATATTCACACACCCATTCACACCATGGCACCCATGCAATTTGGGATTTAGTGTCTTGATCGAGGAACCTTGATGACACGATGACAGAATGAGCAGGGGATTTAATTGCCAACCCAATAAGAAGATAACCTGTTCTACCTCCTGAGCCACTGACACCCAATAAATAATCAATAAACTGAGAAAAGAAAGGACAGATTCCCTGATAATATCTATAACTGTAAGTCATAGCTGTAGTGTCACGACAAAAAGGGAGGAGGTGAAGGACACCAATATTGCAGAGCCTCAGACTAACTTTTTTGCACTAAAGAATAGCATAAACTGTGTTGTTGTTTGAGATTTTTGTGTCTGTATAACTTCTCCGATACCTTTTGTCTTATCCATAAAGCCGGGTTGTTGTAAAAGTTGTGGTAAAAATTCTAAAAGCACATCTACTGTAGTTTTTGCTGCATGGACAGTGTATTAATGTGATAGAAATAACAAAAAGTATGTAAAGTATGTGATCTCTAATAATATCCACTCAAAGCCTGGACCCCTGCTGTTCCTGAAATGACAAAAGTGACAGAAGTGATATGATACACTGACTCATATTCTTCTGACCCTCGCTCTAAATCACCATCCAATCAGTATTTCTTTGTCTGAGCACTCCTTCCCTGCAAGCACGGCTATCATTAAGTGACTCATTTAGGCCATCACAGGTAGGCCCACATCATAGCCCGCTGGTGGCTTTTAATGGGGAATGGAGCTCTTTCTACTGTAATGCATGCTGAAGTAGCCGGGGCTAATGTGACCCCTATAGTTTGGCACTGCATTAGTGCCAGAAGACCCAGCAGTGGGCCTTTAACCTAGGGACGACAGGGCCATGATTATGTTCACCGCAGGGTAGGCTTGGCCAGAGGACGCTCAACTCTGCACACAAAGGGGGCACGCATACAATGACATATGTTGACACAGGGGCAATTATAGGCTTATATTTTCCACAAGTTAGTTACATTTTCAGCCATTTTCTGTTGCAGACAAGTTTCAGTTTCAGAGAGAAATTTTAGATTTAATTTTATTCTTTTTCAACAAAGTTCTATTTTTGATGTCATTTAATGGAACTTGTTCTCTCCAAATATCAAAATAGAACTAGTGTCATGTTGATGTGTCTACCTCTGTTAGTTTCAGAATAAGATTGAACTGTTGTTCTGTATAAAAGGTAATTTCACCCAAATGACAAAAAAACAAATATAGAGAGGTACCATTTCAATAGAATCTCTTTCTAGAAATAGTCGTTAGGGACTGTATTCCCAGTATAAAATGGATCTAATAAAAACTGCAAGAACTGCAGGATGTTGCTTTTGGGAAAAGGTGTTGCTGATTTTTAAATGGCATTTTTAATTAATCTCAGCAGACAAAATTCCATTGGACTGGAAGCAGAGATCTCTAAATGGATGCCTTGAATGCGATCAGATACTGAATACCACTAGAGGTGTGAAAATATGTTTTCTTTTCTTCTTTTGGAGCAGTCAAAGCCACACTTTAACACTTTAACTGATTTTAATAGTTGAACATGCATAAGCTGTTACATAAGCACACACACAAGCATGCACGCACACACACACACACACACACACACACACAAAATGTCAGGCTCGCACAAAGTAGGCACACTTACTCTGCCTGTCCCATTTCCTTCCTCGCCACTATATCAGCTCTACAGTTACTGTGTTTACTGTCTCCATTCACTTACTGACTCTTTCTCTCAATGTCTCTTTTACACACACACACACACACACACACACACACACACACACACACACACACACACACACAGGATCCAGTCCTATTTCAAGATAATTCTCTCTCCTCTCGCTCCTCTTGTCTCAGTATCCTGAGCCACTAGACACTGAATGGACCACAGGGAAAGCCGATCTCACGGACACATATTCTCACACACACACACACACACACACACACACACACACACAGACACACACACACACACACACACACACACACACACACACACACACACAAAACTGCGTGTGGTCCCACCATTTCAGTCCTCACCGTTTTCTAATGCTTCATCAGGTCTGAAGGTCAGGGTCTTGGACTTAAGACTAATCTTTTAAATTCCTCACTGTTTCAGTCCCTTTTGTCTCATCAGAAGTTACTTGCCCACCTTTATCGCTCTCACTTCTACTGTTTCTTTTGTATGCAAGATTTTACCTCTGTGTGACTACAAAGGGCTTGGTTGTTTTCTTTCCCATCTTTCTCTCTGTGTCTCTCCTTCTCTTTCTATTTCCTCCCTTCTCCTCCTATTCCCCCCTTTGCATAATTCAAATCAGAATCCCCATGTGAGCACCTTGCTCTTGACCTGGCTTAGAAAGCTCCTGATTGCTTTAATGGCAGTCCTTGGACCTGGAAGGTGGGCGTCTTTAAGGAACTCTGGTGAGAACGGTGCGTGTGTGTATGTGTGTGTGCATTGTATGTACAACCGAAGGGTGGTTGATTAGAACTGACCTCAAGAGTGCCAGGAGAAAAAGAAGTACAAATATGCAAAGTGGACGTGTGCGCCTGCATAATTGGGGCTGAGAGGAGTGCAGTGAGGTCAAGTAGAACAAATGGTCAGCCGAGTGAACCTCCAAGTCTATAAAAAACACAAACACTCACCACATATATATGTATGTTTAAGGGGCATTGGTCACTTTGAGGTTAGAGAAGTGAGGCTGTGATGGAAAAAGTTGCCAGTTCTACTCCACATTCAGGGATGACCGACAGTAGAGGCCTGAAGTCTGTAGTGGGACGCTCCCAGATGGAAATAAGCGTAGGCGCATGAAGCATAACATTGCTGAGAAAAAGGGTTGTGTGCTCTGTCGGCTTACCCTTGGCAAGTAAGATTTAAATTATCAGCTGGCATACAAAGAAGTCCGAATGCAAGGCGGTGTGTTTTGCCAAAGAGGCACAAATGTGCCCAAGGCTAAGCCCTTCAACAGCGGGATTGCCCTAGCATTAGCCAAAGTCAGGGGCTCCAAAGTAAGGCCAGCTAAGGTTGGGGTGAGGCCTGGCAAACCCAAAGATTGAGTCTGAATTAGGCCCACCATTCAAGGCCCCTGAAAGGAGTTCCTGAGCCTCCTATTCTCTACCAGCAAATTGGGAGGAAATCTGGCTATTGTGCAGAGTTTTGAAGAGGCTGGTGGTGGGGAGGGTGGTGCACACTGTGCTTACCTATAGATGAGAGTGGAGACAAAGGATCCTGGGACATCCAGGAGAGGCTTTGAAAATCCCTCTTGGCTGGAGACGGAGGCGGCCTGGAGTAGCTCCTGATGTAGAAAAGGTCAACAATGCTCAGTCAGAATAGACACCGAGTGGACGAGGATTTAACTTGAAATTTGCAAGGATGGAAAAGACAGGGAAGATTAGAGTTAGATTGGAAAATTAGATTTCCGTAATTTCAGAAAAAGGGACCTGAAACTCAAACACAAAATTATCAAAGGCTTTACAAAGACGTAGTTATGGTACTTTAACTTTGGAATAGTTTTGTAGCGACTTCATGCCCAAACCTGTATTAGAATCAAATATTCACTCATTTTTTAAATGTGGCGGGTATAAGTTATCCATTCCATTCTTCTTGAATTACCTTCACCTACAATTTACTATAAGAATTGTCCAGAAGTTAATCGATTGCTAGTAAAGTGCTAAAGTGGGTCACCAAATATATTTTGCCGGCTGTTAATATACCTTTAAGTAAAATATGCGTCCCCCAAGGGGAACACAACCACTGCACATCGTTAAGATAAATAAACATGCAGTAAATGTGAGATAATAATGTTCCACTGAGATGTAAAAAAAAAAAAAAAAAAAAAAAACAGAACAAACACCACTACTGCTGCTTGTCGCTGAACCGGTGCCATGCCATGACACTTCAAGTCGCGGAGTTCAGACCACTGCTGTTTTCACTGTTCGTGGAGCAGCTGAGCTTCTCAAGTGTGTGTGACAAACAGACAACAAAGAAACTCCTAACGACGATGATGATGACAGTCTTTTAAGAGCAGTTTGATGGATGAGGATTGATGTGACCTGCGTTGAATTGTGTGCGCCTACATGCGTTTCTGTGTATGAGAGAAGACAGACAATCCCTCAGGCTAAAAAGTCAGGGTATCGCCAGGCACACACACACACACACACACACAAACGTACACTTTTTGATGGGCGGTGTTACACTGCAGCTACCCTCTTCCTGATCAGCAGTGCAGCCTGGAGCTCTTCCGGAGTCTCTCACCCCTGCGAGAGTCCAGCTCCCCCTCCGTGTCTGGTCTACTATACCAATGCCACCCCTCTCCTCTTATTTTCTCTCGCTCTCTCTGTCTTTCTCTCTCTCATTAATCAATGTCAAGCCGTCCAACAACAAGGCCGGCATTCTTTCCCCGCCTGCCTCCTCGGTTCCTCGTATATGTCATTGTGCCCTGACCCTCCCCCTCCACCAACTCAGCGGCCACCATCGTCCTTTCACATGGCCGCAGAGCTCAAACCCAGGCCCACACTGTCAACTTGAAAGGTTGTTCACAGGCAGCGTGAGGAAGAGAGAGAAGTGAGGAGGAGGAGGAGGAGGAGGAGGGGGAGGAGGCATTTCTCTCACTTCTATCTTTTCTTCCTCCCTTTTCCTGCCTTCCTCTGGCCAGGGGGAAGAAAGGGATTCCATAGTCGTTTACATAATTCATGGGAAACACAGGAGAAAACGGGCCATTGAGCGGTAAAAAAAAGTTTGGATGGAGCACTCATGGGGGGCGGAGGGATATGTATGCCAGTCTTTGTGCCCCCGGACCCATCTTCCCCGCTTCTCTCCATTCATCACCGCTCCCCACACACACAGTCATTGTCCCATGTTCGTCATTAACCTCTGGTACAAGTCGACTGCCTCTCCTCCTATCAAGACGTGTCTCCACGGGAAAAGAAATCATTTCATCCTGTCTGGAAAATAGATGTTTCATGGCCCTTTTTTTTCTGCTGATGTGGACTTTTTTGATGGACATCGCAGAGGCAAAAGTCATTAACCTGAACGTACCGTAGCCATCGTGACAGAGAGAACGAGAGGCAGGGCTTTGCTTAGATGAAATTACATTTGATTATGGCGAGGTGATGCTGCCGTTAGCCGTAAGGACTCTGTCTCACACACGTTCACACATGCAAGACGCTCACAAACACATAAAATCAGCACCTCCAGCACTTTCAGACATTATCTCTTTTTTCCATACTTTACATCCTCCAGTAACCTGAAATCACAGACAATCCTATCACTAATACCCTGTTTAAAAATTAAACTGTCCGCGTTTACATTGAATAATGAGACCACTTCTCGCATGAGCTCCTCGGCATGCCTTTTGTTTACAAAGAAGCAGATTGTCTTCAAATCAGCACTCATTTATGGAGGGGTGGATCCATTCTCTCGCCGCGTCCTCCTTCCCTGAGCATCTGTATGTATTTGTTGTACTAATGAACGGAACAAAAGTTTCCGGGGGCCCTGTGGAGGGGGGAGGCAATGGCAGTTTGCGAGGGAGAGGCTAAAGCGGGCTCTGCTGAGTGGTCAGTTGCCATGAGGGTTGACAGTGAGAGAACACAAGACGACGAGAGCGATGGAGACTTGACCCCGCAACCTCTTCCCTCCTTTCTCTTGCCTTTTCCTCTGACCCCTCTCTGTAGATGATAGATGACCCTCCCTCTCATTCATGTCAAAAGCTCTCGTCCCCCCCCCCAGACCTCCAAAGTCACATGCCTATTGTACACACATGCACGCCACGTACACACACCACCGTCCAGTCAATCTCCTCGTCAGCCCAAACACAATCAGTCTTTTTTCCTCTGTGCCAGTGGTTACCGAGACGCCAACCTCTCAACCTGCAGACTTGTCACGGACGCACACATTCACTATCACTCCCACTGAGACCTTTACCTCCAGGCAGCAGGTATGGATTCGTAAAGAGTCAGAGACGAATGAATGGATGGATAGACGGACCAGGAGAAGGGAGGTGGAGAACGAGGAGTGCAGAATGGACACTGGGCAGTAAATTACTTTGCCAATCAATCTTCCCCCTGGGTACGCTTGATGAAAGCTGTCCAAACTTTCCCCCACTACTTTAAGTAACCCTCCTACAGTTTGTCAGCAGAGGGCTGGGAAACGGGGTGGACAAACAAGTCGCAAGATTAAATGTTGCTGGGAGGAGAGAGGAGAGGAGGGCTGGAGGAAGCGGGGAGAGAAGTTGGGAGGTCAAGTTCGGGAGAAGATGTTTGTGTGTGTGTGTGCTGTGAGTATGGAAAGAGGCACTCATACACTGTAGAAAAAAAAACTGTTAGGGAAGGTTTGCACTGAGGAATGCATCGTATTTCTTCTCACTTTAGGTTCAGTAGCTTCTGACACACACACAACGAGGCTCTTGGGTGGCATGACAGGGTGACGTGCTGTGACTTTAAACATGTGACACCGCCCAATTACAGAGCAGCACAGCCACAGCGGACATACACAGAGGCTCCTCAATTAATTTCTTTAAATTTTCCTTTTTTTAGCAACAGAGGCAACAAGTGTAGATCTCGCCGACCGCTCAGCGTGAATAACACACACAAACGCACGCATACACACACAGCCACTTGCGCCCATTTCTCTTTTTACACTTGTTTTCTGGCAAGTTTGGGAGCGTCTCTGCCCAGAACTTTGAAGGGAGAGTGAGGACTGTTGGGAATGTTAATTTGGTAATTTGTTGTTTTATATAAGCAGGGGAGGGATGGTGGTGATGGTGGTGGTGCAGCAGCGAGGGGAAGCACACACAGTCTGTGTGTTTTGGTTTGTTGGGGTGGTGCTGGGGGGTTGCGGTGGAAGGAGAGGGTAATGCTGGGTGACAAGGTCCAGCTCAGTGAGGCAGATGACTCCCAACCAAGTTATTTTTCTACGAGAGAATCGGACAAAAATACCATGACGGTCGGAGAGCAAGAAGTGCCCCATGACCATAGAAGGTATTAAGATGTCTCTGATACATAGCTGCCCTCCTCCTCCTCCTCCTCCTCCTCCTTTTCCCCATGTCTCCTGCTCTCAGTCACTCTCTCTCAATTCCAAATCTGGGATGGTGGCCAAGTGCCACCAAGGACACTAAGGCTAATAAATCATCCTCATTTCAACATCTGCCCAGTCCCAAAGGGCTGCCCACCACCACCACCACCACTACCCCACCCCTTGTGAAGATGGGTCCTTGGCTTTATTCCTCTTTCAGTATCCCTCCATACTCCCCCACTGACACCCCCTCCCTGACTGACAAAACATCTATTGTCCCATGCCCAAGTGAAGAAGAGACCCTCTTTTCCCCTCTTTGACAAAAGCCGTCTGAAGCCAAGATGGGGACTGCCAGCCGAGATGCCTGGGACCCGGCAGGGGTGCCCCCGTCTCCCCCCTTCCACTTTTCTCCCGCCTTCTGGTTCATCCATCCCTCGCTCTCTTTTTTACTTTAATACTCCCCTCCTGTGGGGGTCACTCACTCAGCTCGCCCCCGCCCTTTTCATAGTGGCGAACTCTCAGCCTCGCATAAAGACATCAAGTGACAGCAGTGAGAGAAAACAGCCAGATTTGGCAGAAAGAGATATTCGACATGGCTGTCAGTGGCCATTCTGCATGCCTTTTGTTCCCTCGGGTGTAGTTGAAATAGATAAATAAACAGCCATAGGCTGAAAAGCCGGGATCAGAAGCTTGTCGTTTTTATTCATATTGAGCGGAGAAGAAAAAGAGGCAAAAACCTGCTGCTGCCAATTAAGAAGAATGAGACAAAACTCAATTCACAGTGTTTAGGTTTGTTTTCATGGCCGAAGCTAAAACCAGGCTATTCAATGGCTTTCTGTGGTTTGCTCTAAAGATGGCAGTAGGTCTTTAGTATTGTGAGTGTCTCCATGTGGCAGAGAAGATCTGGGAAGTTGTCTCTGGACTCATCAGTTAAGAAGCACTCTCTCCACGGTTACTCAGAAGGCTTCATTTACTGTGAATGCACGGCCCTTTTTCCCAGCACCTCAAACTCACCCCCAACAACGGGGAGTACCGCCCATAACTGTGCACGGGCCAGCCTCCGGCCACATTCACAGGACCGTCTGCTTAGAAAGAACAAAGTCACACCACTTTGACTTGTCAAGATGCTTTGAAGATGATGCTTGGCAGGGAATTTAACATTGTAGAAAAGTGCTTGTTTGAGGTTTTTAGTTTCAACGGTGAATTTCAACGGAAAAAGCAGATATAGCCAATTACAACTGTGCAATAACAACATGTTTTACTACATCAATTGCGAGAAAGTTGCTATTTTAAAAAAAAGACTATTTGTTACTCAATATATTGCAATTATTTGGACATTTATTACCGTTGTGATTTGATTCACAAGTAGTAGATTTTCACTAGGAAAACTATTAAAATAACAATGATGTGATATTTGGCGGGGTCTGTACCAGACAAACATGTTTTCCGTCATCTGGTGAAATAGATTCATAAGCCATACACCCTGACCTTCATCACAAAAAAATTGCAGCTTCTGCGATTGGAATATCGCACTTGGTCATATTGCAATTTTGATAATACTTTGATTAATAGTGCAGCCCTAATTTACTACTCATTACTGATGGGTTAAAAAAGCGGTGTTCGTAATTATCACACCAAGAAATGCTACGTTGTTTAACAATATTTTGTCTCACTTTTCAGTGATCACTGGCAGGCCTAAAACCTTGACTTTATGCAAATATTTTCATTTTGCAGAAGCTAGTCAAGCAGGGAGGAACATTTACCAACAAGGCCCTGTGATGAATTAGTCAATTAGTGTTGGTGGCATTTTTGTTTCATATTTTATTCTGAATTATGTAGATGGAGGCACTGTAATTAATGCCCTTTTTTCTTTTTTCTGGTTGGGTCATTATGCATGGAAATGTATTTCCCTCTAATTCAGAGCTTTGAGTTTTTGTTCATTAAAAGTGGCAAGGGTTTCAGGATGGGAATTCATCTCCACAAAGAATTCTTGATAAAGACTGTTTACTGTGTTCCACTATCCATTTTCACTAAGTAGAGCTTTGTTCTTTGCAATTTCCCTCAACATAGTGATGATCAGAGTAAATTTATATCAGATATCCCTGAATGAAAATATTGAAGAAAAAAAATGTGTAATCTGATTTTCCGCTCCCAGGCAGACCGCATTCCTTCACAGCTCTTCTCTCCCCCTGCAAAACATTTAGATTTCCAATTAGCCTCCGAGAAGAATGGCTAATTTACCACAGCGAGCAGGCGCCTGATGTCTCAATCTGCCGGGTGTCAGCACTGTGAAAAGGAGTACTCTCATGTAGGCACACACACACTTATAGAGACACACAGGCCCATAAAAGAAAAGCATGCTGCAGTGAGTGTGAGGGGTGAGAACAGATCAAATGCAGCATGGGGAGTAGAAGAAAAAGTTGAGTCATTCAAAAAAAAAAGATAAATTAATGCAAAACAAATAAAGGAAGCATAATTAAAAAAAAAAAAAAAAAGAAAATCAGTGAAGAGGGGTCTCATTGAGGCACTAGAGCGGCAGGACAGGCAGCAGTTCAGCAGTGGCCCCAGATTGACTCGTCTGTGAGTGTACAGCCAGCCAGCTCCTCCACACAACACCCACATTGTCCACTGTGCCAAGGAGCCGAAGCAGCGCTCCACTCCTCAGGGGGCTGCCTGAGACGAACACATTATAGATACATGTTAGCCTTGGCCCGACCTTCTGTACACTGTGTGGAGCACTCAGCGGAAAGGAGACAGAGGAAGGAGGGAGGAGATGAGAAATGAAATGCACATGGAAGTTATTGAAAGCTACAGAGAGGATAAGCCTATCCGACAGCTTAACAGCCTCAAAAAAAAGTGTGTAAAAAAGAGGGCTCCTATCACTGTAACATCTACCGAATTAAAAAAAATGCTGTGAAACAAGATATACTGAATCTACACAGCGGGGTGAGAAGGAGAGAGAAATAAAGGGAGTGAGATGCGATTTTTGTGAGACAAGATGTTTGCAAGAATCCGTTGGCCTCTTAAGCCAGCGGTTTTGGACGCGGTTATCTGTCAGAATCAGCTCACTGGATCTTCCATCTTTTTCTTTGTGCCTTACGAGGCCCCCCGCTTGTCCCGATGGTAAACCTCAAAGCTGCGGCGCTATCGTGCTGTGTAATGGTCACTCACAAGAGGCCAAAGCTACCTCCCTCGGCCCTGATAGGGAGGGAGAAAGAGAGATTCCTGTCTGGCTCCCAAAACCCAAACAACATTAGTGGCACTGTCCTATTTCTTTCCCAGCCTGCTGTTAAACACACACAGCTCCCCACAAAATGTTGTTGTTTCAGCTTCTATCTCTCCACTGTCATTAACCAGAGGCAGGCTGACAGACACTCCCTTCTCCGTCTATATGTCTGCAGCCAGTCCCTCATTCACTTAAGACCAATCAGCGGCCACAGTCTTTATCTTGCCCAGGGCAGCCCTGTGATAACACTGTTAACAACAGTAATGTGTGGCGCGAGGGAGCCACTGGAGCTGCCACTGTCAGGGTGAGTAAGTGAGGTCAAGGGCTTTTAACATCTGGTGACGTTGCACCGAATCCACTCCGCCTCTGCTTTGTGCTCGCAGTGTCCCCATTTCCTCGCTGTTCAAACTCGTGGGTTTTCTAACCCTTTCCCCCGTTCCCCTCCGCTCTCTGATATTAACAGTGTGGGGAGAGAGAAAGAAAAAACAAAGCCCGACTGAGCTCAGCAGCACTGAAACGGGGCCTTCTCTCTCCCCACGTGCCGTAGGGAAAACACTGGTGTTATTTTAGAAATCACACTGTTAAAGATTAATGCAGGCCTGGATGAGTGTGTCATCGTTCCTTAACGACGGGGCTGAGACGCTGAATAAAGCCGGCACTGTGTTCTGTCCCACAGCCCAAGGACAGATAAGTTTCCTCTCACCAAGCTCGCCCCTCACCTTCCCTCCTCCTTTGTCCAATAACTCTCTCCCCAAGTCATCTGTTAAAACTGCAGGGGCCAAAAAATGAGAAGAAATTAAGCGATCCAAAATCAATTTGTTTGGTCCTTTTTTTTTGACACAGACGAAGGCGTGGGCGAAGAATAGCTTACGTTCTGGCTCCGCAGATACAAAAACAACAAAAAAAGGGTCAGGAGGGTGTTCACAAACATTTTCCATGCTGATTGCTCTAGTTAGATGACTAATGGAAAGTCCCGGCTGCGAGTTGTGACCATGCAACTCCCCCAATAAAGTCATCCGTCATCATCCCATGGACTGGCCAGACAGACAGCTATAAACCAGGGTTCAGAGACCACGACGGAGCATCCTATCTGTATCATATCGTACCTTTGTCATTCTAACAGGCGGGATGATGATGATAGCTCTACATTAAATAAATAAAACTGACACCAATGAAGATAAAAATGATAAGAGGTTTAACCGTTGATGATGCCGATGATAAAGAGCTGCAAGTTTGATGAGTCTCAAGTCTGAGGTGCGCAAATGGGACTTAGTATCCTTTGCTGAAGGTTTTTGCTGATAACGGAAGCGCTCGATAAGCCGGGGAACATCAATCTCAGTGACAGAGATAGTCTCTGTTTCACTAATAGGGTTGTGAAGGGCCTTCACCTTATATGGCCCAGCTAATAAACCGATTTGTGATGAGCCCGAAGGTCAACTGGACGGATATTCACATTCACCCACATATTAGGGGTGGGTTTCATGTTTGATAGAAGTATAAAGTATGTGACGTTTCTGTGATGGAGTGCTTAAAACTGTGATCTTTGGTTTTGATGTGACCGTTCTGAGTTTATATGTCATAAGAGAGATTGAACTTTGGATTGACATGAGGTATCTGTCAGATATTAAAATTCTACTTGGCACTCTCTTGCACCACAAAGTCCACTCGTATGCACAGTCTTTCCATTCAGTGCCCCAGAACAACCAGCAGCATCGTATCATCGCTTTTGCAACATCATAACCGCGCAGTCTTTTGAAGTCTGTGACCATCCCTGAAATTATCACTGTCAGTAACACTTCAACTCATCTTGGGTTCTGATGGCAAAAACATCAGACAATGGCCTTTGTACAAGGGAGTGGGACTGCTACATTATCTCCACTCAATTATATCTTCTTACGAAGAGTCCTCAAGGCCGAATCATAAAGACCGATGACAGTGGCTCCAAAAATTTAACTCATGGTGGTTGACAAGATGTCTCAAAACCAGTTTGTTCCCTGCAGCTGCCGGTTCCATCCCAGACACACACACACACACACACGTGCGCGCACACACACACACACACACACACACACACACACACACACACACACACACACACACACACGTCTTCCAAGCAAGTGGAGTAAACAGGACAATAGTGAATCATGCGATTACAATGTTCTGTAGCCATCTAATCAATTTCATTAGCTGCATAAATCATGACAGCTTGACATTTATTGTGGGGGTGATGGGTTGATCCTGTGGACTTGGAGACAGCTCGCGTGGTGATAAATGTTGCTATCTCTTGAGAGCGAGGATAAATATGATGTGTGCTCAGAGAGACAGAGGGAGGGCTGGAGAGAAATAAAAGACTGGACACAGAGCATGAGAGCCCCAAAGAGGCTGCTGTGCAGCAACAAATGTTAAACTGAGCGAATCAATGAGCGCAGAATGGTGGATGACCCATTGGCACAGTGGGTTCGATCTATCATCTCTCAGTGTAACCTTGGTGCTTCCGGATGATGTATTTTTTTTAGTTCTTTATGGTCCTTTTCATGTGGATTGTTGAGCGTGACAATGGTCAAAATTATCTAAAGATAGCTGTGATTGTATTCTTCATTATTCAGCTGTTACAGTCTAAAAGACTGTGGAGGCTTTTATGCCATTATTTGGAATGCATTTAATCGTTCATGTGCTTAACGACTGGTGGAAGAACAGAATTTGAAAATAGCTAGTCATCATGATTTAGGGGCCATTATATGCATTTGGCAATGAAGTTTGTATTTTTCTTTTTTCTTTGTGTAACCCCCATGCAAAATATGTTCCTCACTGGCCACCATAGTCAAAGAAACCATTTGTAGCCATTATCTCCAGACGGTATCTCTTGGCAGTAGCAGCTGCCTTGAACTGCTCTCGCTTTTATATGTTTCCACCGTGTAAATAATCTGATTGGCCACCGAAAGAAATCCAAAGGATAAACAGTGCACTCGTTATAGTCCATTTGTTATACACAAATGCTTTTTGTGTTTTATCTCCTCATCAAACACAAAATAATACACATGTTAATAGTGGCTATTAGAACTATTAAGCTGCCGTAATTATTGTTGGTATTTATATCGTGTACGTGCTTCAGTCAGCGGTAATTGCTTTTGAATTAAAACATCACAAAAAGTTTTGATTTAAGTTTGATGATGGCTTTGTAGAATCAATCATTTGATACAGAAACAGTCTTTATTCCTTTGGTGAACCAGTTTCAGTAGGACAGACTGTGTCATGGCGAACAGATGCAGCTTTCTGTTTGTTGTGGTTAATCACACATATGAAAAAAAGACTGTGTGTGTTTAAGTGTATTGGCGCAATAAAAAGCTACTATAATCACAGGCTACCTATTTAACAAAGAGTGTCTTATGAACACTAGGATCTGTTTACTCGTTCCTCAGCACACGCCACACCATTCACCTCTGTCCTACTGATGACCTAACATCTAAGCTCTGCGTCTTCCCTGGAAACACACCCGCACAAAAAGACCATTGAGAGAGTGAAGACAGGCCAAAGAGCTAAGTATGTCGATACTCGAGGCATACAGAAGACAGAGAACTTGTGGGTAGTGTTTGATAATTGATCTGAAGACCTGTTACTACTGTAATCATGTAATGGTTCTCGTATATATACAATTCGTCTGTTTGGCGCATCGGATCAAACTATCCGAAGTACCCCGCTGCATACAAACAGGAACACACATACCCCTGAGCAGGAAATCCACGGCCAGGCCTTGTTTATTTGTCTGCTGAAGCAATCTCATCAGAGAGTCACTTGGCGTGGCTTTGGCCTTCTCAAGCATCATCATCATCATCATCAGCATCATCATGTTCATCGTGTGTAGGGCTTGACCTCAGTGTTAACTCTTGGAGCCCTGAAGAAAGCCCTTGCTTGTCCTAGGCACCGACCCATATATACATGCACTTAGCCTCCAAGTCACTAGAGACTTTTCACTTCTATGCTTGAGCCTGTGCCCACAGTCTGTGTGTGTGTATATACTGTACATATATGTGTGTGTGTGTGTGTGTGTGTGTGTGTGTGTGTGTGTGTGTGTGTGTGTGTGTGTGTGTGTGTGTGTGTGTGTGTGTGTGTGGTCCAAAAATGCAGAAAAGCTGCAGGATGGATTTGCAGGGGGATGCCTGACTGGCTACACACGAGTACAGATATAAACCAAATGTACTCTCTAAAACTTGTGTTCTTCAAATGTCTTTTTCTTTCTCCTCATTTTCATCTATGTCTAGCCACTTTGAGCCAGCTTGAGTTTCCTGTACATATATTTGAAGAGAGAGAAGGAGAAAGAGAGAGAAAAAAAATGAAAAGCTACTAAAACCCCTCTGTTTATGTTGAAATATGCAAACGGTATAAATATTTAGTCGGACCCCCGATAAACGATATGCAATTTACTCGCCAGTTATCCGTCGTCACGTGACAATATCTCAGTGGCTGCCATCCAGAAAAGCCCCTGGCGTGATGAGAGATCCCCTTCTCCGTGTTTCCGCGTCCTTTTCTACCTACATAAAGGAATTCCTGGTTTGAATTAGGGATTCATATTGGCACTTGACAGAGGAACAGACAGTGTGGTCTGGAGTATGTTTCTAAATACACAAATTCAGTTTGCAAGGGGAAATGGAGATATGAAACATATGACATTGCTGAGCTGAAAAGCCAGTGTCAGATTTATGTAGTGCATAAATGTAAACATTCATATATGCATAGGCTGCGTAGGCATCTCGTTCAGCTGAGGTATGTGAAATGAAAAGTATCCGTGGCATGACCTTTGATTCGATCTATATGCCCTCAAGTCAAGACCCTAAATCTTATTCCCATAACCCCCTTGCTTGCTGAGAGGCAATACATGTCATGGGAAGAAGAGGAGATCATTAGAAATAAGGCAATATTATTTTTCTTCCTGCTGCCACGTATCGATAAACTGCAACCTTTATCAAAATGAAGAGGGAGGACGTGATATATCATTATCTGAAAGGCATGCCACAGCAGCTGCCGATGCTGTGTAGGCAATCCTCTTAGGCCAAAAGGTAGGGTTATTTATTGGGCCTCAACCCTGTGGCTGTCACAGCATCTGCTGGCAGAAGATCTATTGGCGCACCCTTATTCACTTATGATTATTACTGATCATCTGCCCAAATGACTTATCAATAAAGCGGAGGCCAGGCAGATAATTTATCTGTATGGTTCTGTCGATATCAAGTTCAGAGTCAACGGCCTTAAAAGGATAAGGGGCCTTGGACGTCAGGTGATGAATGGTTGTACATGGCTGCCATGAAAATATGACCCTTTTTAATAAATTTGCAGAATCCTGCTCTCTTCCGCCTCCCTTCGCATTCCTCTCACTCTCTTTTTCATGAAAGTGTGCTTCAGCTCCACGGTTTGTTTGCTGACAAAGTGCAAACGTCACCCTGAGACATCACCTTCTTACAGAGAAAAGACATCAAACGCTACAACTGTCAGGGTGTATGAATACAAACATTTGAATCCCTCGTTTGTACCAAGTGTATGTTGTGCGGCACCTAGGCCACACATGTCTATGCAAGACCTGTGAATCATAAAGGACATTGAAATGATGAGACAAGCCTGTCTGAGGTCAACATAAACCCTGCCAGGATATTTCACTATGGCATTTTCTTCATAAATCACACAAAGACTCTTAGGACACACAGGGTCATTGCTCGTTCTGTAAATACCAGCCGTTTGTATTTGACAAGTGGCCGTGACTTTCCAGAGACGCACAATAGTTCTGAGTGTTTGCCTTCCAAATCTAACCTTTGTGCACTAAGCTCTATCTCACCAACAGTTCTTAGTTCCGTCACAGGCCGCACCCTGTGTAGACCCATCTGGATGTAGGGTTGGGTAACAGTGTTAGCTTTAACCTGGTGTGATAAGTGTCAGGCTACCTTTCCTCTTTCTAATGGCATCACATGCATTCCTTTGGCATCAATTTCTTTTGCTTTTGCCAATGAGCTGTATAATTTTCTCACATTAAGCTTCACAGCAAAGTGGAGATAAGGGACCGAACAGTGATTACATTCATAATTACCTTCTTTATCAGCTAAGACAGAGAAAGAGAGGGAAAGTTTAGTCCCAGCACTCCCCTTTATGTTTGTCTTGGCCAAAGCACCTCAAGTCTTCCGCTTATTAAAGTCATCATAAATATATTCTATCTGATGGACGCCCAACTTCCTGGTATTTAAGAGTGCAAATTTCGACCCTGTTTCCTCCTCTCCTGCCATAGTCTCCCCACCTTCCTACTTAAGCCCTGCGAGCAACCTCATTGTTGAGGCATGTTTTTAAGAAGTCGTAGCTCTGGTCTTGTTTTGGGTCAGCTGTCAAGGCCCCTATCTCTGGGAAGTCCCGAAATAGCCCCATTTTACACCCTTTTAAAGGACATGCAAGAGAAAGGTCTTGGAACCACAACCAGGCACCATCTTGACTTGATGCTAAGAAGCAGACCGAATCAGACGCGTATCCTTAGTCAAACAATCTGGCAGACTCTGGCAGGAACGTGTAAAGGTTCTTTATCACAGAGTTAAAATGATAGCACCAGACCCCAGAGAAATAAACACTGGAGACTTGATATCCCCACTTCTTTTTCTTCCTTTTTTGGGGGCAGTCATGTCGTTGCATTGATTTTAACGTGTTCCGATCAGATTTGCAAGTATCTGGGAGTCACAGGAGTCAGATCCATTTGTTGAGATCATGTTTGACATGATAGTTAGCTCCGATTTGAACGGCTCCAGCAATGAGAAACGGTCTCGCCTTTCATTTTTCTCTTTTTCCCGCTTGACGCAAATACACTTTCTCTGCAGTTTATTATTCAACACGACCCACAGTGAAAGACTGCTTCCTCTCCCTTCTTTACGTCAAAAAGATCAATAACCCGTCCGAGGCATCGCCACCACAATGAAGTCCTGTCAACATGCCAAGAAGCTGCAAAAGTTCCCAATAAATGCGTAGCAAAACTTTAAATTTGTGGCTTTCTTGGTGTGGCTCTTGCAGCCAATGGGTTGTCAGTCAGGGCCCTGGTTCAAAAAGCCCTGAGGTTTGTTTGCTGCTGGTTCTTTTTGGAAACTTGTGGCTTTGTGACATCCGCAGCCATCCATTGGGCCGTGTTGCTGTATTGCCTCATATTATCCAGAGTTGAGGAGAATTGTTTTTGGCAACAGAACGCTAACATTTTCCTACGACGCAAAACCTCCAAGTGGGGCCCTCTTCTTCTCTTGAGGATGATGATGAGCAAGCTTTGTGAGGTCCTGTAGTTGCTATGGCTACTCACTCAGCCTTCTCATTGGTGAATTGTATTACTAGAATATCACTGTATGGGTCGTTCTCTCAAGGTTTGACTTGAGCTGTACATGAAAAACCACATATGCTTTATGGGCTCTATACGGAAACCCCCCTCGGGGCATTTCTGCTGTTTTTTCACGTTAAATGAGTTCTGGAAATAAACTGAGCGGGATTTTCGCTCTGTCATGTGTTTTAGGCTGTGACAGGTCTTGTAAAAACAATGAGGCAGTCAACTCACTGAGTGTCTCTCCCCACGTCGTGTTTTCTTTTGTCCACTTGGTCATCGTGGCATGTCAGTATGCATGGTGCTAACGTGTTGTTGAAAAACTCCTGAGTCTGTCCAATAACAAAAGCTGCGCTATGAAACACTAATAATGGCGGGGCTTTCCCTCTCTCGCCTGGTGTGAAAGCACACAGCACAGACATGGTCAGAGACACACACACACGCATACACTTTTTACGCATACCCCTAATGAGGGTCTGGACAGCTCTCGGTGGAAGGATTCTGCAGGTGGCTGCACTTTCATCAAGCCACGACTGGATTTGTTTATGTTTGAGGTCATATGGGCCAGAGAGAGAAGTTTGTGTGCCCAGACACACACTTAAACACACTTTCTAATTACCCTCGCTTCAGTGTTTTCTCTTTTCCATAAGACATATTGACATGTCAGCGTTCAGCAGGCTAGATACAGAACAAATGGACAATTTTACCTCTCACTGTGTGTAGTGGAAAACCTATCCCTCCCAACATAGGCCAGTCTCTATTTGGACCTGTCTCACCGACCCAGAGTAAAAGTCACTTTGAGATGACGGTGACACGTGCAATAAATCATTGCACGGCCAGTCGGTGGCCAATCACATTTTCCTTCCCTAATTAATAGCTTATTTATTTGCTTGGCAGGTCCTGCTGCAAGGCTATTCTCTGTGCTTTTCTGTCTGTCTGGTGTGTGTGTGTGTGTGTGTGTGTGTGTGTGTGTGTGTGTGTGTGTGTGTGTGTGTGTGTCAGTATGTGTGTGTGTGTGTGTGCGCAGTATACCAGTGTTGAAAGAGCAACTCCACCTGCCTTTGTGTTTCAGTTATTATCATCATTGCACAAGCCCTTTCTTTCCACCACTGGAAACCCTGTTTACCACCGATCTTTAAATGTTGCTTTAAAAAAACAACAACAAAACCCTCACTGGCTAACTATTTTCAACAGACAAACAATTTAGATTAGAATTACATAGAATTCAAAGCCAGGAAGGTTTATAATTAGCATTTTCCTGACAGTCAGCTCAGTGTTTCTGGACCCGAAGACTTGAGGTTTGGACGGTAGAAAGCCCACAGCGGCCCGACCCCCCACCTGAAGCTGAAAGACATTAAGGCATCAGTAAAAACCACTCATGTCTGCTTGCATGTCTTCTACAGTTTTAGGTTACTCTTGCACAATTTGATACACACACATATTTACACTTGGCATGCAGCTGAACAGAGCAGGGGGAAAGTCCAGAAATTGCCCTATAGTTGTTGAACGCCTGGTAGCATTTTAGACGGCCCAGCCAAGCTGTTGGTTTTGTAAACTGTTGCAGCTGGTCCTGTGCATTACAAGAAAGGGGAAGTCCTCTCTCTCACTGTTACTCACTCTTTCTCTCTCGCTCTCGCTCTCTCCCTCTCCCTCTCACTCTCTCTTTCTATTTCTTTATCTACTCTATCGCCATGTTTAAAGTTCACATGCATGTTTTTTTTTTTACTTACGGAGCAGACCCATTAATCCTAATTGATCTTTCCACAAAACAGTTCTCCTACTTTACCCCACACACAGGGGTACATTGAAGAAAAAAAATTGATAAGTTAGTCAAAAACAGGGAGAAATAAGTCATAGTGTTTGTTTTATTTTCAGGCTACATGAGCATTTTATAACCGTTCTCTTTTGTTGCCGCAAACCAGCGTGTGTGCACCCATGGCTATTCTTCCCAAAGAGCAAAAGCACATCTGAAACACAATACATGAACATACACACCATCTTTAGAGAGCTGCATAGAGGCCAGAGATCTTATCTACTGATACACGAATCTCTATGCCGCAACTAAATAACAATTTCAAACCTAATCTGCAAAGAAATCAAAGAATCGTGCACACCTTACATCATTCGTATTGACTGTAGTAACAACGCTTGTTCGCTCTTTACTGAGGGAAAGCAATAAACCAGACTCCTTTGCTTTGTGAGCACATTTCTTCATTCATCATGGCCACACATCAGTTTTTAATGAAACTTTTATGATTTGTTTTGCACATCTACAAAATAGGGACTATAGCTGCAACAGTTAATCGATTAGTTGTCAACTTTTAAATGGATCGCCAACTATTTTGATGATAGACTAATTGGTTTACTTAATTCAGACATATTATGCTCATTTTCAGGTTGAGAGCTTTTAGTCTACATGCGTTATAGCTTGAAAAGCACATCAGTTTTCTCGAACTGTCCGGTGCTGCAGCTGTCTCCTGTCTCTTTAAGCCCCCTTCCATCAGCCCATTCCTCATTCCAGCTTCTTAAATGTGAATATTTCCTGGCGTCTTTCTTCTCTATGACAGTAAACTTGGCGTAAACCTTTGGGTTGTGGAAAAAAAACAAGATGCTCAAGATGTCATCTACAGCTAAAACTTTGATTGACATTTTCTGACATTTTATAGATTACAACTAAACAATTGATTGAGTAAATAAATGATTGATTAATCATCAATGAAAACAATTGTTACTTGCATCCCCAACAGTTACAATTCCAAACGATGTGACAAATTGCATCGGCTGTGAGGGGGAGACTGCAGCTCCTGGGGGGATGACATGTTTACTGTTGCGTTGTTTGAAACTGATTTCAGAAACAGGATGCTTCTGTAAAGGTTTAGATGATGTGTAAGTAGGCTGAGAACACTGTCGTAAGTATCTATGGCGTAATTGCTCCCATTTGGCGAGGCTGAGAAACAGATCCCCTGACAGCTTAATGTAGGAAACCACGGCGTACGGCACATTGGTGCACATATGGCCCATCTGGCTCACTGTTTAGCGAGAGGGGAGTAAGAAGAATTGAGAGCAAGCTTCTATGTGCTACTTGGTTTCCATTTACTGGAGAATTAATCGCCTTACAGACAAACTTATGGACCTTTATCTTGAGGTGCGTATGAGTGCCCACATCCATAAGCTCATAGGCACAATTCATCATCACTTCCTGTGAATTGGGGCCTTGTATAGGAAGGCGCATAAAAGAAGCTGCTGTGTGCCAGAACTCAAAGAAAAGCTCCACAGTTTTCCACAGCAGATTCCACAGCAGATAAATGTCTCTTTCCCAATCGCGGTGGGCCACACCGGTTTAGGAAATACAAACTTTAATATGTCAGCTCTAATATAAAGGCAGCCAGTCTTGTCACAACACCCAAACAACACAGCTACTGTTAAAGGGCAGATGGGGAGGATAGGGCGCAGGAAAAGGGAGGCTCAGATACGCTGTGTGTCTGTGCTTGAGGAAGTTTTATAGGCCTAATTTCACTTCGGTTCAGTAAAGTGCCACGCTGATCTCCCCAACCCCGCCTAAAATGGCTCTGAAAACAGTCTGCATCTCTTCTTTGATGCTCACCCGCCATCAATGGGCTTCAGAGAGGGAGAGAAAGACGGGGAGAGACTCTGGGTTGCCATTATATGTGAAATGCACCCTCGTCGCAGCAGAGCAGCCCCATCTCTTCATCATTCCCCGACTTCCTTCATTTCCTCTGGCAGACACTAGGAGCATTCTACCACCCATCTGCCCCCAGTAAATATTGCTTGAAGGCTTAATTATACACACACACACACACACACACACACACACACACACACACACACACACTCACGCAGACACATAAACACAGTCTCAGCAAAATGTCCTGCAACGCTGAAGCGGAGAATTAACGTCAAATCTGTGGGGCATTCATTCATCAGAGTGGGTGTGTGTTGTGTTATGTTTGCTCCGTGTGTGTGTGTGTGTGTGTGTGTGTGTGTGTGTGTGTGTGTGTGTGTGTGTGTTTTTGTGACCTCTCCGACCATTATGATATCCCTCCGGTCACATTTGTAGCCCAGAGGGTCTGTGTGATGAACTGTGAACACCCTGTGCTCGTGTCATCAAGCAGCTACGGTCACAACGCATGGCCGTATTCACTATTAATGCTTTAATAAACAGATATTTGGATTCCGGTGTGGACTGTGGTACCACGAAGCACTTTGCAAATACATATCTTTTTGTTTCTCTTAGCAGATGATGAACGACCATGAAGACGCCTCCCCTGACAGCTGCATCAAAAAGGTAGGATTGTTATATCTGTACGATTTTGCGACCTGTGTCTCCGTCCCTCTGCCCTGCATGACAACTATCCTGCTGGGTTTACCTCCTCATCATAAGTATCAAAGTCATTGTGAGAGTAAAGTTTATAGCACAATTATACAAATGTTCTATGGTGGACTGAGATTTTGGCTTTAAAGGCTCGTACCAAACTCGAGACTTCAAATCTTTGATAGGTTATAGTTCTAATAATAGTTGTGATTGTTTTGTTATGTGTGTGTGTGTGTGTATGCGTTGGTGGTTTTATATACATTTTTTCTTGTGTGTAAATACGGATTATCAAATGTTATCGATAGTCCCTTTTCCCAAGTGGGAAGTTGTTCTTCCGACTTTGGTGTGTTCATGTACGCCATGTCAGAATGTGGGAGCAACGCGGAAGTCATGTTGCATTTTATTGCTCAAAGCGTTTAAACATCACAGCTGTTTCCAGTATTGGAGTGACAAGGAAGCACAAATGAGAAAATACAAAGACTGTACAATACATGAATATGTTAAAGGTTTCTTAACATCAGCCCAATGTTTATTTTCGTCTGCCATGTTTCGGCGTCTTATGGCGTCAGTTCAGCAACTCGTGTACCAAAACACATGCACATTAATACACAGTAACTAACTAAAACAGCTGCTTGTTGTGCAACACACGTAATCTGCATGCTTTGATTAATGCACCTAAGTATTTTTATTAATATAATTGAATATTCTTATGAGTAAAAAGGTTTGAGTGATGAAGATCAAAGATTAAAGGCTTGAACAAATAAATCAGCTTTTTAACACTGGATTCACTGCCGAGTGTGTGAACTTCATATGATCAGCAATCTAGGTAGCCCTCTCTTCACTCTCTTTACACACACATACACACACACACACACACACACACACACACACACACACACACACACACACGCACACACACACACTCACTGTGGCCGATACGTCCCATTGACCAGTCACTGACCACTTTATGAGGTGATAAATTTATTGAGGAGGCTGGGCAGTTTGTTTTTACGGCCAGTGTCGCAGGGTCAAGACAGGACGGCGAGAGAGTTCATGTCCATCTAATGGTCCATGAAAGAACAATGGCCACAGCAGAGTGGGCACTCTTTGTGAAAATGACCAAAGTCACGCAGGCGTATCCCCGACTCAAGTCAATGGCAAGGCTGCTGAAACCTAAATCAATGGCTAAAGATGGGACAGTCGTAAATTATGTGCATTTTTATTTGTTTGTTTGTTTGTTTTTTATCAGATTTGAGTTTTAGAGGAAGCCAAACACCATTATTGGCACTTTCTTGAAAAACGTGATTGTTTTTCTTTTTTTTTTACTTGAGAATTGATTGGCTGAGCTTGCAGTACAATAAGCATCAGTATAAGATGGTTGAAAAAGGAGTTTTGAATGCAAACATTTCTTTACATTTCTTACGTGCACTTTGATTAATGGTGGTCGACAAATGGAGCAAAAAACATTAATTATGTCACGTTTTTACTTTAGCAATCTAAGAAATTAAAACTGAAATTTGGATTTTGTCTCCTTTAAGCTTCTTATCTTACATGACAGGACAGCCAAAACATCAGGAGCAGAACTAATGGTAACTTTCAATGTGTTATTAAGCTCCCCTTAATAATCAGTGTGTGTGTGTGTATGGAGAGAGCGTGTGTGTGCAGAGACACTTCAACCTTCGCAAGACGTATTTCACCTCAAATCTCTTTTGGCGTAATTTACAATTATGGCCAATTTGGTCCTTAGAAAAACAAAATCACTTAAATTTCCTCATTTGCATTTTAGGTCAAGGGTCTCATTGCCGTACCGTTTATAAACAGGCAGGCATGCAAATCACCGACTGCTCGGTTGATTTGAGATCCTACATTAGTCACTGAGCTTATTTTAAGAGTTGACCGCAGGTGGTTTGGGCTAGTCCCTGTTCCCCACATGTTCGTACAATGTGGAAAAACGTACACGGTTTTATAAACTACCTAACCACCTTCCATATGAGAGTGGTCTGTGCACTCGCTCATGCATGCGCACACATTTTCACACTCGCAAGTGCAGAAAACGCGCATACACCCATCACCGACAGAAGCGTTGTAGAAGTTGTAAAACACACATTCTCACAGATGACAGAACCCAGATATACCGTGCACTTACCTACAGTACATAAAATACACACACGCACACATACACACACACACACACACACAGGCCACATCTCATTATGCAGAGTGTGAGTTGCGGTGGGCCCTCATCGGGTGGTGGAAGACCACATGCCTGTTATGAATATGAATGAAATTATGCATGAGCCATTCCTTATGACATGACTCATTCATCCACATCGTGTAGTCACGCACACACACACACACACACACACACACACACACACACACACACACACACACAAGCACAGGGCATGGGCGCACACATAAACACACATAGGCACGTAAACATTGACTTCTCCTGCCTCCACTGTGTCATTACCATCGCTATGCTTGATTAAGGCAGAATGTTAATTGAGTTGTAGCTTGTGAATAAACTAGTTCACTGCTGAAAGGTGTGTGTGTGTGTGTGTGTGTGTGTGTGTGTGTGTGTGTGTGTGTGAGACTGTGTGTCTTAATGCTGCGCTTTACATTAACAGTAAAACGGATCTGTTGTTATGTTAATATGTGTTATAGTTTATATAGAGAGAAATATCTATATGCAAACAACTGATAAAGTTGTTGTAAACTTTATTTTGCCATTTGTTTAGTCGCAGATTAGTTTAAAAAAGGAAGGCTGCATGAAATAGGCTGGACACACGCATTGATTATTGGATGAGATGACATGTACAGTATAGGCACTGGAAAACACAAAGCACTTGTGTTTTGTTTCTCACTGTGCGTATAAATTCTATACTCATTTTTAAGTGAAGTTCCAAAAAGCAAACTTTATGATTAGAAAGAGGCAGGAGCTACTAGGGCCTGGCTGACATATCGACTGCTCTTTATTGTTGATATTGGCCGGTCATAGATATAACCGCATCTGTGTATATGTTATCCAATGTGTGTCGATACGAAAACTTTTATTTTTAGAGATTGTACTGCAGAAAAAGATGGTTGAAGTAATTTATAATTGTTAAAATTATGAGTGAGTTTTCTGTTTTAGTGCACTCATGTTATTGACAATGAAGTTTATAATTATGTAATAGCACGCGTATCCTACTTATAAATATTTCTCAGTACATCACATTTTTTTACTCCCTAACATGGGTATCAGCACCTGCCCCAAAAATCAAGTATTAGTCAGCCTCTAGAAACTACTACCAATAAATCGAATAGGGTAGTCATTTTATAACAATTTTGTATAATAATAATATTATAATAATATCTTAAAAAACCTTGTTTAAAAAGTGAGTCACAAAAGGCTGCAAATCAAAGGTCCAGGCCAAGACAGCAGCATAAAAAGCTTCACATGAAGGAACAAGTGACTGACTGACTGATGAATTTAGCAGTGTTCAGTAACAGAACATGTGCAGTCAGTGCTCAAAAAGTCCATGATCCTAATTTCATAATCTTAGATACTTATCCAGTAATCGAGTTTAAGGTGTGTCTGTAAGTCCACCAGGATGTGGGGGCAAAAACTTTTCGAGCACTTTTCGCCAGTGTTCAAGGAATGACATACATAATTTGTCCAAGGTTGCAGCTGCTGCTGATTTTCTGAGTCAGTATCCTCTCCGATAAAAGCAGTTATAATAACTTTATGGTAATATTAAACCTATTAACATGTGTTCACACTTTCCACGTGTTAGCACATTCAAACTGACCACCAACACGGGCTCATTCCACGCCGCTGAGTGAGTGTGAGGAGCGAGGGGCACTAGTAGAGTCCGGGTTAAGGCGAGGGATAAAACGGAAGCAAAGATGTTATTGTAGCTTCACAAGCCCACTTACTGAAAGCTGCCCAGAGCTTACAGCTATGTGTGAGTGTGTGAGGTTTAAGGCTTTGGATTCATATCCTGCGCTTGCTCAGACGTGGATCGAGCAATATTGGCTTACGCACATGCATCTTCACATCCCACCCACGGACAGAAAATAAAAAAAAGATGTGTTATCTGAATCCCCTCTCTGCTCACTTCGTCCAATGTCTTCCCCTCTCTTTCTCTCTCTCTCTCTCTCTCTCTCTCTCTCTCTCTCTCTCTCTCTCTCTCTCTCTCTCTCTCTCTCTCTCTCTCTCTCTCTCTCTCTCTCTGATAGACAGCATGTTGTTGGAGCTATAGATTACTATCAGTCGCTATTGCCGATAGGATCGGGGATTGTTTGATTTGGTCTGGTCCAGCCACACAAAAAGGGACTCTCTGTCTGTTTAGCTGTCTAGGCCCTGCTTACGTATATTCTCATCTACACACTAAATATACACTTAAGTCTGTGTGTGTGTGTGTGTGTGTGTGTGTGTGTGTGTGTGTGCGTGTGTGTGTGTGTGTGGACGTTAATGGGGTATCGGAGGACTTGTGGTTTTTTTTTGGAATCTTTGGATTTAAAAGTGGTTACCAGATAGGGAGCAGGGTTAGAGAAGGAGTCTGTGCTCTGCTGCATGTGTTGTGTGTGTGTGTGTCTGTCTCTGTGTGTGTGTTAATCCCCATCTTCAGAGGAGCGCCGCTGTCCATCCCGACGTGTGTAAACACTCCAGCAGATCAGATGGCAGATAATGACTTCCAGATAGACACCCTCCATTCAACCAGCAGAGAAAATCAATGAGCACTGATTGCTTTTTTCCCAAGACGATCATCTCCCCCGAAGGCTACTATCTATCTCTCTTTCCTTTTCTATCTCTCTCTCTCTCTTTCTCTCTCTGTGTCTCTGTCTCTCCCTCTCTCTCTCTCTCCAATCCCCATTCATTCACCTCTCAATACCACTCAGATTGAATCAATTCACGCCGCTATTCACGGGGGATTTACTGTGAAAAAAAAAAATACAGGGGAATACCTCTTTAAGTCCGTGTCAGTCTGCCTCTCTTGTTTGTGTGAGTGAACATATTTCTGATTTCCAGATAGCGCTACATGTCTTGCTTTCTGTACTCGACAGGGATGTTCTTCCATGCTCCTTCGGTCAAACTTCAGTACGAGTTGTTCTTCCATTAGCGTGCAGAAAATGTGTTTTTTTAGATGCAGCTTTATTTGTAAATGGGAAAATGAGAGGGGTTGATCTGAACTCTGACCTATAAGTAGATTTTTCCCACTCCATGTTGAAAGACTAGGGCACCAAATGGGGGTCAGCTGCCGTGACTCTACGTGTGTGTGTGTGCGTGTCTGTGCGCACGCAGCAGTTGTGTGTGTGTGTGTGTGTGTGAATATTATTTTTTCCAATATCAAGCTGGGGAATTGAGTCTCTAAATACACTAGCTAAATGACCCTAAATGTATGAGTGCTATTATGTGGACAGAGGGAGGCTCATGGGTCACAGAAGTGATCCAGTGCTCCGGGCCATAGTTTACCCCCTGCCAACAGCACCACGCTCTCCTGTCCCTCCCCCCTGCTTAAATAGGCTCATGATTGATTGATAATTATGATAATTTGTTTGAAATGATTATCTGGATATTATAATCACTGCCACCCCAGTGTGCCATGGGGGCAAGTAATTTTTCATAAAGTGAACGTCACAAATGCCCCCTGGTTATGGAGTGACTCTGTGCGCTTGTGTGTGTGTGTGTGTGTGTGTGTGTGTGTGTGTGTGTGTGTGTGTGTGTGTGTGCGTGTAGGTGTTTATCTGTTTGTGGGGGTGTGAGTGCCCAGGGCTTGGCAGTGGCCTCCCCAGGGCCATGACTTGACTGTGGAGGGATGAGCCAAAAGAGCAGGAAATGGCCTGAACAGACTGACACACACACACACACACACACACACACACACACACACACACACACACACACACACACAGACGTAAACACAAAGCCTATACTGACAGTCTAGAAAGTTGAATTTTACCAAAAATATCTCTCTGAATTCCACAACAAAACTAAACCACTAGACCACACCGTGCTTATTTTTGTAGACTAATCCTACATCTTTGGTTTTAGCACAGTGCAGTAATAGCTGACATCAGAGTGCATCATGGGAGGCTCTTCAGACCTTTGGGATGGCCTTCTAACAACCAAAGGCAGATGTTGGTTATTGTTGAGCATGGATTTGTTTAAAGCAATATTATGTTATTTGTTTTACCTCAAAAACAGCTTCAAATCATTTTGATGTTCCAGTGTGTAAAACAGGGACAGTTGGGCCTTGGTGGAAGTATGCACTCAGCTGAGTGCCACTTTAGATATCTTGTGGATTTCCAACTGTTACTCAGATGAAATGAGCAATTTGATGACATCACCTGGGTTCTGGGACATTGTGATTTACAGTTGAAACTTTTTTCAGACATTCCATAGATAGATAGATAGATAGATACATAGATAGATAGATAGATAGATAGATAGATAGATAGATAGATAGATAGATAGATAGATAGATAGATAGATAGATAAACAGACTTACATACAGACTGACCAGTTTGTCTACCCAAAGTGGGACAACTTTACTGGTATGAATTACTTCATGTCTGCTCGGAAAACTTCCAAAATGTTCCATGATCAGGAAGTTCCAAGAAAACATCTTCTTGTCATTCTCAGGCAGTGAGCAAACACACCGTAGCTCCAATCATCCCGTCTTCTCTGTCATCTGAAGGAAAAGAAGGGGAGGAGTGTCAGACCGTGTGTGTGTGTGTGTGTGTGTGTTGGGTGTGGCGTGGTGTGGGGGGAGGGTGAAGGAATAATATTTGCGGTTTTCACTTTGCCCCAAGATGACTTAATGATGATATGGGTCTCTTTCTTCTGCTGGGCAGGGTTACGTTTTAATGGGCCCTGAGTGACATGTTTTCATTTGGCTCCGTAACCTGCCCCCCCCATCCCAACAAGCACCACCACTGGCACCACCATCACCACCTTCATCCCCACCCCCCCTTCAAAATATACACTGCCAAATCCTTTGCTGTGTTGTGTCAGACAAGGAAGAAAAAAAAAGGTGGTTTGAAACCGGAGGCAGTCAGCACTGAGCCTCCATGTAGTGTTTGTGTGGTAGGTTACAGAGAGACGGGGAGCAGTCCGACGCAGACAGACAGACAAATATGCAGAGATTTAGCTCACATGGTGGAAATCATGTATGTTGTGGAATGTTTGGATCCCAAGACAGGATAATCTTTCAAAGCATACCTCCTAACATCATCCTGTTAAATTCTGACTGAGCTCAGCTGAAGGACTACTAAAACAATCACCGCAAGTTTGAAAGGAGGCCACTAAAGTTTGTAGCGTGCTCCTCAGCAGCGTATGGATCAATACCACCGGCGACAAAGATCCATCTCTAACAGAAGAAAATTTGACGAGTTCCTCCTTAAAATTACTCGACGTATCCATATACACGCCTTCTTTGTCATGCAATTTTAACCTATTCACCAATTAATCAATGAGTATGTACAGATTATGCTTAAGGAATAGCTGGAGATAATTATAGTAATTTTAACAAGTCACAATTTTTGGAGCCAACTTTGCAGACTTTCAAGTGAAAATGATTTGGGATTCAAAGGTTTTCTGGAGGAATATTTCTTTAATGTGTCCATTAACCCCCGATTGCATTAAAAGATTCATCTGTCCATACTTCGCCAGCCAATAGCGTTGATCTTTGTAAGGTCACATGCTCCGGACAAAGTCAGGGTTGTTGGAGAGGAGGTGGGGAGTAGGAGGAGAGGTGAAGACAGAGAGAAATGGTCTTTCTCTCTGTCTGTCTTGTCTGTGGGAACTGTCCCGGCTATGGTTACTGCAGAATGCTGTCATTATGCCTCGTGAGGAGCATTCACTCAAAGGCCACTGCTGTGTGCCACTTTTAACTTGCAGTGGCACTTTTAACTTGTGTGTGTGTGTGTGTTGTGCGTCCAGCGTGTGTGCATGTGTGGGCCCTGACTGACGCATCTCTGTTGTTATCGCCGATCGAAAAGCCGACGTCACAGTGGAGTGAAGCGCTGGGAGAGGAATTCAAGTGGGAACGAGGGAAAGAAAGAGTGGAACAGATAGAGAGAGACAGAACGAGGGGGCGGAGGAGAAGCACGAGGTGATCGGAGGCACTTTCACATCAGCTGGCTCCGTGACCTCCCTCTCTCTCTCTCTCTGTCTTTCTTTTCTTGCGCCTTTCACTCTCTGTCCTTCCCTCATTCCCTCTCTCTCGGTCTTTGTCTCTCTCCGTAATCTCTCTCCCAGTGGCCATTCCCACCACATTCTCCGGGGTCACCCAACAAAAGGAGGAGGGCGATGGTCTTGACAGTTGCGGGGGCTGTCATATGAGTTACCTCGCACAAATTCATACACGCACACACATTCGCTTTCACACATTTGTTATTGTTTTTTTTACTATCTGTATGAGAACATTCTGCTGCTCCCTAATTATCACCCTCTCCAATAAAGAGTTCCCCTCTGGAGCGCTTTAAATGGAATACATTTTGACATATCGGGTCTTTTTTTTTCTTTTCTCTGTTCCTGTGGATAGCCTGTCAAACACAGCCTGAGATAAAGTAACACCTTGGTTTTATAAATGTTTCGCAACTGGAGAGGTGTTTTACAGCAGAAACAGCCCAGACAGGATTATGTCTGGGCTCACCATTTTTTGTTTGTACTCAGCGATCAAATCCATTGCAGGAGAGGGGAACACGAGTAGTATTGATAAACCACGATCCAAAGCAGCCTGAAAGTTCATTTTAACACTTACACGTCACAAACTAGTCTAAATTTTCCTTTAACGATTTCCTAACCTTAATCCCAGTGCTGATGTCTTGGTGAATCAATGGACATTTTGAAAGCATAAATATTTCTCCTATTTAATACAAAGCTCGTCAATCCCGTTCCACTTGTTGGTAAGAAATGTCGAGGCTTCTGAGGATTCATGACGTCCTGATGCTCATGGGCTTACAAAGCGACACAAAAGACACACACATGCACTCTGTCCTGTCTGTCAAGAAAGCAGTTAGTCCATTAAAGCAGATAGAGTGAATACGCAGGGCCGGCTGGTCAAGCATTGGTGATAATAACACGACGACCCGCATGCCGTTGCCACGGAGACCCGGGAGCCAGGGGGGAGGCGGAGAACAGAGAGTTGTGTGGTCCTGCTTGTCAAAAATATTTTCACGTGTCAGACGAGGGAGATAAAGGTTCATCTGTGCGTGAGAACGGCTGGCTGCGTTTGAGGCTCCGCATCACAAGGGGGAGTGTTTTTTCTTTTGTGTTCGAGAAGTCCTCAGTCACACTGTATCGCAAACAAATCAACCTCATCTGCTGCAGCGAACGAGATCTTGTACAGAATCTTATATTAATATTGCCGGATCGTCAGTTTAGAATATCTCACAGAATACCTTAGCATTTGAGGGAAGAAAATGGCTTCTTTTTACATGCTGCATCTTGGTCTTTGCCGCTATTTTCCCCAACACTTCATTAATCAACCCGAACAGGGGAAATTGCCAAAGCCGCCAGAGAAGCAGAGGCGGCGCAAGATATGGTGAGCTGCTGACACGCCAGAACCTCCATAGATGGACGGGCAAAATATGGAGTCCGGGATAGAGAGTGAGTGTCAGTAAAGATGGAAACCCTCAGAGGGCAAGAGACAGCCGGAGGCAGGGGGATGGGGGGGCACGACGGGGAGGAATGCCAGAATGCCCAAGAGAGGCAAGAACTGCCAGGCTAGTCACAGTCACAGCCCGTCTGGGGAAGAGAGACAGAGAGTGGGGGTGAGAGGCTGGCCCCGCCAACACAAGGTCATGTGAAAAAAGATCCCCCTTTCTCCACCCACCCACCTACCCATCCATCCATCCATCCATCCTGCCATCTATCCATCCCTGTGTCTGCAATCACTCTGCCCCCTTGAATATTTTACATAGACAAAACATTCAAAAATTGTTCTGGAAAGAAAGAAGAGAAAAGGAGAAAGGAGAGGAGGGACTGGATGAGGAGATGGCGGGAGACAGTGGAAGTGTGTCTGGGCGTAACAGGTCTTAGGGGAGCTTTTAGCGATGGAGTGGTAAGTCAAGCGCGCCGTGTGTTGAGGCAGCTCTGGTCAACTGTCATCGCACTTTGAAGGAGAGCCTCAGAGACACACACTCACAAATGCACGTGTGTGTGTGTGTGTATATCTGCTAATGTGTTTTAGTGTTTGTTGGGCCAGAAAATGGACAGCTTTCTTTATCAGCTACAGCGGCTAGAGAGTTTTAAAATCCAGGAGCTACTTTAACTAAAATCACACATAAATTGATTTTTTTTTTTAACTGAAAAAAAAACATACTTAGCTTCTCATACAGTGAGATTCATGACCCTTAAGTTGTTCTTAAAGAGAACACACACAACTCTTTAGCTTAGGGAAGAGTAGCTGCTGCTCTGATAACAGCTAATGCAAGAAAATATTTAAAATGAATAAAAAGCAGCCCATTCCTCACTACTTAAAGCTGAATTAATAAATATTTTATTTGGTTTACCTTGAATCGAATGTCGTGTAATGTGGAAGTGGTAACTTGAAGTGATAATTATCAGCCAACTCTACAACTCTGTTTTTTTAAGGATAAGTATGGGAATAGAGAACCGGTCTGAAATCATCCCATCAGTCTCAGTTATGCACCTCGAAGCTTATCGATTGTTATAATCAGTGTCGGCTCATCATTCTGTTGGGCGCTGAGAAACGATGACCTTGATTTCACCTGTGAAAAAATGGTCACATTTTTTGCTTAATTTTAAAAAAAGACAAAGAAAAAATGTAATTGTAGTGCCAGTCAAAATGTCTGTAAAATCATAATTTCAAGTCAGATTGTACAAACCAACAATATGCTGAAATGTCTTATATGCAACATGGACTCGGCACTTCCCACTGTCTCTTACGGAAGGTAAATATCCTGAAGTTCTAACATTAGCGCTATATAGGTAAGCTCAGCACTATTTTTTCACACAGAATATTAATCGGGAATTATTAAGAGAATTGATAAAGAATAAGCAGAATGGATATTGGCATTGGTGTTAGTAAAATCTCATCAATTCCTATCCCTGATTTTATCTCTTTTGTTTGTTTTATCTCTAGCAGTTTGTTTGTTTTTTCCAGGAGCTAAACACACAGTGAATATTGAGTTTTAACAGGAATGTGGGATGGTAATAAAGCTACATATCTATTAGATGTGTTGGTAAACAGCAAAAGTTATATATCAGCACTTTATCCCAGTGTGTGTTTGACTTTCTCGTTTCAGTCTGTAAGTGCTACAGTCTGTGTTGGTCTGTTTCTGTTAATACAGTTCTGGCTGCTCTTAACTTGGCTCGATTATCACAATACATCTGGATTTACGTAATTGTCATGATCCCACGCAAGTCAGAGGAAAGGGGCATGAAAATGTGCATTTGAAACAGAGCTAAAATAAACTCAGCAAATCTTACCCTAATAGATGTTTTTGTTGTCCCTAGTTTGCACTTTGTGGCTGCTTGAATGCAGAACAGTGTTTCATATAACAGTTTTTGTTTCACTGAATTTTTCTTTGCAGGTCTGTGGCTGCAGTGATGCTCTAAGAGGCAATCACTAGCTTGTAATTCAATCTGCGTGTTGTTGATGACAGTCTGTTTTTGTCTCCCTGCTGGTTCAGAGATTTTGGACATAAAGAAATGTTGGCTTATATGGTTCCTTAAACAATGAGTCACAGCATTTGTTTTTTCTATTGTCGGCGGTATCAGTACCTGTTGCTGCAAATTAGGATAATCCAGCCTCAAACACATTCTGAAAAACCAGGGTTTCTGTCCTCTCTATCCCGACTTTATCCTTTATCCTCACTTCCTTCCCTCTCCCCCTCCTTCCATCCCTCTCTCCTCCCCTCCGATCTCGGCTGAACAGTATGGTCTTTGACTGAGTCTTAATCTTCATTACAGGGCATTAGTCCACTGGGGAGGCCCTGTCTCGTCTCCCCACAGCGCAGCCTGGCACTGTCCCGCAAGGGACGTCCCGCAACGGCACAGCGCAGACACCCTGCCAACCTCCGTTGCCCCCCCCTCTACCCCCACCAGCTTCACCTTGGTCACCCCTTCGCTCAAATGAACTGTTAAATAAACGGCAGGCCCTAATCCACGTGAAGGAGCGGGGGTGGAAGCGGTGGGGTAGGTGGCGAGGCTGGTCAGGAGAAACAATAGAGCCGGCCCTGGACCCCTCCATTTAAAGCAACCATCAATCATGCTCACCATGAGATTTCACTTTCTTTCTTTTTTTGACGTAGATTTTATCATTAATGACTAAATCTCAGGGAATCGGAGCGACATTAATCTGAGGCATGTGGCTTAGCGCTCATATGCAGTCCGTGAGCATGGCCTAGTGTCTGATGATGCACACTTGTGTGTGTGTGTGTGTTCTCTTGAAACGAAAAATGCCATGCAGAAAAATTTACATAGGTCTAGCCTCACTTTTCTGCACTTGGCCTTTAATTGTGCGTGGCTTACCCATTTAAAAAAATGGGTAAGCCACTCTTCTATTCTTCTCTCAGGTGGAAGTATATTTTTTTAACAAATTAAATGTAGCATTCCTCCGCTGAGCTCGCTAACAAGGACAGTGGACTTGCTGTGAATTAGATAATTAAAGAGGATGGCTAATTGAGTAAACAAGCATCAGGGCTGTCACCCCTAATTAAGTGATTACAAGGAAGAGCACACTCAGCCGGCGCGGCGCTAATTAACACGTACACTAACACACGCACAGACACGCGTGAGGACATGGAGAATTATCTGTTAGAGAAACAATGATTAGGCCAAGTGGGGGATCCCAGGAGAGGCCGGCACTGAGAGGGGGATCCCACACACACACACACACACACACACACACACACACACACACACACACACACACACACACACACACACACACACATACACACACAGAGCATCATCCGGAGAGAGGGGTTTTCTCTGTCCTAGTACTAATTCATAGTGGATAATCCTTTTATTCAGCGAGCAACTTTGAAAGTGATGTGAACACTGCAGTCGGAGAGAGTGACCTGCACTCTGCTGATACAGTCCCTCACCGACAGTGCCTGTGGCCTGGGCCCTGAAGGAGAGGATGACAATACTAAGATGTTAGGCGAAGGCTCAATTTAAATGAAATTACACCTCCTTTCTTTCTCACTGGTGATTATTGTCTGAAGCATTAGACTTCAACAGAAAAAAATCTGTACCCAAACAGAATAATCCAATCAAATCTTTGTATATATTTACATATTTTGTTGTGCTTCTTTACTCCGCTACGTTCATACCGAATCCCATTTAGTTTTTCCACACTCCATGGGAATACACTTGGAGTCAGCCCTGCACTAATCTCAGCTGTGACATTTGAGATCGAGATGCTCATATGAGGATATTATCATAGAGAGTGTTTCCCTGGGGAGAATTATCCAGAACATTAACCAGGGAGTCAAAGTGATTATTTTGCCCCAACTCTCCTTGGGGAATATAATAGCATGTATATGACATGATTTATTGTAATATAAACTATATCTAGTCTAATATTTATTTGGATGTTAATGGATTTACTCAGTGAAAAAACAGATTCTGCTGTGAAAATGCAAAAAAAAAAAGGTCGCTCCGCAACTGAAACTGCGCCAAATACAAGATCTTTGGGCACAAAAGCAAGATTTAATTTCACACAAAAAGAGATTATTACACGTTTTCATAACTCATTTTCAATCAGCTGTTTTTCCTTAATGCACCAGGTCAGATGTAATATTTTTTTCCGGAGTGTACAGGATTTTCACAGCAGAGCATATAAGCAGATCAGCTCAGCTTAAAATCCACTTACAATGAAAAAAAAAATGCATTAATTAAGAATCGCTCCGGGTATGGAGTCTAATTATTTTCGGAGCAGAAAAGATTTTCCACATTGGTTCGGATAACTGCGGTGTGGTGTTATCTGCTAACAACAAGGCCGGCCTTTCTAGTCCCCTACCGGCACCATTGTGAGGCTGATTTAAGATCCCCAGCTAATGGGCATACCTGCCTGACAAACATGACTTCTTAGCAGGTGACTCCTGTCAAGTTTGTCTGAAATAACAGGTAAATGAATTAGCAATAAAATGGACTTAGGGGTAACAGGCGGGGGTGCCCATTATTACCGCTCCTTATCACTAAAGAGATGCCATTCACTTGCCTTAAGAAGGCAGCATTTTTCACCGCTTGCTGGCCACCGGCCCCCTCAGAGCCACAACACATTTCTAATGGAAGGCTCTCTGCTTGAGCTCCAACCTCCCGAAAGCCCCCAACCATTTCTTTCTTTCGCTCTCTTTTCTCTCCTACACTCACACCCCACCCCCCCCACCCCCCTTTCTCTCCTGTAAGATTATCAGTTTTGATTACCACCGGCAACAGGCTCTTACCAGCGGTCGGAAGCGGCGTCTCACAGACCTGAAAGGCCCTCAGCAGGTTGCAAGAAGCTTTTGAAATTATGGGGCTGGGCTCAGAGGGAAAGTGCTCTGCGTGCTGCTTCGCGGCCATTTAATCAACTCCTGACTTTTGATAGTCAAATAATGGCTAATTACTGTAGCACCTGCCCACAGGGTTAAAGGGTGGAACAGATTTAATGAGAGAAAGAGAGGAAAGAGACAAGAAAATGAAAGCGAGTGAGGAGTAAAGAAAGAAGGAGAAACGTGTATTATTATCTTTATGCCTTGCTGATTGGGTGCAATGAATCGCTGAACCCGGGGATGCTCTTATGTGCCGCTGCCACCCTCTCACAATTAGGAGTTGTTTTTCTCACATGATTGACAAGGGTGGTGTGGCGCGAGGGGAGAAGAATGTGAGGTTGTAAGAAGTACAGTTGACGTTGATTGACACTTTGCTTTTGTGTAGATACGAAGAAACACACAAATATGAAAAGATACTTAGCTGAGCCTCAGTTTTCTGTTTTGAGAGCTGTGATAAGTGTTGTGTTTTGGTTCAGCTAACAGAAATGTTTTTCGGGATCTCAAAAGATGACAAATAATCTCTAGAAACTGACAAAGCAAGTGCTACTAACTTCAATAGGTCACTTGACAAAATAAATAAATATATACTAGAATTTTTCATAAATTGACAAAGTAAATTTCAAAGCGCAATTTCTAAATTTCTTTATAACTAAATAAAAAAGCTTCCCACGTTACTCCTTCCTTAGAGAGTTAGTCCATCTCCGTCTCCCCCCTCCACATCTCCCGGGAGGCAGTTAGAGAGATAATGAGTGAAGAAGAATGGGGCTATTAACGGGACAATTTGATGGTTCACACACCGTGTCTTGGCGTCCTGAAACAAGATCACACACACACACACACACACACACACACACACACACACACACACCAAACATACGCACGGCCCAGCTGGGGTGACAGTTCAAAGCATATTAAAAATGACCTATGTGTCAGTGCATTGATCTAAGACCAGGTGGCACCCATACATGCAGGCTGAGCTGCTTGTTTGCTTTTTTACCCCCTCCTTCCCTCACACACACACACGCACACACACTCTCTCGCTCTCTCTCTCTCTCTCTCTCTCTCTTTTCTTGTGACCAGCGTCAACTTAGTCCAGGCGCTCTATTGTTCAGGCACAAAGGCTATGTAAAGACACGTCAGCGATTACAAAGCTGCAACGGCACAGCTCAATTACTCAAACGTTGCTGTGTACCGCATTGGGATACATGTGTTTGTAGGTGAGTGTGTGTGTGTGTGTGTGTGTGTTTGTGTGTGTGTGTGTGTGTGTGTGTGTGTGTGTGTGTGTGTGTGTGTTTGTGTGTGTGTGTGTGTTCGAGGCGCAAGTCCGTGTACTCACAGTGCGCGTAGCCCCTGTGAGATATTAACAGGTTTGTGGCTGTGTCAGCAGCGCCACACTGTGTTTCTACTCCTTCATGTTCCATTTATTTGACCCCTGACCCTCAAACACACAGCAGCTTCACTTCACACCTCTGCACCGTCATACATACACACAAACACACACGTCTTCACATACAACAGTGTAATCCGTTTCTCTCTCTCTCTCTCACTCTCTCTCTCACTCCCCCTTTGTGCTATCACAAACCATATTTGCCCCATCCAATCAGTTTGATTAATCATGCGCCGGAGCACGGTTTTGCAATCAGATGACCAGAGCATTGGACCCCTCTCCACACACAAACACACACACACTAATGCTTGTGGGGAGGGATTTCCCCATAGACATCCTCAGTGTGACAGCACCATAAACTGGCCATTTATCAAAGTGTCCCCCCAGAACACGCACATACAAAGGTGCGCGCGCGCGCGCGCGCACACACACACACACACACACACACACACACACACACACAGAAAACGCACACACACACACACAAACAAACACATACATTCACACACTTACGTATAAAGGGAATTGTGCTAGAGTATTGTCTAAGTGGTACATTGGCAGTAGTACATTTTTTGAGTCTCTGAGTCTTATTGAGTTTACCTTTTGTCATCTTTCATTAGAAGTGTTCCTCATATTATGGACAGAAGAAACATGTCAAAATTTCAAGATTAGAAAATAACGTATTTTATTTTTAAAATTCTTTTTAGCTTGGAGGGAGTGTTGTCTATACTCCTTGCTCTATTATGATAATGACTTTGAGCACATTGCCCAGTCCCTGGCGCTATCTTACCTAGAGCTGATGAAGAGAAAGTGGCGAGTGTGTCTCACATTTCGGACTCTTTTGAATTATCGTAATGAAACGATGCAACTCAAAAGGTCTGTGTATCTAAGCTGTGAGAGCAATCTGTTATTCATGGCCACAATAAAACGTATGTTGCAGTACTTTCTTGTCTGTGTGTTCGTGCGCCCGTTGGCCTTTAGTAGTAGCCGCATAATTCTGAGGCTTGAGTAATGCAGAGCCCCTGCTGTTCTTTATGGTGCATGGGTCAATAATAATAATAAAAGAGATATTCATAGACGTATGTGTGTGTGGGGGGGGGGGGGGGGGGGGGGGGGGGGGGGGGCGCGCTCCCATTCCATATCAGCTGAAGATTTAAAAGCCCTGTTTTTTTTTTCTTATACACACTCTCCTATACTTTGTATCTCTCTCTTTTTATGTCTCCATCCTTTTTCCCATCAATCTCACAGCCTGTTAAGAGAGATTGGAGGCAGCAGGGGAAACAAAGAGCTCTCAAATGTCCTGGCCACAAAACCATTGTGACTAGTCCTCCTTTGGATCCACATCCTATTGATTTCTACACACACGCATATTCGCTTTTTATGTTTGTAACATTTTTCCAGCGAGTCCTCTCTCAGTAGCTAAGCGCATGGTACAGTGCCACATTTTCTCCACGGTGAATAAATCTCTGTCTTTATAGTTTCAGCGTCTGTCCCACTCACCCATACCAGCCTTGCAGGCGGGTTTGCAGCAGCTCATTGAAGCCTTTTTTTATTGCTGGCCTATGTTTCAGAGGGCACTCTGTGTCAGTAATCAGGATATGGGGGTTATCCTGGCTGACCTATGTATTGAGCCTGCTAGTGCAGCCATTTCCACTGCTAACACTAGTTAAAAGCACTGACTCTTAGTGAGAGCCACTGGACTGCTGCCCGTAAATGACATGGCAGGCAAGGGATGAACTGGCAACCTGCCTCACCTGGCATCAAACGTTTGAGCAAATATTTTTAGAAATTTTAAAGAGGTAGCGTCAACATAATAAGTGTGCTTCAAAAAAGTTTTTTTCAAAGGGTTACTTCACCAAAATTCCTAAAAAGGTATTATCAGAAACATCTTTGCCCAGACTCTGATATCCACATCATCAACAGCTTTCATAGGGAACATTTTTTTTTTTCTAGTTCCAATGAACACTTCCAGAACAACGGGGAGAACAAGTTATATACATTGCTTAGGATGTTTTTATATGTCATGTTCACAGCTGTGATCATCACAAGTTAATGGTTAGTTACAGATATCCCAAACCCTGGAAAAATAAAATCCCAACTATCTGCTACTAATTAGATACCACTAGTGGTAAGTGAAACTTTTTTGTTCTCATTTGGCTGGACTGACCCTTTAACATTCAGTTTATTGTATATATCAACTTGTAACCTAACCTTTGACCTTGGTGCCACTACTGGAGAGCTTTCCAAACTGTTCATCAGTGTTATCCAAGCAGCAAAAGTCAAGACAGCTGCTGAGAGAGAGAACAAGATGGCAGCTGATTGTTTTCCAAAGGAATTAGCTTGGCCTGACCCTCTTGAGCCGAGCCATCTTTTGAATGGCTGACACTTTATTTGTTTTGTCCCTATAACAACAGAATCTCTCAAGTACCCGAGCGCCCACTCGCCCTGGTATTGTCACAAATAACTTTTCCTCTCCTTGTCTCTGTGGCGTGGAAAAAAAGCCCCAGGCTTTTTACACAATCACAGGAGGCAATGCTGAGGTATGTGTGCTGTGATAAGACAGAGCGATGGGAGACAGATATGGGAAGGGCAGCGGTGGTCACGCACTCATACACATAGAAACACACACACTGGCACAGCTTGTGCCCAAGAAGCAGACTCAGATACAACATTATGCCAAAGTTATTAGTGCTGAAAAGATTACACAAGTCAGTGTGTGTGTGTGTGTGTGTGTGTGTGTGTGTGTGTGTGTGTGTGTGTGTGTGTGTGTACTATGTGTGGATGCAGAGGTATTTCTTGAATGTCCAGCTGTGTGCAGGCGCCCCCTATTGCTTAGTACCTTTCACTTTCCTGCAGAAAGTCAAAAGTAACATACGTGAGCACATAAACACGTAAATGCACACACATTATCATAAACATATGTCAGATCATACGGTCATCAAACCTGCCACAGCTGATCAGCTTAATCAAAATCAGACTTTTAAGTGAACAAAGGTGCTTAGCTTGCGTGATCTCGTAATAGCCGCACACCTCACTTTCCCTTCCAGCAGCACACACACACACACACACACACACACACACACACACACACACACACACACACACACACACACACAGACACACATAATTCTCACCCATCAATCCCAGCATGACCCCGTTTCAAATTCATTAACAAGGCTTCAAAACTTGCAGACACAGCAATCACCCCAAGCAAAATAAATTCCTGCGCCGGAGGAAAGAGAGATCCTGTGTGTTTGTGTGTGTGTGTGCGCGCGTGTGTGTGTAAATTATAGCAATGGTGTGTCGTCCGCTGCGGAATAGAGCGAGGAATCTGTTTGGACAACTGCTGAATGTTTTGGTTCCCCCACAGCGCCTTGGAAAAGCCAGGCAGCCGCTGTATCTTTTACAAATTAGCCCGCGTCGTCTACCAAGCACTTTCTCTTATCCCCAGGCCTAAGCCCTGTCTGACCACTGCGGGGCAACCCGGTGGGGTAGGTGGGGTTACGAGGAGAGGAGCAGGAGCAGGAGTAGGAGTAGGAGCAGGAGTAGGAGCAGAGAACCGAAGCAAGATAATGGACATGATGATGTTTAATAGTTTTCATGTGTCATCTATGTCATCTATGTTGCATGAGCATAATGATCGCAGGTTACACTGAAATACAAACTTGAGTGAATTATGACTCTTGATGAGTTTATGTTTCATAGCAAACGTCTCGTTGCCACTGGCAATGTCTAGCCGAGCACAGAACAAAGTGGATTAAATGTGTTTTAATGCTGCAGCAAAGATAGTTATAAAAACAGGGCCTAATGTGTCACCACAGATGAAACTACAGTGTCAGGGCTTTGACGCAGTGTGAATTTCTTTCCATCTGCTGTCAGTTGTAAATATCCATCTGTGTCTGGTTAGCAGCGCTTCTAAAGGCTACAGTAGGCCAAGGTGGGAGATATTTGATGGAGGAGGTCAAAGCTAGTCATGTGACGAGTGGAGCTGCTACACGGAGCGATGTTTTTACTACTGATTTATGATGTAAAAGCATTTGGGCCAGCACAGAGCGAACCCATGTGTGAGTCAAATAGTCGATCCGATTGTAACGTGTGCAGAGAAGGTAAGGATGTGTGTGCAGTGAGAGGTGTAACTGTCTTACTGCTAATGCTTTACAATCAAACACACAAATGCTTTGAATCACCAAAAAACAGTCTTATATGTAGTTCACTTTCTTCTTTCTTGTGTTTTTTTTGTATTTTTGTATTTTTTTTAATGTGTGTCTCCTCTCCTGATGTAGCGTGTCATGTACTATTAGGTGGTCCAGAGTTGAGGAGGAAATCCTCTGGGCCAAGTCAAGTCGCTGCTCAACAGTTTGGCCATTGTTCACCGTCTCAGACACCAACACCCCCTCTCAAAAGAGAGAGAAAAAAAAAGAAGTGAACCCATCAGGCAGCCGCTCTCTGAAACTCACAGCATGCCACATGGGGCGAAAAGAGTAGAAAGGTGTGTGTGTGTGTGTGTGTCTTTGAGATACAGAGACATGCAACTATAGAATTTGAGCCAAGGTGATTGTAGTTAGTCGGCTTCTTGATGGATATGAAGGGTCTGTGTTTGTGTACTTATTGTGGTTAATAAGTCTGAAGTGATTATGAGTGGGTGTTGTTTTGTTTTTTTTAATCTGTATTTGAGATGTGTAAAGATGCCACAAATATAGCTAATCTTGTTTTGTGGATTACTGTGGATACGCATCATGTTGTACCAATGAATGCAATGGAAACAGGTTGGAGGTTCATGAGGCTTAGCTATAAGACCATAAATCCACAAAGGCGCGTCCATATAAGAATCAGAGACAGCAGCTCTGTCATCATTTGTAATATATATTAAAGAGGGTACAGAGCAACAGTCCATTCTAGCCCATATGTGGCCAACCTTCGCTCCTTATCAGTATGACATTTATTAAAATGAAAATGTCACATAGTTTCAAGAGGAGGAGGAGAAGGAGGAGGGGGAGGACATGATGAAAAATCCAATTAGTTTTGCTTTCACTAAATGATAATGTCAGCAGCTTTCATGTAAATGTATGCATTACACAATCACTGCAGAGATGAAAGTAAGCACTTTTTCACACATTTAGATGATGGATCACTATGAAATGTGACAGCACTTAATGTAACCTCTCCCTCTGTGGTGGTTGTGCTAATCATCTGATGTCTTCTTTGATTGGGAAGAACACCTTCATGAATCCATTAGTCGCCGCTGCATGAAGAATGTTTATTAAATGTGAACAAATTCAAACTGTATGATTGTTGACAGCTGTTAAATACCGACGTATAACCCGGCTCCTGTTGCCATGATTGTAGTCAGAGATGAGCCCTCATAACTAACTCAAGCTTTCCTGTAATTGTAACCAGCAGCAACATGAAAATAACATGAACCAGAAGGAGGATAGCGTCTGGTCTGTATTCATCCACTTTATTTTAAAGGGTCCTGATGAGTAGTTGTCAGCTACCCTCTTTGCCAACACACAGGCCATGTGCTGCCGGCTGTTATCATGGGCACCGAGTGAATATTTGTGGTAACCGCTGTTGCCCTTAAAAACCGACGCCAGTTTTTTAACTGTTATTAAAGGCTATGAAGTGGTACAAACTGGGATTTATCCCCGTTTCCTTCAACACAGATAAAATAATTCTTCCATGAAGAAGGTTATAGTCTATTCTCCACTAATTCTGCTGATTGAATCCACTTTTTTGAAGAAACTGCCACTTTGATTTGCCAAAACAAATGGAAAAAGACAAGAGTAAGATGAGGTGAGAAATTATAAGAAGACCGAAAACTTTTTCATGGGCCTCATGGGTGACCACCAACATGTGGCACACACACAGACACAACACTGCGCACATGCATACGCACAAGCACTCTAGGACTGATACAAACACATGCATACACATGCACACATCCACAGAGCTAGACACCCGAGGGGGAATGTTCTCTTATGGTGGTACTAGTAATTGACTCAAGCCAAAACTGAACGCTGCTTCGTTCGCCCGGCCGCCCTCGCCGCTGCCTTAAAAAGGTAAGCCTTGTGGCTGATGGGAAGCAGATGTGGACTGAGCCCTGCATGGTAAAGGTGCAGAGTCAGAGCCCCACATCCACCCCTGGCCAGGAATATATCTTCATTAAAGAGAATAAGGGTGTCCACTTACATCTGCTACAGCACATCAAATCACACTCATCTGTGTGTGTGTGTGTGTGTGTGTGTATGTGTGCGCTATTCAAAGGAGAGCAAAAGGGTGAATGATAATGATAATGTGTGTGTATGTGTGTGTGTGTGGACCCCTGGGATGTGACTGACACCTATTCCTATCACTAGACCCTGACAGCTCCACACGTCTGGCTCCAATATCCCCCACTATTTCTACAGAAACACCATCCCATACAACCATCCGTCGCGTAATGATACTTGTTAGCGTGTGTTTAGGTATATGTGTGTGTCTGTGTGTGTGTGTGTGTGTGTGTGTGTGTGTGTGTGTGTGTGTGTGTGTGTAACTGCCTCAGCTTCAGCAGTAAGATTGAGTTGCAAAAACATGATTGGCAACCTCAGGCTTTATGACACAGACAGGAAGTTGAGAGTTGAAGACCTGGGCGATACATCTGTCTTCATTACCTAAATCGGAGGATAAAACTTGAACTGAACTTTTAGTGAAACCATAAAAACTATTCCTTTACTCAGATATGACACATCTGCTCGATCTCTGCTGGTACTACTCAACAAATGCTTCAATGCAAAGCGTAACTCACATCATAAGGAATATTGCTTTATAACATCTAAATGATAGATTAAAAAAATGCTTTGACTTCTTTTTGTATATTTGCATGGTATTCTTTTAAAAAGGTGACTTCAAAAAATTAGCAAATAACCACCACCAATAAAACACAATCACCTCTTTGCACCACGAGCTCCGGCTCCGGCTCTGTCACCAGCAGCAGCACTTCTTCCTAATTATGCTTTTTTACAAGGCATTTTCTATTTCGGACCATTATACGATACATATGTAATTATGGTCTAAAACGCTGTATGTTAGGCCTAAATCTGGCTTGTCTCTTCAAAACCTCCGGATCGCTTTCCGAAACCTTACATAGCTGTAATTGTCTCCAGCTGTATCATAAAACATATGGAGGACGGGAGGCGTCGGGGATGGATGGCGTTCAAAGCCGACATGACCGAGATAGAGATATTGACTCTCTGTGCGCCCACATGAATGTAGCACAAGGCTAATGCTACAAATGAGGTTGTTTTTAACGTTGTGCAACAGTATAATGTTAAAACCTTTTTTTAAAACCCACACAAGATTTAAATGTCCAAAATACTTTACGTTTTATTTACAGGTCAACTTGAATTCATCGTGCAGTGAACCAGGATTCATTCTTTTTCCCGTTCCTATTTCCTCGGTGTGGACATGATTTAACCTTCATGAAATATCCCTCCTTAGTCTCCTTTTCGCTCTGTCTAGCCAGTCTTTGTCTCTTGCCATCTACACTCTGATTGGATCCAGCAGACACAACACAAAATTCAGGACTTTCCTTCTCTCCCCTCCCTTCCTCTCGATCACCCCCGCCCCTCCACTTCTACCTCAGAGGATTTGGCAGCTGCCGTAAGCTAAAAAGAGGAGAGGAGTGTAGAGCGTACACTGCTGCCTGCCAGTCTCATCAGTTTTTGGAAACGCGAGGGGGAGAAGGAGATGTTAGGAGGAGAAAGGAAGGAAAGGAGGTTTTTGTTTTCACTGCAGCCCTGTAAAAACTTGGTTAGATCACAAAGGAATTCTCCCTCCTGTCACTGAAAAGACTTTTAATATGTATTTTACGTGTTTTAATATGAGTTGACAGTTTGTGTGTGTCATAGGTGAAGCTGTGAATCCTATTCAAAACCACTGAAGTCCTGAATTGCCATTTCATTTGCACTTCATTTCTCAGTCTGACACTGAGTCCATGTGTGGGAGGAGGGGTTGTTCCACACTGAACAGATCAGCGGCGACTAACGTTTTCATCCCGTTTTCAGCTGACACAGAAGCTGCAGTGCTGGTTGCTCGGTGAATTAACATCTGTCATTTTGATCAAAGATCAAGCTAGTTAATTTTTTTTTTCTTGTGTTACTTGACTTCAGACAATCTGTAAAGTTGTGTCACTGATGACCTTTACGTGCCCTTATGCTGCAAAAAGATGAAAAACAATGATCCTCTTACGCTGGTTGCATGGCACATGAAAAGGACTATTCCACCGATGTTCTTTTTGTAAAAAGGTCGGCGTTTCAATATTTGAGCATATACGTACATCTGTTTAAATCAGTCTTTCGTAAGTTTTAAAAGAACCCAAATTGAGACTCATAATCCAAATGGGCTTTTTGCATGTTTAAAGATGGGTCCAAATGGAATCATATCAGCATATCCCACATGTCTTAATAAGAAAATGCTACATTCAGAATAAGGCCTAATCCTGAATATCCAAATGCAGTATGCTGTTTACTTGACCTTTAACACATTCTGAATATCTTCATATTTGAATAATAGTGGAGTATTAGTAGTGTATATGTAAACGTAGTAAACGTTATCAATGCTTTTAGCAATTTTTTGGCGCTGGAACAGGAAGATGGTGGTAACACTCCCAAACCCCCCTGTAAAGCTGTGATTGGCTCAGCTTTTTTTGCCGACTTTGGAAACAGCCATCAATGAGAAAAACATAGATCTGGTCTGGGCTATTCTTGTCTGTTTAAAAGACATGCCAGCATTTCAAAGATGCTTAGCCATCACATTTTTTAACAATCAAAAAGTGCCTTTTGGATTGTCAGATTATTTCACAGCAAAGAGCGCTTCATTATTCAAGTAGAGCACGTGCTGACACACAGAGACTGGGACACAAAGATGACAGAAAAGACATACAGTGCAGGTGTAGCAGCGACGGATGAGGAGCGAAGTTTTGAAGACAAGCAAGAGGGAGAAACGGGGAAGGAAAACAAAGACCGGGGCCAAGAGACAGAAAGTTTGAGAGCCAAAAACAAGGAAGGAAGGAGACGAGGAGATGCAGAGGCAGCGCAAGAGGAGACGTCCCGGGAGAGATGAGGGTAGGGTGAGTTAGCGAGTGAGTAGCCCAATGACAGACAGACTGAACCGGAGATGAGTGGGGAAATCCCCTCTGTGCACACATTCAATAAAATCACCCAGCTGCACTCTGTGTGTGTGTGTGTGTATGTGTGTGTGTGTGTGTGTGTGTGTGTGTGTGTGTGTGTGTGTGTGTGTGTGCATGCGTGTGCATTGTAATTGAGACAGTCAGAGGGGTGTATTCAGTTTATACAGTGTATTCCACCCCGAGGACTCCCTGTCTATATTATGTCATCCAAAAGCACTTATACAGACCTTCTGCTGGAACACACACACTCTCTCTCTCTCTCTCACACACACACACACACACACACACACACACACACACACACACACACACACACACAGAGGACTTAATATATTCAGAGCCATATAGGCCTCCCACTCTGTCAGATGGCCGGGAGCAGTTCTGTTCGTTTGGATGTATTCTGGCTGGGGCTTCCTGCCTGATTTTGTCTTAATGTTGGTCCACACTGTAACTGATGGCCTTAACACACATGTGTTAAGGCCATAACATACAGACACACTCGCATCCCAGCTTACACACCTAACCTCCTAGGATTGCACAGCAGATGTCCAAAAGCACTGCAATATTCGAGAAGTGTAATTTACAAATGCGTTTCTTCATCTTCCCTTTTTCTCACCATTGACAATTTTCTGGCTGAAAATCATTGAAGGAACTTTCACATGGGAAGTGCATCGAGCTTGGTTTGAAGAAAAATGTGGAGCTAGCAAGTGAGACACCTTTTGCAGGCAGTGGCGGACTCAGGATGTTTGAGGTCTGGGGAGAATAAAAACGGGAAAGGGGCACCAGCTGTTTGCAGTGGGGCACCCACCAGTGAGCATTAAGGACGCTGGAAGGGCACTCTAGAGAGGACTTTATCATGTTTTATCTACCACAGGGCCATCCGAGAGGGCACTTTCATGCTGTTTTTTCCAACATGGGGAAGCATAAATGGAAGTGCGAGGGTGACCACCAAGGTGGCCAATATCTTTAACTGGATCCGATAAACTTGGCAGGATTTTAACTGTCATCTGTGAATTTCATCATTCTTAAGAGTTAAGAGCAGAGAGCTATGTGAAGCACAGGCTTGAAAAAATAAGAGCCATGAGTCAAATCTTTACCGAGGGAACATATATGAGTGGGGAAGACAGTAGACCTGAACGGAGAGGGAGGACCCAAGGGAGAAAGCATCCATGGCTTATTGTGTCAGCCTCCCACAGTGCAGCAAAGGACTAAATATGACACCTCTTCACCCTGACCCTGTCTTACAAGTGAAGAGTAAAAGAGAGAAAAAAAAAAGGCAGAAAAGAGAGAGAATGCTTGGTAGTGACCCGCCTCGACCCTGCCAGCTCTTCCTGACCTCCCTTGTAGCCCCATGCCGCTTAATTCTCCCTAATTACATTCCTCACTGACAGAAAGTTGGCCCCTGACCACCCCCATAAAAAGGCCCAGGTAGCGAAACCCACCATAGCACGGCTGGAGCACAGGGAGGATCCAGCCACTGTAGAAGTGAAGGCTGGAGAAGGGGGGGGTATAACCAGTGATGACAAATTAATTAATGCAAGTGGAAGAGAAAAACACACACACACACACACACACACACACACACACTGATACACTCTCATGTTCTTGTGTGTGTAGCTACTGTGCATGTGGTCTGACTTACCTCGTCTGGTGTATCCAGTGAGCTCCGTAGCATGTTGATATGACAGGCAGTGATGGAGGGTGTTTAGTGTTGGACTCAGCAGTAAGTGGGGGCAAACCTGTTTCGCATTCACCTTTGAGAGACAGCATGTGTGAATCTGTGTGAGATCCCGAGGAAAGAAAGTAAACATTACTGTAACATTACTGGATATTGGAAGCGGTGTAAATAAGCAACACTTAAACTCTCTTAAAGCAGAAGTTTATTTTTGAATCGCCAGAAGTTGGAAATAAGACATTTAGTTATGTGGCGTGTGTTATGTGGAAGTTGTGCTCTCTGGCTCTTTGCCGTTATCAGGCGGTGCAGTCTCTGGCCTGTGTTTGATTCAGCTGCATGGGGTAGGGTTACAGGAGTTCGCCTGCATTTGTCTTTACAATGTAATTAAGGGATTTTTGGGCCCTACGGCCTCTGAATGACAAACTCCTGTTGCTCGGAGAGCTGGACGTTTAATAGGAAATCTATAAGCAGATCAATTGTAGTAAGTTAATACATTTTGTAGCCACCTTGCAGGTTGTTGCTTTTGAGAGAACTCAGATTATCCTGTTTTTTTTTTTCTTTCTCTGTGTGTTTATCAGAGGGATGCTGCTGTTTCCAACCCAGGTGAACTGTGATGTTAGAATTGCACTTTGCACACAGTGGGCCACACAAATGTATCTCAGACTATTAACCAAAGTTCAAATGTCCCCTCTGAAAGAGAGGACTGTGACAGGTAACTTGTGTGCGTCCCTCCTGGTAATTATGGAGGCTCTGCTCAATATGACAGTGCTGGCCTGCATTTGATATTCCATAAACATAATGGTCTCATGTGACTGTGCGTAGATAAATATCATGGACTTAGCCTGAGGCATAGAAAAGGGGGGGACGTTCCATTTTTTTTATATCGCATAATACAGCTCTTGTGTTCCCACAGAATACAAGGGGGCCTTCTCTTGGCCCCCTCTGCTAAATCCCTCAGCTATCTTTCAAACAGTGATAGTTACGGAAATTAGCGGCGCAGAAATCCATAAGCGTCCATCATCGGGGGGCTTATTAGTGTCTTTGTGAGGTTATGAGGGGAGGACAGAAGGGCCGGAGCTCCACGGGGGCTCTGCTGAGACGCTACCCTCTCATAACACACACACACACACACACACACACACACACACACACGGGGCAAGGACACGTGCATTCAAACCGACACACACGGTCGTATCCATACAAGTATACGCAAATACACACATGCAAGCATACGTTCAGATGGAGCTTAAAATATCTCACTTTTTTGAACTTCTGCTCCAAGGGGACATCAGAAAGCCGGTCTTTCCTGCCACCGGGAGGCGTGTGATGGAAAACAATCTGACGTTATGCATCAGTGTACTGCACATGAAAACAATGCCAAATTATCAATATGATCAGTATTGTTTAAATGATAGCTGACAATGTAAAATTGCACTTATAGAGAAAAATATCTCCACTTATATCACAAAAATCACAAGTTAACTCTACCCGGTCGAGACTTCGTATCAGTGCAGTTGAATGTATAATACCCCTATTATCAGTGAAGATGTCATCTGATCTTTTTTTAGCATTTATACTCTCAAACTGCACGTTAGTTTAATACATTTGGCTTCCATTAGTTCTGCTCATTGACATGTGTTCCCTCTGCCTTGTTATGATGATCTCATGTTATGAGAAACAATACAAAAAGTAAATTATGGGCTGTGCGTACAGAGCAAATTAAACTGGGACGAAGAAACAAGCGCCATGAGACAAATAACATTACTTACTTTTCAAAATGTGCAAACCGTTGCTTATCTCGAGGCGAAAGCGCACTCTGATGCAAGCACACACACTCAGGGATTCACAAGCCCAGCAGAATTTCCATGCTATAGAACTTCCCAATATCCCCCCTTCATCTTGTTTCAGTTTATGTTGCGTGCATGTGTGTGTATTTGGTTGTGCGCGCGTGTGTGTGTGGTTGTTTGTTGGGGTTGGTGGGGGGATAATAAATGGCGGCAGACATGGACATCGATTTCGGTAATAACACGGAGAGCAGAGCAGAGGCAGTGGCAGACGTCAGCCTGAGGTCCATCCATCTATGAAACAGGACATGCCAGTAATAGGAAAACACCACACACCGTTATGGCCAGGGGCAAAGCACACAGGCAACTTATCACAGCACTGAACTTTGATGCTTCGCCGCGCGCAGGGGAGAAAATATATATAATTCCATTATTTCTTCACAGATGATGAGACACAGGCTGTGTGGGTGCTTGTGCGTGTGTTTGTGTGTGCGTTTGTGTCAAGCTGTGTGTGTGTGTGTGTGTGAGTGTGTGTGAGTGTGTTTGGTATGGGGGGGATGTTGTACCTTTGTGAACTAAAAGGAATCTTACACACACACACGCACAAAGGAATATACTGTTTTCCGCTGACTTGGGAAATACGCGTCTTTATTTATTGAATTATTATAATTCCTTTTTTTCCCCAAGAAAGGTGTTCTCTCTTGGGGCATGGCCAATTGATTGGTGTGAGTGTTTGAGCATCTGCAAGCTGAAGTATACCTTATACCTCTTTGTAATAGCACCTTAATGCACGTGTCATGTTGCTAGATTGTGCATTTATTTTCAGCCTTGTAGAATAAATCAGAACAAACCGCCTTCATCCAAAGATGAGAGCAGAAAGCTTCGAACACATCAGGTATACAGCTGGGTACCGAGCAGACTTAGTGGGAAGAGTGTGTCTCACTGCTACATAAAGTAGAACTTGGTTGAACCTCAAACACAGAGCTTTAGTGTGCCTGTCGACCGGGGGCCGGTTGGAAGGTGCTCTGTCCAAAACAATATTCCTGCTACTTAACTTAGACGACGTATTATTCTTTCTCTTTTTTCCTTTCCTTCAGTTTGTAATATAGGTTCTTGTGCATGTAAAAGTTAAAAAGGTCAAAGTCTGCTCCAATGGCAGCTCCTCTCTCCCACAGAAAACACTGTTCCTGAAACGCCTCGTCAGAAGTCCCAAATTTAAATTGTTGACTTTGTGACATCACACTACGTGCCTAGTGGCTTTTCTTACGTTTAGTACTGAATAATTAAATAGCACAGCTGCTCAGTTGCTGGGTCAGGCATGTGTGAGCCGACCAATCAGAGCAGACTTGGCATTCAGGAAGGAGGACCTTAAAGAGACAGGAGCTATAACAGACTGATTCAGACACAGGAAGGGAAATCTGATGTGTTTTTTTTTAGCATTAAAACATGTAAACATATTGTAGTATTAACCAAAATAAAATTATCTCTTTTAATCAAAACCTGACACCTGACACAATAATATTTTTTTTTCTAAAATAAGCAGGCTATGGATTCTGTGCTCGACATAATTTCAGTCAATACTGCCATATTATTGACATATGTGACAGCCAGGTGATAATAAGAGAAAACAAATCCATAGCAAATGTAGTATTGTCTGAACATAAGTGTTCCGTGATGGTCCAGAGTTTCATAAAATCTTACTTGCACTTAATAACAGACTTTTAGGCTATTTCACCGGCTCTCAAGCGCCTTAAAGAATCAATGCATGCTTATGGTTCAAATAAAACGATTCATCCAGAGTATTGCTTTCATACCAAAATCCTGTCCACAATTTAATACAACCAGTAAAACAATATTGCCATCTTAAATGGACTTTCGCCAAGTCAACATGTTTGGTAACCACAACCACACACAAGTATATAGTTAAATAAAAAATTTAGTTTGATTCACAGAGCAGACTTTGCACTCGAAAATGGACGCATTTACACAGACTTTGCACCTAGTTATATGCATGTAACTATGCTGTTCTATTATTAAAGTAATAAAATCCAAACAAGCACAGTCGCCATTCATTATAAAGCAAGAAGTTGTGTTACTTTTGGTTGGCAGCTCGTGTCCTTTGTACTATTTGAAAGGGTTGTTAAAAGTGACTGTGCGTTTGGCACTGTTTGGCAGTGTGTCGACCTCCACTTCACGCCAGGAAAGAAAAATAACATCATTACAATTCTTGTCTTTTCCCAGCTCTGGGCTTTCCTAATGGCAAAAACGACATCTTAAAACATTTCACTGGATTGAAGAGAATGAATCATCACAGCTTTGGGATAATGTCGGATAATGCTGTGGTGATTATGGATGTTTTTGCTGAAAGTACACACATTTATGCAGATAGTTGGAGCAAAAGTGCATGATTAATTTTAACAGGCACAGCTATTGTTTTCACCCCTCTTCACTTACCGTTCACACACATGCACACGGGATGATAGAAGGTTCATCTGATGTTCTCCCTGATAGCCTTACCTTCAGATTTTCCTCTCATGCCACACGCACAAACACACACACACCTCGCGTGTAATGAAAAACAGATCAGCGCTGAAACAATCCCAGTTCTGTTATAGCCCGTCACTCACTCTCATGCAGAAGAGTCTCTGCATCTCCTCTTTCATTCTTTCACCCCTGCTGTCTCATTTTCTTGCCCGATAGTCTCTTCGTCCGATTTCCTCTCTGTCTGGAGAGACATTTCAACAGTAAAATATACAGACTATAATTCTCTGCCATTCCTTTAACAGATGGACAGAACATGGTGTCTGTCTTTAGTCAGATTTTTTTCTATAGAGCCAGAATTCTCTTCTGAATGAGCAAATGTACATGTGCTCTCAAACTAAAGCTCCTGTCCTCAGGCTGGTGTGTGCATGGTGTATTGGCCCTCCTGTAACATTTGTGTTTCAATGTAAAAAGGGCCAAATCACTTCCTCCATTACTTATTCAATGTCCTGCCCCTATACGTGCCTTCCTAAACCGAAAAAAAAAATGCAGACGCTGTGGACAAGGTGTGTGTGTGTGTGTGTGTGTGTGTGTGTGTGTGTGTGTGTGTGTGTGTGTGTGTGTGTGTGTGTGTGTGTGTGTGTGTGTGTGTACTGTGTATATACACACATTATGTGGAAGAGATAGAGACGGAGAGAGAGAGAGAGAGGATGACGAGTGCTGGGGTAAGGGGATCTGAGAATGGTGCGAAAAGTATTAAGTGCCAGTAATAATTGGAAGCGGGCCTAGAGAATCCAAATATAATCTTACAGTGGGAACACTTGTAATACATTGGTTCTGGAGATGGGCCCAGAACAGACACACAGGCGCGTGCACACACACACACACACACACACACACACACACACACACACACGCACACACACAGACACACACACACACACAAAGGCCCACAGTGGTTTCTCCTGGCCTCCTAAAACAAGAGAAGACACAGTGCCAGACGCTGACAGTGCTTGCAGATGCGCTGTCCATTGCCCCCCCATTAAACCTCCAATCCCCTCACATTACCCCCCATTTGTCCAAAAGAAACATGGCTCATGTTTTACCTGGCATGCCCAGAAATCTTCCCCTGTGTCATTCTCTCTGTCCATAACTGTACCAAGTCAGTATCAGGAGGAAAAGTGACAGATCTAAAACATTAGATACCCTATTGTTAAGTAAAGTCTATTAAACTGCAGCTAATAATGACCTTAATTATTGATAAATGAAGTAATAATTTTGTCCTCAAAATGTCCAGAAATCCTAGAAAATGCCCATCAATTTGTTTTCTTGCAGTCAACTAAAAGATTAACTGACTAAACATTCAGCAGCTGTGTTTATAATCTATATACATGTAAGAAAAGGTGTGAAATATCTCTTTAAGACACACTGTGCAGTCTGTGTGAAAGTACTTGTTGTTTTGGTTCCTTACCCATTTCATATGAAAGACAGAAATGTTTATAAGGTCAAAGTAGTGACTCTCAGCTTTAATTTGAGGGTTACGGCATCCACATCAGATGAACCGTGAAGCGACTGCAGCCCTTTTTATGGAGCAGCTAGTTATGCTTTCCTGTTTTATATGGTAACGTTGGAGAAGATGAACCGTGATTAAATATGAAATTCATTCTTTTTCCTGCTATTTGAGCTGCGTAAAAGGGGGGGGGGAGCGGAGGGGTTCTTCTTGATGTCCCACGAGCGTCCCTAGCAGGTGCCAGAAGCGACTTGTCAATAACTGTTAGGAGGAAGCCGGTGGTTGGCCCAGGCATTCCGGCGGCTAGCCTGCCTCGGGTCCTTTGGCTCACGCTTCATGGCCCGCCACAGAAATGCCAGCCTCTCTTTCTCTCTCTCACACACACACATGCACAGCTGCTGGACCTCACACTCCACCAATATTGTATTTTTAGCTGTTGCTGTTTTGAAAACCCCATTTAGTGCCCGTTTTTGCCTGGTGGCAAGAGTTAATGGTTTATTTTAGGAGCGCTCGTATTTCCAGTCCTGGGAAGCAGGTACTGCCGTCGTTTCGTGGCTTTTGCTGCCGTGGCGGCGAGGAAGAACCTCTTAGGGCAAGCCGGCTGTTATTTTTTTTTCTCCCTGTCTTCTACATACGTTGCCCTGTTTTTCCCTCCTCTGGGACTTTCTGGGAATTTCTCCCCAACAAAGCAGGTCTGTGGTTTGTGAGGTGTTCCCATTTTAATCTGTGTTCCTGCTCAGGATTGGACTACACCATTTTTACTGAATCGCGGCACAATTTATTTTTCCTTCACTGAGTCAGTGAATGACAGAGATTCAAACAGAGATGCTTGAGAATTCTTTTGTGGATGTGTGTCTGTTTTAATGCCCACATTTGTGTGTGTGTGTGTGTGTGTGTGTGTGTGTGCGTTTTCGCCCATATGTATGGCGCTATGCCGCTGCTTTTGCTGGGTCTGCTCTTTGTCACCGTAATTCCCCCAAATGAGGAGGTGGAATGAGTCTCTGTCCTTTACTGCTCCCATTTACAGACCCCGTATCAGATGCCTCGCTCTCTGCACACCAGCCACAAGCACTTCATTTTAATACCGGCCCACCGAGCAAAACCCAGCCAGCCTCGATCCAGCTGCCACTTTTTTGTGCACAGTTCCCTCTCAGTCCATAGTCTGCAGTCAGAGTGAGCCCCCTCTCGTCCAAGCACTAAATGTTTATTGAATTACCTTGTGTTTTTCCAAGCAAAAGGGGGAGTGCAGCATAACAATAGAGAAAGGTTTACGTTTAGTCTTCTTGCCTGCTTTGCTACTCCAAAGTACCCCTGACGCTAGTCTTTTCCCAAGAATGTGGAATTCCTCCTCCTCCTCTGAGTGAACCCGTTTTCCCGTTTTCGCAAGTGCTACACTAAATCTTCTCAAACACCTGCCGTTTATTTTTCTCCCATGTTGTTTTCGGTGCTCCTCTCCCCTCCGCCGCTTTTCTCCCCTTCCACCTCTGAACTCGATTATTTTCCCTGCATCTCCCATGACACCTTGTTCCTCTTTGGAGAATCTTGTCGGTGCTTGTATGTTTATCCGAAGGACGGCGGCTTTCAATAAACCCTGGCCCCTGCACACACATACGCGCGCGCACGCACATTCACACCTACTCATGCGCACGCTCACTTCTTCCTACAGACACACAGGCCTCGGTAATTAATCTAAGATAAACACACAGCCTCACACATAGACATGTGTTAGGCAGAAGTACCCTGTAGGAAAATAATCACGCTCGGAGAATGCAGAGTTTTTGAGCAACGTAAGATCCTGCCACCGTGTACTTTGGATGGGAACGCGTATTGAAGCGATCTGGTGGACAAACACTGGTGTCTGTTCTATAGACAGACGAGGCTGCAAGACGATAGCAGCCGCCACGTATCCTGTTACCTCACATGTTCTGCAATTGCATGAGGTGGATTCTGAAACTGGTAAGGAGAAAGGTTAAAGGTCACCAGACAAAATAAACACCAGAGGATTTATCGAGTAAATCAGAAGTGGTGAAATAGTCCTTAGTATAAATGCAGCGTCCTAATAGGGAAGACAGGTCATACAGGTGACTTGAGGGGTAAGGGGGTATCTCGGGGGAGGAGATCAGACTTCACGTGCGCGCACACACACACACACACACACACACACACACACTACCTGAACAGAGAACAAGCCGCATCTGTGAACTGTGAACGAGGCATAGCAGGAGGGGAGAGAGGGGCAGAGACAGACAGAGGGAGAGAAAGCTGAGCCGGTGGACCACACAGATAAAAGAGCATGCTCTGTTCTTTTTCCTCCTGAAGAAACCTGAAGGAGGAAACTCCACCTCTGGGATTAAGGCTTGTGTTTCCCCAATTTTCTGCCGTGGCTGCCTCAGACAATATATTTCTGTTCTGCTCGTCTTGTACCGTTGCTTCTCCTGTCTTCATCAGCGTGATCATCATAAAGTAACCCCCCCCCCGAAGACTAGCACTAATAGCATATATCCATTTATGATGTACTATATATTCATTGCAGCCTACTAGGCAAAAATAAGGCGCTGTTTTATAAGCTGAGGTGTTTTTTTTCCTTTACCCTTCTGTTGATTTATTTTATTATTACCGTTTTACTGCGTGGAATTAATTTGTCATTAATATTTCAGACACTAAAAGATGCTGTTTGTGGAAATAAATTAACCAATAAAGTGATTTATATTTCAGTTATTAATCCATTCTTAATGATTTACCCAAAATAGTGATAAAATATTTAAAAAAAATGCAACTATCCTGCTTGTAATAAGTAACCTCGGTGGGGGTAATTATTTTTAAACACAGTATAGAACGTGTTTGTTGTTTTGCTGTAAGTGTAACAGACAAACTGCGTTGCGATGCTGTGTGGGATAGCCGTGATATGAGGGCATGCTCTGGCCCATTTGGTGGTGGAATTATCGAATTTGCTGTGCACTGCCCCTGAACCAGCCTACCCGACCACAAGAAAGACCTAGAGGAGGAGACGAAAGGTCTACACAAACATGGACACGCACACACATAGACACGTACACACACACACACACACACACAAAGCCTCCCCCAGCACAAGGGGATGCTCTGCACATTCCCCCTAATTGCTTGTTTCAAGCGGAGGTTGATTGTGGAAAATTATACCCTTTGCAGTTTCTTCTGTGCTCCCCCTCTGTCTTTTTTTTGTTTTTCTTTGTATCTGCACATATGCATACATGTCAAGGGACCAAATGTACGTGCCTTAATCTGTACTTCTGGATGTGTGTTCCTGGATCAATGCACGTGAATGTGTGTATGTGCTTGTACTGAATAAGTGTAACATCGATGTGCCTCTGCTCTCCATGTGCTTGACACATTTCTGAGAGTGTGTGTGTGTGTGTGTGTGTGTGTGTGTGTGTGTGTGTGTGTGTGTCTGTGTCTGTGTCTGTGTGTGTGTGTGTGTGTCTGTGTGTGTGTGTGTGTGTCTGTGTTTGTGTGAAGGTTTGCAGTGAGTTCAGTGTATTTCCAATATACCTCTGTTATCAGGAGCTCAGTTACCTTTCAATGAGAATGGGCTGGGCAGTATGGCCGGAAAACAATATCACAATATTTCTGTAATGCAATACATGCATTTTGATGATATTTTTAACCAAATAGCTCAATATCAATATTGTAATAACTGTGTAGGGATGATATTGTTATTTTTATATGGATATGGCTAAAATTACATAAATAAAGAGCCACTTCCTGAAACACAAACCTAATCAACCGAACATCAGAAAAAAGAAGACCCAAATTAAGCGTCTGGATGTTGTATATCTTCTTTCCTTTTCTCTCTAATAGATCTACCTTTCAAATCAACACCCCAACCTTGAGAATCCTCTCCACCTTTCCTCCGTCCACCTCCTGTCCCTCCCTGACTCCACCGCTCTTCCTACCTCTACCTCTCCCTCTCCAAACGTGTGGCTTCCCTTACAGTGAGCGCTGCCAACCTCTCTCGTAGTGTGCGTTTTGGCCGAGCGTTGGCCAAGAGCAACGTATAGGTCCGGGAGACCCACTTAAGTGTGTGTATGTTTATGTGTTTGTGAGAGGCTGTGAACTAGGTGCCCCTCGCCACAAGGTGGGCTTTGCAGGAGAGGTTGTGGTGGTCCCACTACTGTAACTACATAAGTGAGGAAATGAAGTAAGTGGACTTTGGAGAAAAAGGTGTGTGTGGACGGTGTGTGTGTCCAGGTAGCTGTTACAGTATATTCGAATTAAACACACGGTAAACGTGCAAGGGAATTGTCCCACAAAAAGCAGCGCTTAGGTGATGATGATAGAATTGATACATCTGTTTAAAACCGAATTGTTCGCTTAAACAGGCATACAGATGAATACACACATGCCTACAGTCTGGTCTGAGGGGCCTCGTCTTCTTCTAACAAGGCCTCTCTTACAGTATATGCATCCCGGCCTGTCTGGTGCATTTAAGGGGCTGAGTAAATCTGTCATTTTAGCCCCTGAACATTCAGTCACTCTCAGACGCACACACACACACACACACACACACACACACACACACACACACACACACACACACACACACACACACACACACACACACACACACACACACACACACACTCTCAGAGCCTTACAGCTGGAAGGAATTAGACTGTCTCTCCCTCTCTCTCTCTCCCTGCACCAGGGATGATAACCTCCACCGCTCGCCCTTCGTGATTGGAGAACCATTTATTTTAGCCATTAACAACATATCTGTTGGCCCCTGGGCTAATAGTTGAAAAGACAGAGAACCTTTAGTGTTTAGGTGAAAGGCAAGACTTGTCTTCTGCCGGGGAGTTTGGCTACTGTATCCTTCAGCTGGATGTTCAGTGTGTGCGTGTGTGTGTGTGTCTGTGTCCAACCAATACACACACACACACACACACTCACACACACACACATACTGGCTTCAAACACACTCCTTTTCATAGCGCTCTTTGCCTTATATTTTTCTGTCGAATCTAAACTTTTGGCTGTCTGGATTATGATGTCATTGGTGTGAGTGTGCACGGGTGTGCGTGTGTGGACTCCCGGTGCCCCTCTGCAAACATGTCAGCTTAATCCGTGCTGGCGTCTCGGCAGTTTCACAGATCCCCAGGTCTCAGTAACAAACTGTCCAGTTAGATTGTTGGTTATCATGCACTGAGCCTCACATATTAGTCTTTGTTTGATACAGAGAGGCTTTGTGCTCACGTGAACTCAAACACAAACACGAGTGTACGTGACACTGTGTCTGCGGAGCATATGAAAGTGCGCACAAGCCTTAGAGAGTAGGAATAATGGCATGCAATAGGGTTGATATAATAAACACATTACTGTTAAATTAATGTGAGAGTATACAGACAAGACACAGCACTGTATACATTTTACAGATGCCCTGTTGAGGATAAAGATAAAGATGAGAGAAGAAGGTTAGCAGGAGATGGAGGAATCAAGATGGGGAGTCCAGTGAGTGTTTATTTGGATGTGCGTGCACGTGTTTATGAGGACAGACACACGACCAACAAAATGAAACTAAACACTGAGTGAAACTGGCTTGAATATCAACACATATCAACCTCTGCAGACACCAGCTTATGTGTGCATGCAGTGAAACACTATATCTCCATTACAACCGAGACACAAGCATGTACTGTTGGCGCACACACGCGCGTGAACACATGGACGCACCGATCTTGGGTAGTGTCCAACAGAGGCAGAGCATGGCTGCAGAATGAGGTGTAGATTATAGAGCGCGGTGTGACACCCAAATTGTCACTTCCTGCATAATGCTGCTTCAGGCTCTCACCTCCTGCTCTTCAACTTCACACAGAGCTTTCTCGATCTCTCTCTTTCTCTCTCTGCACATTCTCATTATGCCTCCTTCTTTCTTTATATGTCCCAAATCATCCATCTTTTCAGGCTGTGGATTTAGACAGCTGCTGCTCTTAGCATCACAACAGGACAAATTCTACAAAGGCTATAAAGTGGCTGTTTACTCCATCCTGTTATCACTTATAATGTTCACTAAAAACCTAATAAAAGAAACATGGCTGAAACGTTTAGGCAGCAACTTGTGGAATACAGAATTGTGTTTTGCGCTGAAAATAGTGAGAAATTAGCACTCAGAAACACTGCATGTTTTGTACTGTTTACATTAACGGGCACAGTATATTGATTGCACAGTCTAAATGCGGTAGAAGCTTTTTTCACAACAAATACTCTGTTTGAAATTGCCTCAAATTATCATAATTCTGAAGTCATACAACATTAACACTTGGCCCAACAACCACAGCTTTAAAATAGCTTCCAGTTCTCACAAAACACAACATACTTCCCAGTGCTGCAGCACTGTATTCAACCTCTGTCTGAAACGCTCAACAGAGCTAACAACAATGGAGCAGCTGTGCAAATTAATTATTCAAACTCCAAATGTGTGATGTTTGATGAGGTGTTCAGGGGCAGCGTTTTCTGTAGGAGATTCTACTGGTGTGGACTTGGATGCCATACAAGACAGGTGAGATACATGGTAGGAGCTGCACAAAGTGTGAAACAAACAAATAAATGAACAAGCAAAACTAAATTGGTATACTGCATTGTATGTTAAGGAAGTTGAAACAGTTTAAAAACTATTACATGGACAAGAACCCATAGAGAAACAAACAAGTAAAGTAGGTCTCCTTTAAGAAATAGTACTAACCTATCCGGTAATTACACCTAATTATAATGTTGTAGGTATATACTGATTCTGACTTTCAGAAAAGTTTGCAATATACTTAATATGGCACAAGAAACTTGTTGTTACGTACACCATGACTGAGCTGGATCAAGTGTGAAGAGGCAAGTAAGTAGTGTGTTGTAAGCATAATGACATTATTATAGACCACATGCCATCTCCAGGACAGTCCTGCGGTGTTCTTTTGTGGGTCGTGCTGTTTGCAAAAGTCATGTACACTTCACAACTCAACATCAGTTCATTTATTTATTTTTTCCTTTTGCGGGATCAAACACTTTGCAGTCAACAAACAGACACATCCCTGCTCTATCATCTTTGTGTACTTGGGTGAAAACAGCAGGTTTGCACAGACTGTAATCAGCTTGTCAAAAAAATCGTATCGCTGTAGGTAGCTGTAATGGACCTGGTTTGTTTGCATCTGTAACCACGAGCTCATAACTGTTTTCTGAATTCAGTTTTTTTAAAAAGATCTGACATCAGACCTCAAGTTGGGGTGTTTTTTTTTTTTTCCCAAAAAGGGCGAATGAAGTAAAGTTTTGTGAGCAACTGTAATTTCTTGATCATCTGTCCTTCTCGTTTTGATGTGATGTCATTCTCCCGTCGTAACCTAATAGCATGCCTTCAGCGCAGATCACCAGCATTACAGACTGGATGATAATACCTATAAATACACTAGGCAGCAGCAACAGCCAGGGCCTGTCTGTCTATCTCTGCCCATCTCACCATTTTGGAATGTATGACCGTAAATAGTCATATATGAAGACATTTTAGCCCAGACCATTTCAGTCCAAAATTGATATAAAGTTTATGATTCAAATAAAACCCACTGTACTTCTGTCTGAGCAAGTCTCAGAATGTGTTATGCTCTTCAATCTTGTGTTATCTGTTTACTAGGATTTCACCCATGACTTCTTAATTTGTTTGATGCCTTCTCTGTTTAGCTCCGGAGTTCATTGTGTTTTCAATACCCATTCATGTCATTCTAGTTCCTACATATTCCCTCTGGTGTCGGTTTCTTTCCTGCCCTTCCACACGTATTTTCACCATTGTTCTCTCCATTAATCAAAATCTGTGTGTGTCTGTGTTGGTGCGTGTCTGTTGGTGTGCGTGTGTGTGTGTGTGTGTGTGTGTGTGTGTGTGTGTGTGTGTGTGTGTGTGTGTGTGTGTGTGTGTGTGTGTGTGTGTGGCAGGTGCTCTCCTTGGGGAGCTCTCTTGGTCAGAATAGGATGAGGATATGAATATAGGATATGTGCACTGCGGTGCACCTGCGGAGACTGTGGAAAAAGACCACACAGGCACACACAAAAAAACAAAGCATGCAAACATACAAACAAACGACACGGGGAGGAAATGTGAGATTCCGTTGCACATTGAAACTGGATTTCATTGGCTGTTTTACTATGGGAGCAAGTTGTTAATGTGTCGACGTTGCTGTGAATCGTTGCAAGTCATCTTTAACTTGGCGACCATCTTTCTCTGAGTCACTTGGTCTTATTCATAATTTCTGATAATAATTATTATTATAACAATGATAATAAAGCAGTTTGATTTAAACTTAATTTCTTACATATTGCACCTTTAATGATAGATTAATCATGTATAGTATTGATCACGCAAAAATGCCATGCTTTATCATGACTGCTTTGGACGAGCAGTTTGAGAATGTTACCTGTGACGAACCAAAAAATCTGTTAATAAAAAGCAAAAATTAAATAAGATTGGACTAATCATTGATGATAATAATTGTTCGGTACAGCCCGAGTTTTTGGTTTCACTCCATGTTGAGCAGCTTCAGCACTGTCCCTGGAGTACTGTAGTCCACTGCTGCACCACTGTATGTTATCACAAGTGTTTAGACAGTTTGGCAGTAAATAGACTGCTCTAATGGCACTGAACTCACACACACGCGCACGCACAAACACACACCTTCATCCCGTTGTCCTCCTCCCGAGGGAGCTGTGGTCTCTATTCTCTCCCACTGGCTGCTGCAATGACTGCGGGGTCGTGGGGTCTCCCAGATAAGACCGCAGGGGTTTTGTAAAGGGAAGCTTGACTTTCAGAGCACAGGAAGGAGGGATGAATAACCCGGAGGAAAATAGGAGAGCAGGGAGTGAGGTCGAATGAAACTCCAAACCACCTGCGCATCTGATAAGGCAGCACACATTAAGGTGAGCGTAAAAGAGAAGGTTAGCAGGGAAATGTCAATAAGCGCCCAGAGAGAAGAGAGTTCGGGGCTGGAAGGAGGGAAAGTGAGGGAGAAAAATGTAGACAGGAAAGAGAGAAAAAACTGAATCCATCAGAGAAAGATCATGCACGCCAAATATGAGAGGCTGGGGGGGGGGGGGGGGGGCGGATGAATGAATTATCAATGAAAGAAAGACTACAGCCGCAGACTTGAATAGGTGATCTTTGACACGACACAATGGCGCTTTGAAATGGAGAAGTTCACAATCATCAGAAAAACACCAAAAAGATTTACACCCACCATGCTCGCCAATAACCCCCTTAACTGAAATGTGTTGTAGTTTCTGCTCATTGACGTATTGAGCAGTTATGACAAAGGAAGTGTGGGGGACCTCAGGTAGCTCTGTGTGGAACAATTGATTTTCACTGTCCGCAGAAGGCCGCTGATGGATAGGGCAGCACCGGACTCATTAGATACATTCTCGACCAGCGTCTGAATACACACACACACGCACTCAGAAGAGCGAAGAAGTGTTTGTGCGGAGCGAAAAGCGAGGCAGTACGAGGGAATACATATCTGCCAAGTTTAAAATGCAACACTTAAACCCATAAAAACGACTACTGGCACACAACCACAAATCACTATAAACACAACTGTAATAGTTCTGTTTTTGAAAGGTGCGCTGTGAACACTGGACATAGAGCAGGAATTAAACTGCAATGAAACAAAAGTCAGACAATCCAATAAAACCATTTGGCTTGAAGATGTTCTCCGACAACCACCACTCTCTTTAATCCGGCCTGACCCTTGTGCCCTGTTGTCATAAGCTCAGTATTTATGGAGGTGGTGTGAACCCAAGGCCAAGGTGGAGGGCTTATTTTATAGATCTTACCATAAAACGGTCAGCTTGAAAATATGAGAGACCTGGCAGGGGGACTTGACTACCTTTGGGATCCTGTTGCAAATTGGCCTGCTTTAACAGGGGATGGACAGGATGTTCCTTGAAGGTAGATACACAGGAAAGAAAAAAAAAAAGACAGTGATACACAGACACAAAAAGTGAAGCGCAAGCTCCTCAACAGACAGACAGTTTGTGTAGCAGTGTGTTGTAGACGGTGAAAAGTTGTGATATAATTGTTAGGATAAGACTTTAATGACTTTAAAAAGTTTAAGTTTTTTTTTTTTCACAGTGAAGATTTCTTTATTTCCTGGTACAACAGGGGGCGGTGCTGCAAAATAGCAAAAGACTAACAACTAAACATCAGTATCAGTCCAAAATTTCCCTACAGGACAGACTCAACCAAAGTAATCTTACATACACCATTTCGCTTGATATGTGTCTTTAGTCTTTAAGTTTTTATTAATTGTAAAATAAATGTGCTGGGATTCATTTTGAAAAAAAAAATAATACAAATAATAAAGTTTATGTATGGTACTTATGAGCACCCATTTGTGTTTTCTTTCCAACTTTCTTTATATTTTTCTAGACTTTGCTCTTTATAGTCTTGCTTGTTTGCGTAAATTGCAATGGTTTGCATTTTCTTGTGGCAAGAAACTCGACAACTTTTGTATGTGTGTGGACATCAAAGTTGATTTTAGGGCTACAAATAAAAAATTCTTATTGATCCATCTGATAATTATTTTCATGATTCATTGGTTGTTCATTTTGTCTATAAAATGTAAAGAAAAAAAAATAAAATAAAAATGTCTAATCCAATTTCCCAGAGACCAAAGTGACTTCTTCAGGTTGCTTTATTTGTCCAACCAACAGTCCAAAATCTAAAGACTCCTCATTTTCTATTATTAATGGCAAAGAACAAAAGCAAATCCTGAGCAATAAAGCAATTTTTAAAATAGCTGACAACACATTTTCTGTCAGTTGACTAATAGATTAATTGACTCACCATTGCAGCTGCAGTTTTTTTGCATATTTTTTTTAGATTATAATATAACAATATTATATATTTTGTGGCTGTGTCATAGCCGGCAACTCTTTCAAACCGAGCTTTCAAAGTGCAGCTACAACACCACGTTGCAACATTTACAGCATAATTGTCTCCTAATGAAATCCTCAAATATTTCCTCTGTATGTATGTACAAGTACAATTTGAAGTACAGTGTTGAGCCATCGGGAGCAGCTCTCCTTCTCTTGCATGCGTCTTCATAACTCTCCTCTTTTGCCGCAAACACATCTCTCTGTTAAAAGGAACAAATTGTCCTGAAGCTGATGCTGACGTTTGACATTTAAATAATGGTCGAGCCATCTTGGCTGCTGAGCTGGAAAACGTTACCTTTTAAGAGGGATAAGTCAGGATTTGAGATTTTCCTGCAGGAGAGGGCCGCTGTTTACTTTCGAAGACGATGTACGCTGGAAATGAGCAGAATTAGTGGAAAGTGTTGAAAAGCGCTGCAAAGCTGGAATGTTTGCTTTGTGAATGAGATGAGATTTCTGACTCCATCACGAAGCCCAAACCTCTCCGGAGCCATCGGGCCGTGAATGTGTCTTTGTGAGTGGTCGCGCACACACACACACACACAAACACACACACATACACAGACAGGATGTCTATTTGGCCTTGCATTTAATCACTAATTTCATACAATTTCTGAACATCTCTCTCTTTGGGACAGCAGCCACCAGCTATGGGACTTTCACTGTACGCTATCCAACACACCCACACATTCACACACACACACACACACACACACACACACACACACCAATCCATTCATACATCTGTTTATCTATCTTTATCTTTATCTAAATGTTTGCCATAGCTTTTTCATCTCATGTAATTCAGTAGCTGTCGGCCTCCAACTGGAAAGGTATGATTGACTGCATCTGATATCGTGAGCATATTTCTGTTCGACTGAAATGTTTTAGAACTACAACTATTAATCAGTTAACTGACTTATTGTCAAATGTTCATTATATTATTCTCCATCTACTTTGGTGATTAATTCATCTATTTGAGTATTTGTTTAAGAAAAAATGTCAACGTCTTCTGTTTCCAGCCTCTACAGACGTGAATATTTTCAGGTTTCTTCACTGCTCTTTGACCGTGAACTGAACATTTTTGAGTTGTGGACAGAACAAAAAGAGATTTCAGGGTGTAATCTTGGGTTATCAACATGTTTCTTCATTTTCTGACATTCTATAAAACATTAATTGAGAAAATTAGTTTAAAAATGGAAGTATTCATTAGTTACAGCCCTAAAAGTTCCTGTAATGTAGCAGTTAAAGCCGCAGCTGATCAGGAAATGAACAGATCCTGTGCTGCTTTGAGTGTTATTATTCAGCTCTTCTTTGATTTCAGCTCAATCCACAGGGGAAATGAAGCACAAACGCTTTACGGCCTGAGAGGGTCTTTCTAAAAGTCCGACCTGAAAGGTGAAAAATGAAGAGTACATGCACAGGCAAACATCAGAACATGTTACACATGACAGACTGTGACTCTGACGCCTTGTTTTGGGATTAAGACACGCAATCTAGATGTGTGTGTATGTGTGTTAAAGTTTAAAAGTTAACACCTTAGTTTGGAGGCTAAGCGATCTCATTCCCCCACAGTATCACACACACGCACACATACTGTATGCACACACCGGAGGTCACAATCCAAATTCGGTGACTTGTTGGCCTTTCTCCCAAATGAAGCATTCCACGGATCAGCGAGCCCATCAGCCTGCCCCTCTCCTCCTCTTTGCTCAAATCTCAGCAATTATATTTGACATGTAACATCAATAATCTCATTTATTTTCTCGCCCCCCTCCTTCTCTCCCCCTACCGAACACAGACACACAACCACACAGAAGGTTCTGCTCGCTCCCATTCTCTTATCTTTGTCTGCAGGAAATTTGAGCCACGCAGCATTCGATAAAAACAATTTTTTGCACCATTGATCCCACAGCATTTGTTTCTCCTGCCTGTTTTTTTTTTTTTTTCCTCCTCCTTCTCCTCCTGGTCCTCGTCTATGAAAATTGTATTTTCTTGAGGTTTTGTTGTTCAACTACAAAGTAAATGTTAAGAGATGGCTACGTTTTATAAAGAGCAGCAGGTGAAAGACCATGACGATTCATACTGAGATGAAATGAATAACCGGAGGAGAAACACACACCGCGGAGGCACAGACACTGGTCACTCACACAGGCTACGTTGCATACCATGCGCACACAAACACGCACATTCGTGTACGCGTTTGCAGGTACAAGAGAATAAGAGCACATCTGTTTGTGCCTGCGTTTCCCTGTAGAAGCTGTTGGCATTGTCTCCACTGAGCAGAGAAGCCATGCGGGCTCAGTGGGTGCCACTTTGAGCTCCCTCAACCGCGGTGCCACAGATCAATATAGCTGAAGTCACCCACCTCCACACACTTGGCCTCTGTAATCACTCGCTACACTGTGTTCTGCTTCGCTCCCTCCATTGGCCAGGTTGTTGTTTATCCTATTATAGCCCTAATTGCCATGCTTATGGTAACCTTTCTTCAGCTTGCTACCCCCTACACTAAACTAATGGCTAATGGCGCAGGAGGGCTAATGCAACCAAGCTAATTTGGCTGGGCTTATATGCCCACATGGACACCTCAGTCTAGCACAATGCCCACGTCCATCATTCCCTTACTGTTTTCTTTTCTCTCTCTTTCTCAATGTGGCTTTCCTTCTTTCACAGCTAGCTAGCGATAGCACTCAGTGTGCCATGTGGCTCGGAAGCAGGTTGCGGCTAATGAGTCACCTCAGCGCTCACAGTGCTATGGCTTTTTAATTAGTGTTGCGGTGCTAAGTGTCCCACATGGACCCTTCCCAAGCCCCCTTTCTTGTCATCCATCACCCATTCCTTTTGTTTGCCTTTCATTTACATATATGCGCCAACCCCAAATTAGCTAGTGGCTCGTTAATTGGACATGTGGGGAACTAAATGGATGGTGGTACGGCGGAGTAGAGGTGCAGTCAACATGTTTACCTCCTAAATACCCCCCAGGACCACTGAGCTCCAGCACACGGGGAGGTCACAGTGGATACGCCCCTCAGGCTAAAAAGATCCATTGTGTTGTTTGGAGTAATTAGTACAACTAACAAGCTCAAGCCAACATTAAGAGAGCCATACTGTACATTCACACACGTGTACATACATATAAACTCATACTGAAGCTGTTTACATAAATGAATTCCATTATGTTCATTTTATTGCAGTTATAAAATGCATGCGGTGCACTTAAGTACTGAAACAGTGCCAAAACACATGGAAAGAGTTTCCTCGACATTCAGGATGAGTTAGCCCTCGGAAATTACAATACTTTCAATTGACTTTACAAAGTCTATCAAATTAAGTCTGCTGTGCTTGTATTGACTCCTTTGGGGTGAACTGATCCATAGTCAGTCAATAATAGATAACGATGTCTAAGTGCTGAGCGATGACACGCTGCACCTTAAGTGTCCTCAGCGTTATTGATCATTCTCAAACAGCCTCATAGATCAGCTTCTATTTACTGGCATCAGTTTAATTCATCTCCCTGTTGTCGGCTGGAAGCCTCGAATCTCCAAATGCACAAGTTTATACAAAAACAAGAAAGAAAAGACAACCGTGGGGATTTGAGTTGATCAGGTTTTGTGAGTGCTTGCTGTACTGATACCTCACCTGAGCTTAGAAAAACTGGTAAATGTGGAGGCTCTCACCCAATAGACAGGATTTGTTTTAATCATGTCTGACACTATTTTAAATGCTCAATACTTGCGTCACTATTTCGACAAACTGCTGCTGAGTAATTTAAGTTATCTTCTCCTAAAAACTGAAGGTACACTCAAGCCAAAAGTAAAAAGTAAAGGCATTATCTGTGACTTAAAGGGTCAGCTCATCACCAAAACTCATAACATGCTGAAATATGTTAACGATCAGTTTTTTTTCAAGGTTTTACAGTAGTACAGTGTAATTATACACACCCATATGTTACAATATCTGTAATTTCTCAGACATATTCGTGACTTGACCTTTAAACAGAAACATATTGTGTGAAGCAGTGACAGGAATGAAAGCTTATTGGTTCTTTTTCCACATATGCCTGTTCATCTACCTGCTTAAAAAACAAAATACATTTTTAATGGGTCATATTTTTCAGCCAGCCATTCTCCTAACAGCAGTTTATAATCTCAGGAGAATACCAGTAATACTGTTTATTTCTGAGTTTGGAGTCCAGTCTGCATGAATGTATCCGACAGCCTCACTGTGTGAGGTATATAGTTGTGTTTGTTCCCGATGTTGATTGGCCAATTATGCCTGATTGTGTTCCTTGAGGGAAGAATTCTCCAAGACTTGTTAGTGAATGGCCAAATTATGCCTTAGTCTTTAATGTGACCGCGGGGAACCCAGGACCACTCAAAAAAAGTTTTTTTTTTGGTCTTTGCAAAGCCACGAGTAACTTGTAATGACAGCATTATTAGTCAACGGATAATTTGAAAGTCATTGTTGTTGTGGTGTGACTTTAATGGCGACCTGGATGCCGTGGGCCGTTTGAGCTTTTAATGAGAAGTATCCAGGTGGGAGTAAACGTTGAATCTGCGCCCTTTGTCTGTCCTCCATGACCCCTGTGTGCCCAGCCCCTACTCTGCATATCTAACTTCGATTGCATGCTTTAGCTCTGGAACTAATAATGTAGCATATAATGAGTAATATATAACTATTAACTACAGTTTAATATGCATACACACATAAACCTCCCACATATGCAGTCATAAATAAAGACAATTACTGTATGCCCATTAAGAGTAGTAACCCTCTGCAACATTAGCATATCTCCTTAACTCTGAAACACAAGAGCACATCAAGGAGAGCTAGACCAAATTTATTTAAAAATCCCATAAATGCATCAATCTGCTCTTCAGCCCGGTTTGATGACAGGACTGCTGCCTGTGTTCTTATGCCACAGTGGGATTAAGAGTCTCTAAATATGCTGCAAGCAAGCATCAAGTCTCTGATGCTGGTCGGCTTTGTGCTGTGCAGTGCAGATGAACAGGGACTGAATGCTCTCCAGCAGCTACAGAGATGGTGTGTGTGCGTGTGTGCGCACGCGTGTGTGATGAGCTGTAAAAAAAGGATGTAGTCTGACAAGCTTGAAGCAGTAATAGAGCAATATGTTGTGTCACCCCCGAGTAATCCTCCTTCGTCTCCTCGCCCTGTGTGTATGTGTGTGTGAATGTATATGTGTGTGTGATTGATGACACCACTAATGGTGCGTCTAAACACTGGCTGCCCGGTTATCTCTTATCTGACAGAGAGGAGAGGGCTTGTGTCAACAGCTGCTCCTCCTCCTCATTTATCTCTCTCTGTTCTGTCTTCCTCTTTTTTTCTTCCTCGCAAATTAAAAGCTCATGCAGTGATTTCTTATGGCCATGTATGATTGTTGATTACCTTTTATTTCACTGATGAACAATTAGTGATGAAATTAATTATTTTTCAATCTGTTTTAAATGTTTTCAAATTTCTTCTTTTGGTTGAAGGAAAAAATGTGATTAACGATTAATTAACTCCATTAATTAATTGAGAAATCATCTCAGCACTTTTTTTGTATTTCCCTGCTGTTTTAACGTTACACTTCAGTATCCGTCTCCATTTCTCTACTGAGTTTTCCTCCCTCCATCCTTCCTTTCATTCATCCCCATAACAGCTATCCTGCCGTTTCCAATGGCTTCAAGGCCATTGGCGATGGGAAGGCCCCTCAAGCCTCCTTGTGCAGCTCCACTATGGGCCCCATCTCCACCAAGGGCCTCAATCACCTTAATGTGCCCGTTTAGCCATTAGCTTCTCTGAGGGGGACCTACATCCATCCATCCCTCAATACATCCCATCATACATTAAAGGGCAGATTGATAGCCATCAGCCAGGCCTCGGCCACTGACACACTCTTAATATTGTGTCTAACACAAACCAGATGGCTGCGGGGCTCTTCTGCAACACACACACACATATACACACAATACACTCAAGCACAGCTACCCCCTGCCTATTCTACCGTTAGCCTCTCTCTCAGGAGAGGGGATGAGCGTTCCTTAATTAAAAGTTAGATATATGGGCCTCTGGGTGGAGGTGGTCAAGTAGGATCCATTACCTGCACATTGGGGCCCTCCAGAGTGAGAGTTAGGGTGAGGGCATGGGGAGGGGGCGATGTGGTGCATCCTGAGTCAAAACAAAAAATCAACGACATGAAAGAAAAGGAAGACATCAATACGTCGCGTTTTTGAGCACAAGGTGTTAGCTACGGGCGCTAAAGCTAGCACTGGGCCTGACTCAGGCCGGGAGGTGCGAGTCATGATCTCAATAGCTGTATTGTGTTCACACTTGAACGGGGGCCAAAAACCCTGTGAAATATCAGAGCAGAGAGAGGGAGAGAGAAGTGTGGAAATGAAACAATGGTTTACACAACAGTGAAATAGGTCTTTTCCTCTGCTTCTCGCCAGCAGGCCCAACACTCAGAGAGTGAGCTTTATTGGCCCTCCTGTCCTGGCTAGTCTCAGCCCCCGGTCGAGCAGAAAGGAGGGGAGGGCCAGACCAACATGTGTGTAGACAGAGGCTATAGTATTGGACTGAGACATGCTTAGATAGGCCGGCCCTATGTTCAGCAGCCACACACGGAGCGCAGATGAGAACACACACATGAAATTATCCTTTGGTAGAAATGAGAATAGCCAGATATTCTTCTAATCCTGTTCGAGGAGAGTAACACGTCTCATAGCATCACGTATGCTTCTGCGGCCACAGCTAATCCTTCTGGGCAGAGCACCTCTCCTCACCATCGCCGGACAGAGCAGTCGAGAGTTAGAACTTGTTTTATTTTATTTAAAATCCTTCATTTTGCCACTCTCTACCTGCAAATCTACAGTTTGTCAGCCCAAGACAGGATGACAGAAGTGTTCTGCCAATGACACGTGTTTTACTGCAATGGCAACAAATGAATTAAACAAGGCTCTTCTCATGCCGAAGAAATGTCACATTTACTTGAAACAGTCAGGGGCGGGGCTTGCCGACAGGCAAACCAGGCAATTGCCTGGGGCCCCGGCTTCCAGGGGGCCCCCACTTGGGCATCCTCCCGAGTGACCGGGTGCCCCAAGTGCTAATAAATGTACTGCACGGCAATGACAACAACGGGCATTTACTATGAAAAAGCGACGTAGCAAACCCCCTTGGGGGCCCCCACGCCACTTCTGCCTTCAGCGCTGTCTGTGTCAGTCAGCGCGAACCGCGAGGTTTGTTTGTTTGTTTAGCGGCCACCGAGCTCCGCACTTGCGAAAAGATGAAGAGGAGTTATCCCAGCGGGGCAGAAAAGAAAAAACAGAGGAAGGAAAGGGAGGAAAAAAGAAAGAAAGACAGTGGTAAGTGCATTGCTATGTTTTTCTGACTGACTATGTTGTGTTGTCACGGACTCCATAGCGGCTAATAAGCTAAAAACTAAGCTATGACGAATGCGTAACAGGACACAGCAACATGAAGCTAGCTAGCAGGAGGAGATGTGCATCACTCTCCAGTCTCAACCAGCAGAAAACAACAGAAAGTTTAGTGAGGCAGACAGTCTAACTACAACAACAACAACAACAACAACAACAACAGCCTAATAGTATGTAATACTAAAGTACACCTTCTATGATAAGCTTTGCATAATGATGAGATGAACTTAATAGTGCCAGAAAGGGAGAAATATGTGTTGGGCAGTACATATGATATGTGCACCCACCACAAGAGTACATCAAGTGCATAATACATGTTGAACTTAACAATATGTTTCCCTCTCATCTCTCCTCAGGATCATTACAGTGGACCTGTGGGTACCCTGTTTTGCACAAGCCATGTCAAGTTTGTTTTGTTCGGTTTGTTCTGTTATTCATTTATTTATTTATTTATTTATTTATTTACTGTTATTTATTCATCATTCGCTTGCACGTCAACTGGTGTCTACATTGTTGCAATTTCATTTTTCTATTTATTTTATTGTTAACAACATTCAGATTTGTATTTTTTGTAATAAAAAAAGTTCATATTTTATATTGTGTTGGTGTCAGTTAATTTACAACAACAATTATTGATAGGCGTAGGGTTTTAAGAATTTCTGTGCCTCCCTGAAATTCACTTTGAGAACCCCTAATCTCTTCTAAAGTATTATTTTCAGTATACATATCAAATGTCCCAGAAATTGTGTGCAAAAAACGAATTTTTTCAGTGTGCAGGGATGGGGTGGGGGCCCCACAAATTTCTTGCTTGGAGCCCCAAAGGACCCTTGCCCCGCCTCTGGAAACAGTGTATGATAAATGATAAGATCAGGAGGTCTAGTTTAGTGTGTTTATTTTATCTGATTCCAATTACACTTTTTTTAAAACAGTTGTTTGGGGGATAATAATTATTATTATTATTATTATTTATATTATGTGAATAAACATTAAAAACCTGCAATATCTGCATGTCTCAGTTTATTCTGTTTCTTATCTTCAAAAAGCTTTATAAATAAACTGGTCTTTATAAATAAGGGTATGGCCCTTTAATGAGGAGGCTCTTTTATTGCGGCATGTTCATGTCCCTTATTCAGCTTCCCAAACATCTTTATTTTAGTATAGTATTTTAGTAGTAACAGTCTGGTCACTCACTACAGGTGAGGAGGAGGTGTTGAGAGGAGAAAGTGGAGTCTGCTTGTTTCGGTAAATGAAGTGTTCTGTTCAGATGGTTCCAATAAGTCCCAGGCCTGCAGCCACACAGGGGTTCTGCCACATGCTGTCCCGGCTAGCTGCTTTAAAATGCTTCTTTTTTTTCTTCTTTTTTTTTCCTTTTGGGCAACAACTTACTGCACAATGCATTTTTGGGCGATTTGAGCTAACTCGATCTCGAATTCAACCTCCTGCCTAAATCGGGCTGGAGCACGGTTGACAGTGATGTGAAAGAAAGCGAGGAAGACTACAAGACAAAAAGAAGGAGGAATATGTGTCCATCACTCTCCTGCTTCTCCTCACTTTGAATGGTGTGTACCTCAGAGAGTCCCGTTTCTCTTCTCTCTGCTGTCCTGATCTGGCAACACACGATTTTCTACAACACAGGGAACAAAATTTCACTCAAAAAATGAACTTTAATGAGGCTGACTGGACATGACATCTCCTGTTTTGTATCAGTCGATTGTCTGAGAGTCAAGAACCGAAGCACTTGTTGGGATAAATACTGAGGCCAGTGTTGATTTGATACTGAGCAGCAGCTGACTTGCATGGCAAAAAATTCTCTTTCAGATCATAATGGAAACCCCTGTTGTCTGGTTTAGATCCGTACAAATGTAAATGAATAGGTTTTTTTGCTGCATCTCTGCTTCTCTCTCTCTCCATCACTCCCTATTGTATCACTAAAGCAAATGTTGTTGAAGGAAGTATTCCTTTATTAGGGTGTTAATAAATAATTGATAGTGTTGCGTGCTCTACAAATTTGTGGCGAGCACCACTTCCCTATTTGTGTTTGCACAGTTCCAGGAATTGTCCCATTTTGTGTTTCCCTTCCGATGTCAGTCGATAGAGTGGAGGTCGAGTTGTGTCCGTGTTGAATGCAAGCTTCCTCGTCTTATTATTTCCCATTATTCTTGGCATGGATGCTTTAGGCTTGATGGATATAGTTGCTTTGCCTCAGCTCAGGAAGTTTGACTTTATATCCACCGTACTATTTGAGAACTCAGAAAAGAGAAAGATATGACTGCTGACATGCTCAAATTTGTAGATGTTTTCCCCTCCTGATTGTGATGATTAATGAAATAAATGTAAATAAACATTTTCAGGGTGGCTTGTTGAAAGGTAGGACTCTTGATTTGGAATACATTGCGTAGTTTTGTTGTTGTATTTTGTTTTATTCCAGAGAATGCAAACAGTATGGAACACAAGAAATTGCTGAGATGTGTGAGTTTTACTGGGATTGTCACTCAATTTTTTTTTGAGTGCCTATTGACATTGGAAAATTAAAAAAAATTAAAAATTTAAAAAAAAACATTTATTATACATGGAGTAATCAGTGATGGAATGTAACTGAGTACATTTGGTGAACTACTTTTCTTAAGTAAAATTTCAAGGTATTTCTTTTCTGCTGTTTTATATTTCCACTCCTACAATTTGGAGGCAAATATTGTACTTTTTTTTTACTCTCTACATTAATTATATAACTGTAGATACTCATTACTTTTCAGATCACATACTGTATTTGAATGAAGTCATTTTATCAAGTATCAGAAAATAAATTTAAAAAACCTAAAGACGTTCTAATGATCAGAAAAATCGCCCAGTAGCATGTTGTATCTACTGTACATGTAAATACATTGATAGTTAGGTATACTTAATAGCAGATACTTAATAGTGGTACAATTGCCATTGTTAGAACATACTTTTCTAGTCCGGCCTTCCCATGATCATTAGGCTTCATCTGTGTGAGTGTGGATCTCTGTTTGTGTTTTCTCTGTATGTTTGCTGTTTTTGCATGCACTTTGACTGTGTTTTGTATTGCACGACTCTGTGCTTGCTATTTCCCTTGTAATTCGTTTTTAATCTACATTATTGTTGATGTAAAGCACTTTGTAACTTGTGTTTAGAAAAAGGCTCTACAAATGAATTCTTACTTACCTACTTACTGTTTGTATGAGTGAATTTCACTTTTGCTGAAGCAATATTTCAACACGGTATCGTTACTTTTACTCAAGTAGGATGTTTGAGTATTTTTTACAGCACTGGCAGTGATTTACTATATACATGTGTGTCTGTGTGTGTGGACAAGCCCGGCGGCCCCATCAAACATTTGTCCTCGTAGCCAATAAACAACCACTTTGCTCACTGTGCCTTCCTTCCAGCCAATCAGCATACTCTTAACTGACTCTGCCTCCCGCTCAGTGAATATTTAATCAGTTAACTCACTTTGTTCTCCTCTTGAGCCTGCTAACAATTATTTTAGCCGTTCATAAATGTGATAAATGTTCCTCGTTGATCATGTGGTTTCTTTGACAGAGGCCAGTATGAGAAAATGCCTCCTCGGTCTGGTTCTCACTGAGCTCAGTATGTGTGCTGCTGTTTGTCACACACATAAGTCTAGCTGTTATTCTTCAAACGCCACAGACAGAGTGTGTGACCCTGATGTACTCTTCATATATTTCCCCATTTACACTGCACCTGCTTCACTATAATGAGCCAATATATCTGCTCACTAATTGCCCTAAATACATATCATAAAGGCCGGCCTGTAAAAGGCTGTCCGACAGTAAAACAGACATGGCATGATGGTAACCTCTGCGCGCACACACACACATATGCACTGAACACATCACACGTGCATAAAAACACACATGTACACAGGCAAAAAGTTGTGCACATTAGCACATACACCTGTACAGACACACGGCATACACAAGCATGAATGCACGCACACACGCACAGACAGTCTTGCACACACTCATCCAGCCTTTTAACAAGGGGCTGTAAATAACACAAAGCCATTTCATTAACGAGGTCCAGCCTGAAAACTCGCTGCCTCTCTTCTTTTAAAGCTCGCACACTTCCTGTTTAAAGCTACCCTAACCTGGCAACCCGGCACATGGCAACCTGCTCATTCAGATGAGCTGCAGGGGTGCGTAGGTGGAGGTGGTGGCGTGATGCTAAAAATAACGCAGCATGGCTGCAGAAATGTAATCACTGGCTGCACACATGAAAAAGCTCATGTGCTGTTTCGATTAGGCATAGAAGCAACCCAGACCTGAAACATGGTTATTAGAAGATTTTAAAGCTGCAATATGTAGGAATTTAAGTTTAGAATGAACTAAAGTGATCAACAGAATGCAAAAAAAGAGTTTTGATCTTATTTCAAAGAAGCTGAGGTATTGTGTAGCAGAGATATCCGTAAAGTTAGCACGCTAACCAGCTAGCCCCAACCCATCCTTTATCATCACACCTCTTCCAGCTCCCAGCCTGGACTGCAAACTAACAGAAACTACAGTTAGCAATGGTTAGCGCTTACTTTGGTGATATGCTGCCTCTGATTTGTTCGCAGTTCGAGGCAAAATTGATGTCTGACCTCATGCTCTAGAAGAGTAGCAGAGAAAATAATGCAATTAATGATAACATAAAGCAAAAGTAATGACGAGGTGCTACTGGGTAACTTGATTGAATAATAAGTCAAATCTTTTTGCAACATATTAATGTAAAAATCCATATTAGTTGATGTTTTTATATATCAGTTCTGTGTATTATCATTACATCTACCACACTCAACAATTCTGAAATTAAATTCCCACATTAAGGAGTGTATCCCCCAACTGCATAGGAGCTGTTGTCTCACTCAAAGGGAAAACGTAGATGTGTCAGTCTCAGACAAAATGAGATTGGACTTTACGATGATTTGGTGAGTGTGTGAGATAGAAACAGGAACTTTCCACATGCTGTTTCCAGTGTGGCACATGCACACTCACCGCAAATGATAGCTGACTGCGGAGACGCTGATTTAAGAGAAGCAAGTTGGGTCATTAGTGAGCCAGGCCACATTCTGACACTCACAATGCAAGTAGAAACACACACACGTACGCACACACTACAACCCAGATGGCTTTTACAAGGCCCCAGGCCCTCCCTGGCCTGCCTGCCTGGTTTTTAATTATGTCGATGGCTGCCCGGCCCAGATAAAATGGGTCACATTTAACACGCCTTCACTCACCTTCACACACACCACGCATACACATGTACACACTCAAACACCTTGCATACATACTTACGCTCATAGGGGGTACGGACACTCACTATGCAAAGAAGACAAACAAGAAATGTCGGATATTCCTCACAAGGATAAAAGAAAGTGTGTGTGTGTGTGTGTGTGTGTGTGTGTGTGTGTGTGTGTGTGTGTGTGTGTGTGTGTGTGTGTGTGTGTGTGTGTGTGTGTGTGTGTGGATTTTCAGCCTGTTTCCTCTTTAGTTGTCATTAGGCTGCCAGACATGGCTACACAGGTGTACTATTACCAGCATCAGTAATTGGCCTTCCTTACACACACACACACACACACACATCCATGCACACACACACACATGCACATATACACTCAATTTTTAAAGGCCAAATCTATACTTATGGTATGGCTCCTCCCGATGAAACACTTGCACTTGGCTCTGCTACTGATTCTCTTTATTTGGACTATTTCAAATCTTTCAATTTAATGTCTGACAGCTTAATCTGTAATTAAATGATTTTGTTGTTAAATTCTTTAACATATTTATAAATAAAATATCATCAGCATGATTTGATTGGCTAAGACGGTTCAAGTGCATGCGTCTTCTCAGGTTTAAGCTGTCTGAAGAACACCTTTGAATAATATTTGAATGCAATTTGAATTTAGCTGGACAAACAAATTCTCAACTGCTACATTTGACTGCTATGTTTTTTGTTGCTTTGCCGTTCAGGCGGTTCGGTGTGTTTCTGTGTATGCATGGAAAGCAAGGAATGAGATGGACGGAAGGAGAGGGGGAAAAAAGTCAGTCTATAAGTACTGAGAAAGCAGTCTCATATCGGGACGGATCACATTAACACTGACTCCTTCTGCTCGGGTTCGTGTCTGTTTGTAAATCTCTGGACTAGCTGGGAAAATTTAGGTACAAAATTGAATGAGTCATGCTTGACAAACATTGTAGACTCCACCATCAGAGCAGTGCTGAGAAAAGCAAAGTTCTCTTTATTGATAACAATGCACTCAGGTGGAAAGATGGATTTGAAATAACTGAAATTAATGAAGCCTTATCAAACTATATATCAACTCTCCCATAACTGTTCAGGTGTATGGTTTCCCCCTCATCAATCTTGCTTTTTTATATATATATATATATAAATATTATATGTACAGTACATGTACACTCATGTCCACAGACATAAACACAGTCTTCACACATTTACTAACAAGCATTAAGTTCTAAAATACTTTGCATCTTTCCTTTTTTGTCTTCTTCTTCATCCACATCGCTTTCACCCAGAGACCACTGAAGTTAATAAGATATGAATAATCTCCCATTCTCTCTATTTCTTTCTGTCTTTTTATTTTGTCTTTTCCCTTCTTTCTCTCATGGAACATTTATTGACAGGCCCCCTTGTGTATCTGTCCACCTCTCACCTACACACACACACACACAGATGTGGATGGACACGCACTCATTTAGACTGTTGAGTGATGTGGCAGGGTAGGGTCATCTCTGCAGGCCCCCATCCATCACACACAGGCGCACTCACACACACACACACACACACGTGGATGTGCAGAAACACATTGGAGGCTGTGGGGATCTGTACTCTGTCAGACGCTTTATTAGTCCATCTGTGTGTTTGTGTGTGTGTGTGCGTGTGTGTGTGCGTGCATGTTAAAGGGGCCTCCCAACTGGAAACAGACCCTTCTCCAGAAAGGATACACACTCTCACACACACTTCTTTATTTCTTGTTAGTCGTCCTGCGCCTTAATTTGCAACACCTCTAACAACCAGCTCCGCAGCCCGTTTCACAGCCACTCAATCTGTCATTGTCACTGCTCTGTTTCCATGACTGGCCCTTTCGTCGGGGGAAAGAGTGTGTGTTTTGTGTGTGCGTGTGTGTGCATGTGTGTGAGTGTGTGTGCACATGCGTGCATGTAATTCTTACTTTGTCTACCATTTTTATGTTTTGTTTTTGTGTGTGTGTGTGTGTGTGTGTGTGTGTGTGTGTGTGTGTGTGTGTGTGTGTGTGTGTGTGTGTGTGTGTGTGTGTGCACAGCTGCAGAGAGACAGGGAAGTTTCATTTCCACTTCTGCTCTTCTACCTGGAGAGATTTCATTCCAGGCTGCCCCCTAGCTGCTTCAAGGAGAAGTGCACGTTATCCTGCACCCCACTCTTTTTTAACTCCTTGTCTTTCCTTATATTTTAACATGTCCTTGAGGTAAGCTAAAGAAAAATGCATATTGAAAGAACCAGAGGAGTTGGACTTCTATCTGCATGTTCAAAGTGCTGCTTTCCTGTTTACCAAAGGTGGAAAAACCTTCAACTCAGAGAAATATCTTGGCTAACCTTTTTCAAAAAAAGAGACTTTTTGTGATCATCAAAACTGGATGTTGCTCGACTTTCATGCAGGTGGATGGCCATGTCTGGTTGCTTTTCGTGTTAACTTGTGATGTGAAAAAGCCAAGGCAAAATCACTGACCACCACCGATCACTGATTTCTCAAACTTCTTAAGCATGTAATACAATAAAAACCAAAACAAAGCATTGTCTGTATCCTAACATGGAAAACATCGAAGTCAAAATCAAGATTTGAAATGAGAGGAACAGTACAACAACTACTTTCTATCACAGGCACATATACAAATACATGCAAACTAGGGTGTGTTCACACATTGAAGGCCGGGGGGAGTGCAACAAAGCACCAACATCACACTTCATAAAAATATTCCCCTCAGAGACACACAATAACCTAGCAGTTATGTCTCACATGCTGTAAGTCTGCTACTATCTCCATCTCACATCAAAATCACAATCACCACTGCGCTCCGAGCTGCCATTTCCATTTTCTGCCCTCCGTCAAGCAGAAAATAATATGTACCTTGTCATCAACGTCTACCCGTACAAGCAACTTTCCTCTTCTAATTCAGCCCTGCATGCCACACACATCCGTCAGATATAACTGGCGGAGGAGAGGGCATGCCGAGACATCCATTAAAGGTTCCTAGCTGTCAAAGGTTCCCCTTTGTGTTGTGAGGAGCGATATAAGTGTCGTGCTCTTATCAGAGCTTCCTGTGGAGTTTGCTCTGCATCCTGTCCACTCAGTGCTGCTTCTCTTTCACTGAAGTCTCATTGTGTCTCATGTTGGTACGTTTGTGTGTGTGTGTGTGTGTGTGGTGTGTGTGTGTGTGTGTGTGTGTGTGTGTGTGTGTGTGTGTGCACATTGTCATAGGAGTCACTTCCTGAGGCTGTTTAATTAAATAAGACTATTGGTCAGGCTCTGAAATTAACATTTTAAATATGTTTTTGCTACAATCATATATAAGTAAATTAAAGTATGAATAAACACGATAAGGGTGACTGTTTTATAGAAACCACATATTCAATCCTGAGATGTGGACAATAATCCCTCATTACACACAGTGTGCGCTCACAACTACAGCAAGTTCTGTGGGTCAAAGTTGTACCAGGAAATGAATCTCTAAACTGTGATGGATGTTTACAATGGGCAGTTTGGGTAATAAATCTACTGTTCGCCTTTGTTTTTGTTAAACCTGGGAGTTGATTTAAAGCCGATGAGGTTTGATTTGTCTGACTGCTGCCGTTTGTTGTGCTGTCAAACTTCTTTAAAAACATTTTGCTGCATTCCCAGATTGACGCAAAAAAACACCTGGCTCTAAAACGGTTTATATTATTAACAGATATTATCGTCAAAACTTTGAATGAATGTAAACTTTCAAAGCAGTGTGAAAGAGTATGAAAGTATGAAAACGATCTCTCCTCCTGAAACATCGTTCTTGACGTCTTTAGTGTCAGTTTCCGTTTCTGGCCTTTGAATCTGAAGGAGTAGAGAGGACTTCAGGGTCTAACTTTGAACAGCCTAGTTGGCTTTGTTTTGTTGAAACCTTTTGCACGTGGAGTTGATAATTTCCACCCGCGTCCTCCCCCCATGACGTAGGGAAGGTTGGGGGGGGTTTCATCAACTGAAAAAGAAAGGTAAATAAACAAACAATCAGCCGCGGGCTTACTCTGGCTCTCCTTCTCTGTTGCACCTCATTTGAAGCCTTATAAATCAGACTTCCACCCGGAGACAGGGTGTTAGCAGGCCTCCCTGACAACACACACACACACACACACACACACATACACACACACACTCACACACACAGGTCTGCTGCTCATTAAGCCCATGATCAGACCCTTTGGGTGTGTGTGGAGGAGAATGAGGGAACCACTATATGTGTGTACACCTCTGTGCCCGCTGCATGGCAGCTTTCTTACGAGTGTGTAAGTCTCCCTTCCCACACCTATCCCCCCCCCCCCCCCCCCCCCCCCAAAAAAAAGACACATTCCCACCTTGACTCCACCTGGATCTCAGCTTTTCTCCATGTGTTCATAAAACATGTACGATACCTGTCGAAGCTCCCAGGGAACCCCGCGACAAGTGCGCTCTGACTCCTCCGCCTGCACAAAAGGATATTGGGTGGAGCAGTAGGTGTGTAGGCGGGGGTATGCCTGGTTAGTTTTCAGTGACTGTTTTCACACATAAAATAAAGGCCTGGACTCGATCAAGCCAAGTGTTTTAAGTTGTAAACTGGAAGCAGAAGAGGGAGTCGTGTGTGTGTGAGGAGCGGATCAGTTTTTTATTTACAAGCTTTTTCCAGTGGATGTTGTCACATTATGTGCTTCTGAGTATCTCAGTGTGAAGACAGAAAATATAAACCAAGAACTGATTTGCATAAACTGTCTCTTTTCCCACTCTCACAATCAGCAAATGCAATTTACATAAGCAGTAGCCACAGTTTTTATTTCAGGCTTTTTCAGCGTAGGGGCAAGATTTTGATTATTTTTAGACGCGGCACTAACAGGCATTGTTATTCTAAAGCAGGCGCATTCAGCGGAGAGGGTAAACTCACACCTTGGCTCCAAAGTAGCACAACATTCGTGTTACCTAAAGCTGTTAACTCGACCATGCGCAAATGCTTTTGCCTAAAAACGGTTGCCGCATTTGCACAAACAAGCACATGGCAGTTCTTCCACACCTCCAGCCAGACCCCTTTTACATATTTACTCACCAAACTTGGCACCTGCACCCCCACCCACGAAAATACACCTTCCGCACACGCTCACCCAGAGAACAAAAACATGACCATTCACACTTTTACGAGCTGAGGAGGAAAAAAAAAACACGAGAAAAACAGCCAGTTTAGAGAGGTTCAAGAACTCTTACACATCTAAAAACGTCAGGCGGTTCGTTGGTTCTTCTCCATCACACCTCGATTTCCCTCAGCAGAGACATTTGACTGTGATTAGCAGTGCAGAGAGTCAAGCTAGAGGTCAGCGCTGAACTCAGGCCAGGCTGATTGGGAGTTGTAATTAGAGGAGTTGCTCTGTCTCAGGCCAGTTCTCCCCAGAGGATTTGCACAGGCTCAGTATCACATGCAGCGCCGGGGCGTAATCGGAGATTCAGCCCCACAACTTGGTGGTGAGGGTGAGCTTGGGGGTTTTAACCGAGCTGCCACCCCCCCAGATTCCCCAGCTCCACCAAACTCCACCACACACAGATACACACACACAGACACACACACGGCAATCAAAGTAGCAAAGAGTTGAAGGAATTGAAATCTCTACTGTTTCATAAATACTCTTTCTTTTATATATATATATATATATATATATATATATATATATGTATATATATATATATATATATATATATGTATATATATATATATGTATATATGCATACATCAACAATTATTACCCCTTCTTTGTTTTGCTCAACAATAAGCCCATATTTTCTTCTCCTGCTCCTCCTCCTCCTCCTCCTCCTCCTCCTCCTCATCTTGCTCCTTCACTTCTGCCTCCATACTCCCTCATTCTCTGTGAAGCGGGTAACATGAAACCCGCTCTAGGAGTCTCAGGGGGGCGTAGGGGTTACAAAGGGTGATCAATATGTGCCCGAGAAAGTCTTTAGACAAGTGAAAGAAGCCACAGTTTGTCTACTCCCTCCTCCTTTCTCCTCCTCTCCCTCTTTCCTCTTCTTGTTGTCTGGATTGACAGGGTTAGGTGGCCTTAACACCCACTGACATGTTGCCTCCGTCTGTCTTAAAGGTGACTGACATCAGACTCCTGCCACAGCCTTTTTTTTATACCTTCATGTGCACCTGAAAAAAGTTGCTTCAGAGCTTTCTCAGAAAATGTCATTCATAGAAATATTCCACTTGATGTGGTCGTTTATATTTGTCAATTTCTAACCTGTCGCCCTTGTCTCCAACAGGTGGTCGACGACATGGGCAACGTCAAGTTTGCGCTGGACACGGGCCCGGACGCCAACGGCAACAGCTGGCTCAAATACGTCCGCTCTGCCCCGTCATTTGAGGAGCAGAATCTTGCCGCCTGTCACCTCACCGGAGACCAGGTGAGTGACATGACATGGATTGTGTTGTGAGCACGAGACAAGAGACGTGAGAGAGCGGGGACGCTGGGTTAATGTATTTGAATCCGTGCATGTGCATTTATATATGTGTGTGTGTGTACATGTGCGTGTGTGTGTGTGTGTGTGTGTGTGTGTGTGTGTGTGTGTGTGTGTTTGTGTGTGTGTTTGTGTGTGTGTGTGTGTGTGTGTGTGTGTGTTTACCGTGTGCGCTAGTAATGATCAAGGAATGGCTCTATTGTGTGTCGGCGGCCGGGCCAGCTGCCAGTTGCTGTTAGGAAATGACCCATGTAAAGAGGCTGAAGAATAGCCTGACACTCCTGAGTCCCATAATAACCGTTATCAAGGGCTCCGTCCTCGTCTGTGGAGGCAGCAGTTGCTTACGTCCCAACTCTCCCCCTGAAGAAACCTGGGTGATGCACTGGATACGTTTGGAAAGATGCCCGAGCCAGTGCCCATAAAAGCCCCAACTGCTTAACTAGGCCCTAACCCCAACCCCATGCAACGTGTGTGCCACAACTTACTGCTGCAGTATGGTAGCATTTTTCTCTGTTTCTATTTATCCTGCAGAGGCAGTTCTTTCTTTTCTCTTTTTTTTCTTTTTTTTTTGTTTTGCTTTGCCTACTCTTGTCCCAGATTCTTTAAATGAAATACCAGCGGTATTACTTGACACACATTTTACTCTTTCAGTTCAGATAACCCACAGTCTTGCACTGGGATAGAATAAATGCAGAAGTTGCACCAAAAAAAAAAAAAAGATTTAAAAAAAAAAAAACGAATAGAGCTACAAACAACTAATCAACTTAATTAAGCGCTTTTCGTGTTTCCAGCTTTTTAAATATAATAATTTACTGGTTCCACGACTCCTCCATGACAGTAAGGTGGATGTCTTTGAACTGAGGACAGAACAAGACATTTGAGGGTGTCATCTTGGGCTTTTGGAAACACTGATCAACATATCTCACCATTTTCTTACATTCACAAAAACCAGTCGATCAATTGAAAAACCATATTGACAACAATGAAAATTATTGTTGCAAAGGAGCGATGGTAATGAAAAGCTCGTCTGCCGGAAACAAACAACACATGATGGTCGACAGCAGCCAAATGTATCCATATGACTTACCCGAGTGTTTCCACATTCCTGTCACTCTGCTCTTATTTGTCTCCTAATCCCTGCCTACACGGTGCTCTCCCCCCCGCGCCTGTCTCAGTCTCTAGCCGCCTGTTTCTCGCTGTCTTTGTCTCCTTTCTCCGTCCTCATGTCTTGATCTGCCACCTGTCACTCTGTCACACCGAAGGGACAGGCTAGTGTGTCCGTTTAAGCTTCAGACATTAAGCCTGACCGATGGAGAGAAAAGGGGGCTTGGACCGGCCAGGAGAGGGGAAACGCACAGGGGCCTCCGAGATTGACAAGCACCAATTGGCTGGCAACACCAACCCGTCTAATCCTTTTAAGATTTTCACATCAGTGCCCCCTGCCACTGCCACACAATGTCAAAGAAAGAATCAGGGCACCGGCGAAAATTGTGGAGAATTATCAGAGCCAGAAAAGGCCACGCGCGCGGTTGTTTTCCGGCGTGTTTTGCGGTTGTTTGTACTTAGCGAGGGGCTTTTGTCTGCCTGACCAGTTGCTCTGTGTGGTGGCTCACAGGTAGACCCCATCATTTATTCAGAAACAGCATACACACGCACACAAGCACGCACACATGCACGGCCGCTAAGTGCTAAAATGTATAATTTAACAGACTATTCCAGTGATTTTTCTTTTCTTTTGCACAATGCATGACTTTATGGAAATATTTGCACACGAGGCAAATTCAAATGCAGTCGGTAACCTTTTAGGAAAGCAAGTGGATAATTTATTTGTTTATTTGTTTGTCATTAATGATGTAAGTTGAACAAATGTGCGCACGATCATGCATAATTTAGATAGTTATGGTCGTGCAATAATTTAGTATTGTTTTATATATTTTCTCCCGTATACCTCAGGTACAAAAAATAAATGTGCTGTGGACAGTTTCTCCTGAAGTGCTGCTGTGTTGAGAGTTTTTAGAGAAATGCGTGTGTCAGAAAGATTTACTAGTGCTTTATGCATGCATCTGCAGATGGCCATGTTGTTTTTTTTCTTTTCTTCCCAATCAGTTCTCTGTCACACACACACGTTTCCAGTAACTGTTCTCACTTAATCCCGCTTGCAATTTCATCCTAATGCAGTATTCAGGTGCCTTAAATTATGACCCGGCAAAACAAGGCAAATCAACAGTTTCCTGTGTGTGAGAGACAGAGAGGGAGGGAGAGAGAGAGAGAGAGAGAGAGAGAGAGAGAGAGAGCGAGCGAGCGAGTGTGTGTGTGTGTGTATGTGTGTGTGGGTGTGTGTGTGTGTGTGTGTGTGTGTGTGTGTGTGTGTGTGTGTGTGTGTGTGTGTGTGTGTGTGTGTCCACCCCGATTAAATAGTTCCCATTCATTTCGAATGCCAACAATCACCCAAAACTGGTGTGTAAGTGAGCCCATTGAGTGTTTTTAGGGCCAAGTTGCATCTGAAGGAAACAGCTGAGAGAGTGCCGGGGGTTGGTGTGTGTGTGTGTGTGTGTGTGTGTGTGTGTGTGTTGCGTGGGTAGTTGAATGGGGTTTGAAGAGAAGATGAACCTTGTCCACCTTCTTGTCACTCCTTCATCTTTTGTGTTTTGGAGTGGAGCCCTTTGGAGCGCTGTTTGATCTGCCCTTCTTACCCCACGATGGATCCATCAATAAATAGACACTGGCGTGTGGTGTGTGTGTGTGTGTGTGTGTGTGTGTGTGTGTGTGTGTGTGTGTGTGTGTGTGTGTGTGTGTGTGTGTGTGTGTGTGTGTGTTTGTGGCCACAGTGGAGGATTATTGCGAGCCCTGCGGCTGGCATTGATCGATGAGGCATCTGTCCCATGAACACTGGACAGAGATGGGAAAAGGTCAAGACAGGAGTGTGTGGACGTTACTGTAGAACACACACACAAAGATTCAAAAAAGATACAAAATGCAACAAATATTTATTAGAAAAATATTTATTTTCTCACTTATCACCTGGATGTTTTCATTGACAGAAAAAAAAGACTAAAATTTCCTTATAGTCCTCTGATAATAATGAAGAACATATGTTATTAATATTGCCGTGAAACGGTTTTAGAAGATTTCAAAAGAAAAGATAACAAGGTTAATTTTATTTAAAGTCCATTTTTGTGTCTTGCGTTCAGAATGATTTTGCCCAAATATTGATTAAAATAATTGAGGAAAAAACTGATAATGATATTAATGATTTGGGCTTTTTAAATAACTTCGATACTGATTTCATACAGAGAGACATTTTTAAATTTAGAGTATTGAAATATCATCTTTAAACGCTCTAGTTTACTGATTTTTTAAAATCCCAATTGGTTGAGTTTAATCATCAGAGTCTAAATAAATTGCTCCCATCGTTAGACTAGTTTAAATAACGTTGCTGCATTTGAAAGAAAACTTGACCAGGCCCCTGACAATAATCAATAAAAGGCCCACTGATATAGCGCTTATCTTCGTGCGCGCGCGCGTATTTGCGCGTGCTCACGGGAGTGTGTGTGTGTGTGTGTGTGTGTGTGTGTGTGTGTGTGTGTGTGTGTGTGTGTGTGTGTGTGTGTGTGTGAGTGATCGAGTGACTGACACCGTGAGTGCAAGTCCGTCCGGCTGCTTTATCCAGTATTTACATCAATAATAGATTTATCAGGCGGCCGAAGCGGCGGCCGGGATCGGAGATGCGGGGAGGGGTCTGCGCCGCAGATCCCTCAATCCTTTTGGCTGGAGATAAGACGAGGAGGAGTGGCCGACGGGTAACCGAGAGAGCACCAAGGGGCAATAGGGAATCACTAATGAGAGAGAGAGAGAGTCAGAAAGAGAGAGAGCGAGAGAGAAAGAAAGAGAGAGAGAGAGACTCATCATCATCATGAAAGACGCGCTCACAGACTAGATTAGAGAGTAGCACCGGCGGAGGAGCTTCATCCAGCCAGAGGGAACGATCACCGACCGTCCGCTGCGCGCCCGGCCGCTCCACGACCTCCTCTCCCCGGCCCCTGTCCGCCCCAGCGCTCCGCTCCCTCTCCGGTAGACCTACTATGGGTTGCGTCGCCAACTCCACCGGGACTGAAGTGCTACTGCAGCAGCTGGAGGCTCTCCGCAGCGCCGCGCAACTTTCCCAACTCTTCCGTCTCACGGAGAAAAGAAAGGTCAGGTCGGAAAAGATCAGGCTGCCGCAGCCGCTGTGTTGTGTAGTTGTTGTAATAAATATGTAGGCCTACGTTTATGATAACAACAATGATAATAAAATAATAATTACAATAATAATATAATAATAATAATAATAATAATAATAATAATAATAATAATAATAATGTTTTTAGGCCTTTGCTCCTTGTCTCGTCTTCAGTGCACTAAGTCTCGGAAGTTAGTTTCACCGGCCTTTTACTGTGTGTGCGTCTCGGTGTGTGTGTCTGTGTGTGTGTGTGTGTGTGTGTTCAGTCTGCTTCGTTGAATTGGTGCAGAGCGCCCCCATGTGTTTAGTGGCCGCAGTAGCTTCTTACGAGCAGCTTGGATGTGGAAGTTTGCGCTGTGGTTTGATTGCATGAAGCTGTAATATTATTCACTGGTAAATTATGCACGTTGATTGTGACCGAGCTGTCTTCAGACTGTGTGTGTGTGTGTGTGTGTGTGTGTGTGTGTGTGTGTGTGTGTGTGTGTGTGTGTGTGTGTGTGTGTGTGTGTGTGTGTTTGTGTGTAAACTTGGTTTGGCTCGCAGGTTTTCTCGATGTTGGATGCACACACTGGATGAGGCCTCGTTCCTGAGTGGCTCAAATTTTGCCATTTTTCCTCGTCTTTACTTTTAGCAGCAAAATGAATAAATAAATACTGCTACTAATAAAAAGTTATTTATGGCTGATCACACACGTTAAATAATCTCAATTAAAGGAGTCGCTTTGTGCAGATACACAGCCGATATTTCCCGGTGTGCTGCAGCTGTAAATGAAAGAAAGAAAAGAAGAAAAAAAAACACGCACAGAGCAGCTGAGCAGTTTGATGTTTATTTTCGTTTCACTCGCCACTTTTCCTTCAGACTGTTTAGACTCATTACAGGAGTGTTTGTATCGTCTGGATTCCTTCTACATTTTCATTAAAATTATATAAAAAAAAACATTCGAGTAATTGTTTTTTAGAAAAGACCGCAGAACAGTTTTTTGTTCTATTTCAAGTGATTCCTAAGGGGGATTTTTTTAAAAATTTTATTCTATGTTCGTTTTGTTTATTCTGTAATTTGAATTGTGGAATGAAATAAATCACTGTGTGCATCGCGTATTTAAAAAAAAAATAATCCGGCGACCCGACTTTTAATTAGTAAAAAAATAATAATAATAATAATTCATGAACATTTCTGAAGCTGATTTTAGGCTGCGTGCAATTTTCTCAATAACAACCCTGTTTATATTTTAATAGTATCGCAGCAACACGAGGCCTTTCCTTTAAGCGCGATACTAAATAAGTGGGAGTCCAGACTTGTAAATTCCGTCCTGAGCTGAAGTTAAAGTCTCTCTCTGTCTTTCTCTCCCTCCTCAGATTTATTATAAAGCTGTCCGGGACATTGACGCAGGAGAGGAGCTTTTAGTGTATATGAAGGACGGTATTTTCCCCGAGGGATCCATGGCACCCAACCTGCAAGGTAAGATTAATGCGCGTCATTAGCGCACATTTTAAACAAACTCCAACCTGCATCCTGTGCTGCGTTCGCGGCCAACACACTCCATAACCTCGCTAATGTGACGGGAGGGGGAAGAAGGGAAGAAAAAGACACCATTTCTCCCTCCAAAATATTTTGTATTTTTTTTTTCATTCCTCAAGAAATGTGAATTATTCGAATCATAAAATTCCAGGATGGAATTAAATCCCGCATTAAAGCATCTGGTTGAAGGCCCTTTCTGGAGCTGTCGTTTAAAATTGGCCTGCCAATACTGAAGGGCTACTCCGAAGGGTCTGGTCTGAATTGTGCGCTCGCAATGCCTGCCTGCCTGTAATACTGTATCAATTGGCACTTGTCAAATTCCATCCAAAGTGAGTGGACATTTGCTGCTGACGGAAAGCCAAGATCAAGTAGGAATTATTAGGAAGCCTGATCTAAGAACACGTTAAATGGTGATGCTGGAATTCAAAGAAAATGTATATTAATGAGGGGGTGTGCAGTTTGTCCCCAGAAATTCAGCCTTAGCCTCTTTTTTTTTTTTTTTTTTTTTTTGGTGGAAGTTTTAGTGACCATTAGGCTAAATGTAGTATCAGACTCACTTCCCATAATCCTCCTGGGAATCAGCTCCCTGTTTGACACTGCTTCTCTTTTTGTGTTCTCAATACTTTAACATGAGCGTGTGTAATTCAGAATCGATAATGTGTATGTTGTCAGTTTGGAATAAGGATAAATACAAAAAAAACAGTTGATCAGTTATAATATAATATCACAGAAGCATTGCATAAGATTGATAAATTGGCACTGATAAATTATTGAAACGAAACAAGTGAACTGAACCTGAAATCCAATTAATGTTTTTATTAATCCAGTCATCTGGCAGTGTATGTTTCAAGTGAGGCTTAGAGTATGTCGCAGAATAAGCAAATTACTATTTATGTGGAAGGGAAAAAATCATTGTTTTCCTTTATTCTAGCTGTAGGTTGGTGTTCAAATAAAATTAATAAGAAAATATATCATTGCAAATTCTATCTATCTATTGATTCATCTATCTATCCATCCATCACTCTATAGTACTCGTTGTCTTGAAATTGGCTCGCATTTCAAAGTGCGTCATGTTTTTAAGGTGCGCTCGCCCACCTGTCTTCCCTCTGAGTGGGTAACCTGATTCACCATGCTCACTACCTTTCAACCGTGCCTCTGTACGTCAGACCGAATATGGCCAATATTTTATCTCCCCATCTAACATAGACAGCTGTTCACTGTCAATCTGGGCTTTTCCTTCAAAGTTCACTCGAGCAGAAAAGGGCCCGTAGTTCCGCCGTATTTCTTGAAACATCTTGGACTTATTGTGGTGAACTGCTGTTGTCAGGTAACGTTGTTTTTCTGCGTTTCCAGTCTCACTGGAACCACAGATGAAAAGGAAAAAAAAATCAGATTACTGTTACTTGTCGTTGATGATAAAATGGTGCAGGGGAGAACAAGATGTTTCGTGAGATGCTCCGCAGCTCACCAGTTTTTCTCCCCTGCATGATGCACAGATCTCCGTGTCAAAGCAACAGGAGGAAACGGGAGCTCAAAGCGAGCTTGATTATTGAGAAGAAGCAGATTGGCATGTTGGAGGAGTGCGTCGACGACGGAGCAGACTTGTAAATGATTTGTTCAATTCCTCCGAGCGTATGCATCAACGTATGTGAAGTCCGGAGGGACGGAGGCAGACAGAGAGAAAAGAGAGACTCTCCACCTGCCAGAATGTGTGTGTCAGAGCCAAAGTATTTGTGTGTTGGTGTGAGAGAGGGGTGAAGGCACAGGGAAGAAACGAGTGACACAGTCCGACTGTTGTTTGAAGATGTTTATTTTTGAGTGAGAGAGACAGAAAAGCAGAAAGGAGGACAAAGACAGACAGTTAGCCTACTATGGGGACGACTGATTTGTGTGCTTGCCTTTATGTATTATAGTGTGTGTGTGTGTGTGTGTGTGTGTGTGTGTGTGTGTGTGTGTGTGTGTGTGTGTGTGTTAGTGAGAGACAGAGAGAGAAAGGTAGCAGGGCTGAGTGGGAGCTTGGCAGCGCAGCCCTGCTCTCTGTGTCTGGCTTATCGGAGAAGGAATTTGAAGTAGAGGACTTGAGGAGTCCCCTGAGACCTCACCCATGCTCCCAGATTAGCTGCTAAACTGCACATAATTGTGCTTCCCTTCGTCTCCCAGAGAGCTATTAGTCTCCCCTTTATAACCCTCCCACTCCACCCCACCATAGTCGCCTGGACCAGACTAACTGAAGAAACACAGGCACATGCACCATGTACGATGCACGTACGTAAGTGGCTTTATTAACGTGCGTCCTCATTCGAAAACATACGGACGTGCCCATACATCCCGAGATTTTTTTGCCAAGGAGAAGTTTATTGTTGTTGGGTATGAACCAGCTCCCTAATTCAGAAACCATCCCCTGCTCTAAACGATGGCCGACAAAAAGTTCTGAGATGTTTGAGCATCCGAGCAAATGATGACCAACTCTCTCACAGTAAAACACTCGTGCTCGATGAAATATGTGCACACTGGTGTCAGAGGGAGCGAGTTAGTTTAGCATTTGAGCTCAGTGTAATGGCCCATTGACCAGAAGGTCATTTATCCTTCTCCCCAAGGTTGGACACACTGATGTTGCTACACTAATGCCCTTTTAATGTGTCCAAGAAGTTCCAGCTGGATAAACGGTCACATGCAGTAGAAAACAGGTGAGCCGTGCACTGTAAGTCATTTTGGATAAACTCATTTAGTGCGGCTTGAAATGATAGATGGGCATGCACGCCGTGTTGGGACACCTGGGGGGCCGACTCAGACGCTGGCTGCTTGGGTCATGGCAAAGAGGGTATGGCAGATTGGCACTAGAATCACCATGGGGTTGGCGCCACAGTGCCCCTGCTTACCTCCGTTCCCCGTGCCTCATTCTTTTTGGAAAATGTTCACATAAACATACACACGTACGCACACATAAGTCCGCACAAAGACACTCCGCTGGGCTTTCCCCTGATCTGTTGAACTTGGCGTCTGACTCAGGAACTTGCTATTGAAAAAGCTGGCCCAAGTTTTATGTGTTTGACCTTGTTGGTGAGAAGTATTGTAAAGGTTATCAACATGGAAGGGGAAGACCGGCCCCTATTGTTTCCCCTGTGTGCTATTACACCTAAAGTCTCAAGCAAACACTTGCTTTAACAAGCAATTAACTGTGTTAATGAAGGCTACATTTCACTGCTAATTGATTTCCATTTTATGTGAATGTCAATTACAGGACTGTTGCTTTCACCATTTGAATGGGAGTCTGTTTAGCAGTAACTAACGCACAGATAGCTAATAGGTTGTTTTTTTTCCCTCTGGTATCGACACTTTTTTATACAATTGGATACTTGATTCTGCATCTTTGAGAAGATGCAGGAGTAAATGCCAGGATGCAAACCAGAGCTTATAGTTGTTTCTTTGTGCACAGGAAATCTGCTTTTGTCTTTGCAGACATTAAAAACTGGATGACACAAGACAATGTCCTTCATTGCCTAAAAATTTTGACAAGCTTATAATACTAAACAATCTTAAGCTGGTTTTAGTGAAGGACAGGTTGGTTTAAGTGGAGAATGTTGCTCCAAGTTACTCCTCTTTTTCTTTATGAGTCTTGCATTCAGTTTATTTTCATTTTGATAAATATGTGGTGTTAAATCAAAAACTCCTTAATCCTTTATATTATTGTATAGTATAATATACAAGACAGCTTGTTTAACGAATGGAGAAACTGGAAAAAGTATTCTGACTAAGGAATAAATGAAGAACTTAAAAGTTGTATTTTTGATCAGTAAGACTCCTCATGTTAAACTATAGATTTTAAGTGTGATGTTGTATTACTCACATCAGAAGTTCTCCTCACACAGTTAAGGTGGATGTCAATGGATATTACATGCCTCAATTTTTGTGATGGCTAAAAAAATCTGTGTGTGTGTGTGCAGACGAGCAGATGTACCGATGTGAAGACTGTGATGAGCTGTTCTCCTCTACGCTCGAGCTGCGGCGGCACCAGAAGTATTCATGCTCCAGCACCGGCTCCATCTTTGACACACTGAGAGAAGACTTCAAACAGGAACGCGAGGACAGCGATGAGCCCGTCCACGAGTGCAAAGACTGTGAGAAGATCTTCCCAAATGAGTACAGGTACACGGATGCCTGAGCACGAATTGTTGATGAATATATACGCACGGGGTTATAAATGTGTTTTTGTATGATTGACTGAAATCACTGATGAGCTTGTTTTCTCCTTATCAAGTCTGGGCCAACACATGATAGTCCACACAGAGGAGAGGGAGTACAAGTGTGACCAGTGCCCCAAAGCCTTCAACTGGAAGTCCAACCTCATCCGTCACCAGATGTCACATGACAGTGGCAAGCGCTTTGAGTGTGAAAATTGTGATAAGGTACAGCATACCCAGCACGTAAGTTGTGCACTGGACACACAGGCTTTATTTGCTTCAGAAATTGTGCTGGACTTGTCTTTAGGCTTCACTTATAACGGTACTGGACATAGATTAATCCTCTAAGAGCAACATGCCCAATATATATATTCAAGCGATAAAAAAAAACCTGTATATTTTCATTAACAATACTGAGAATGGTAAAATGTAATACAAACAGGGGTTTTTCTTTTTTTTCCTTTCCTTTTTTTGTATTGTTAATACACTGTATTTTCATACGCTTGTCTCAACTTTTCAGGTCTTCACAGATCCCAGCAACCTTCAGCGTCACATCCGCTCCCAGCACGTGGGGGCTCGCGCTCACACATGTCCCGAGTGTGGCAAGACATTCGCCACCTCGTCAGGCCTCAAGCAGCATAAGCACATCCACAGCAGTGTCAAACCCTTTATCTGTAAGTGAGAGCTTTGGAAGTTAACGACTGCCTTTTTCTTCACCTGAAAGTAGAAAACATTCATGTCAGTCATTTTATTTTTTACACTCTTTTTTCCACCTCATCGACCTTGCAGTCTCTTTCATCTGCACCAACTTTTTGATTCCTGAACCAAGCGCACAGGTCCAGGAATCATATTTGTATTGCTATTCATTTGATTATATGCTGTAAATAATAGATTTTTACTGTTTTCTGTTCATTAGAACTTTATGACATATACTATATTTTAGATCAGATTAATGGTTAATTTGATACATAATTTAAATTATGGATGAGAGACTTGTTTTCTTTCTCTGTTGAAGATAATAGAATACATTTTATTGTATTTTATGATCTTTATTGCCTATGGTTAGCAATTTCTTTGCTGTAAAATGCATACAGTGTACATACAGTAAATCAGGAATGGTTTTGCAGTTTCACTTTGCAGAATAAGTGGTTGGTTTCATTCATTGGAAAAAATTCCTTCCTTTCAAGAACTATTTCATCAGCATTTTCCATTCAGATGCACGTTTTGTTGTTGATTTGGTATACAAAGTTAGAGACAGTGTTAAAATGGGTTTAACCAGGCCCTGATGGGCTGCGTCTTTTTGCTCCCCCAGGCGAGGTGTGCCACAAGTCCTACACCCAGTTCTCCAACCTCTGCCGCCACAAGCGAATGCATGCTGACTGCCGCACCCAGATCAAGTGTAAGGACTGTGGGCAGTTGTTCAGCACTACCTCCTCCCTCAACAAGCATCGCCGCTTCTGTGAGGGCAAAAATCATTATGGCTCTCCAGCAGGGATGTTCAACCCTGGCATCCCAATGAGCTCCAGCCCCATCATGGCCAAGGCCAAGTCTCACCATCCCCACCTTGCAGGTCTAAACCAGTCAGGTTTAGGCTTCACTGACTACTTTCCCTCCCAGCCTCATCCTCACGCTGGCTTGCCCTTCTCCCCAGGACCCCATGGCTTCCCGTCACTCCCACATGGTTTCCCAGGTATCTTTCCACCATCACTGTATCCGCGACCTCCTCTATTGCCGGCAAGTCCGTTGATAAAGAGCCCGCTGGGTGGTAGCAGTCAGGAGGTGAAACTGCCTCGGAGTCCCCTAGATGCCCCTCCAATGTCCCTTGTTAGCTCTACTAACAGCAATGGAGGTAACAGTTTTAGCCAGCAGGAAGACAAAGAAAAAGAGAACAAACTGGATTTGTCTTCTAGTGGAGAAGCCAAGCCAAAATCCAAGATGGTAGACATGTCTGATGGGAGTGACCTTGAAGACATTAATACTACAAGTGGGACAGATTTGGACACCACCACTGGTACTGCTTCAGGTGATGGCTCTGACCTGGAAAGTGATGGAGACAGTGAACGTGAGCGAAGTGGTAAAAGAAGGAAGCCATCTGGAGCCATATTAATTCAAGAAAGCCACCAGTTAGTAGACTCGAACAGTGCATTGTTATCAGCTGTTTCGAGTTCGGGTAACCTCACTGTTGATCGTCCATTTCTCTCGTCTGCAACATCCCAGCACTCCTTCTTTCCCCCGCCAGATGAGCAAGCCCTCCCACCCACCACCACAAATGCCAATGCAGCCAGCACAGATTCCATCAAAGCCATCGCCTCCATTGCTGAGAAATATTTTGGTCCAGGTTTGATTGGTCTTCATCAGGAGAAGAAGATGGGTCCATTGCCCTACCATTCCATGTTTCCCTTCCAGTTCCTTCCCAACTTCCACAACTCCCTCTATCCTTTCGGCGCTGATCGAGGTGCCCTCAATCCTAGCATGTTCTTTAAGGCAGACCCCAAGTCATCACGTGAGCAGCTTCATAAGATGGTGTCCGGTGCCCCAGGAGCTCCTGCCTCCACAGCTGAGTCACCATTTGATCTCACAACAAAATCCAAGGAGACAAAGTTAGCTCCCCCCACCCCAACAAAGCCCTCAAACACCAACAGTAGTACTGGCAGCAGTAGTGGACCTTTAGCAATACCTAGTGGCGAAGAACAGCCATTGGACCTCAGCATTGGCAGCCGAAGCCGAGGTGGTCATAACGGTGTGGTGGCTGAGTCACAAAATCGAAAGAACCACATCTTTGGACTTGGAAAGGGGGTCTCGGTTAAGGACGAAAGCCCAGCTGGGTTTCCACATCCTCATTCCCAGTTATTACACCAATCCTCCATCGCCCAGCACCAGCAGCCTCAGGCACAGCCACACCAGCCGCCACACCTGCACTATGCCAAGCCATCAGCATTCTTCATGGACCCCATATACAGGTATTTCAGCCCCGATTAGACCAGAAATGCTATTTCCACAAGAGCAACACTTCCTATGTTCGTAAAAGGTAGAGACTGGTGTTAAGTGTGCGGTTGGAATTTGTAGATGAACTTTGACCTTGGTACGTAACCCTCTGCCTTGTTGTTGGTCCAGCAGGGTGGAGAAGAGGAAGTTACTCGACCCCGTAGGAGCTCTGAAGGAAAAGTTCCTCAGGCCCTCACCACCACTCTTCCATCCACAGGTAGGCTTACAGCACTCACACAGTTCAAATCTAGGAGGGCACTTGGTGTAAATGTAGGTAGAAACAATAAATGGTACATGTTTGAACAAAAACTACAGCAAGGGAATACCAAACAGAGAAATCGACCTCCAGATATTGCATACAGGCTGATTATTCCCAGATGCTATCGACTATTATTTTCAAACCATGTATTATGTGAAAATACCTCACTCCTGCCTCCCACGCTGCTTCACCCTGAATTGATAGGGCCCTATGCACCATCATTCCACAGTGTTGATGTTATTTTCTCAAGGGTTCGGTATGATTTCTTCCTTTGTTTACTGAGTGGCGCCTGTGTACCTCGTCACTTCTACCTTTTTCAGAAGACACAGTCTGTTATCGCAGCCCCTTTGATAATCAGTCACATTGTTAGACTGTCCCCAGACCCTCCCTACCTCTACAAATCTTGATTACAAGGAATGATAGTATTAATAAAAGAGAGAATAATAGCCGTTTGAATTGTAACAAACTGCCTCTCTTGGCCACGCTAATCTTAGTTGTGGCATTGTTTCATGTACTGGGAGCCCACAGGCCAGCTAATAACTCAACCCCCTCCAAGTATTTTTTTTTTCTCTCTGTGGCTGGCTGGCTGGCTGGCTAGATAATAGCACCGTGTCCATCAAGGACATCCTGTGTTTGTCTCCAGGAGAATGGGGGGCTCTCGTTGGGGAAACGGTTTTAATCTGACCTGGAAATCTGTGTCCTCTATCAACTGTGACTTTGCAATATGCTCATTTGGTGCATATGCAGACAGATAAATATACACATGTATATACATTTGCATATTTTACAATATTCATTTATGTGGGGAGTTAACCTTTAACAGATGAGTGATGGTGTTATTCAATATTTTTTGATTGATCATTAAATGTTACCGGTGTGACCTAAGCTCCAAACTCCTCTCAAGTCGTAATTGACCAATAAACCCAGGATGAAAAGTTTTCACAGGCTCCAGAAACGTATCATATCAGAGTGTCTCAGCTGTGATACTCCCAGTGATCCAAACACAATGCCACCTCTAATTCAGTCTCATGACGGAATGACCCGCTCCCCCTCCACCCGTTCTCAGACTGCGAATAAACACACTGAGACGGAGTGTCTGTCCCTGTGTCTCTCCCGTCCCGTATTCACTAAAAAAGGAAGGATGTAAGCTGTTTTTGGCAAATAAACTCCCGCATAACCGGCCCCCTTTGTTCACAAGCTTCTACGGGAGGGGAAGCAAGCTATCAGTCGGGGGTATCTCAAACTATATTGTACGGCTCCAATCGGGGCTGTTGAATGCCTCGTTTAGCCAGTTTGCCGGACTGCAGCAGTAGCTTCGGCAGGAGAAAGCAAGAGGTAGAGAACAAAGCCCTGGATGAAGCTGGAGGTGAGGGTGTATTGAGGGGGGTACTGGCTGGAGGAATGGTACTTGAGTATTTGTGAATGTGTTATAGGTCATGGAGGTGACTGGCCTTTAGCACAAACAACAAGGCTAACCTCTGATATACTGCTTCCGCACTCTGTCTCTTTCCCTCGTTTTCCCTGTTCCCTGTTTTTTTTTTTTTTCTGACATTGTGTCTTTGTTTTCAATGCTTCCGTTTCTTCTTTAACACACACATTCACACACGCACACACAAACACACACACACACACACACAGACATTTACATCTATTTATAAACCAGAATCAGTGGCTTCTCTTAAGATGTGCTGCATTGAGCTTGTCACTACATTGTTTCTTGGTATAACCTTAATACACAAAAATCTGTTTTGTATGCGATATTTTAATTCTCATGAAAATATTTTGTCCTCAGCTCCCATTTTTCTGTTTTCTACCATCTCGTTGTCATCCTCCCACCCAGATGTCAGCCATGGAGAACATGACAGAGAAGCTGGAGAGCTTTGGCGCTCTAAAACTGGACGCGCCGCCCAATTCACTGCAACAGTCGGCTCATCCACTGTTCAACTTCCGCTCGCCGCCTCCCTCCCTCTCAGACGCCATCCTACGCAAAGGCAAGGAGCGTTACGCATGCAGGTAAAGTGTGGTGCGGCGTGTTATTTTCCAGTGTTGATAAAACTGATATTATGTATTATGTTACATGAAATGTTTGCAAGTGACGTTGAACGACATTACTAAACAATTCTCACTCTCTTCCACTTCCTTTCTGTCCATTCTCCCCCCCAGGTACTGTGGGAAAATCTTCCCTCGTTCGGCAAACCTCACCAGACATTTGCGGACACACACAGGGGAACAGCCCTACAGGTATTCTATTCCATTCAGTTCAGTCGAGTCTTTAATCTGTGTGAAAGGCTCTTTGCTCACACAGACCTTGTCATCTGTGTATTTCCCTGTGTATGCTTGTCTCACTGCTGTTCTACACTCTTGACATCCCTTCTGTTAATGCTGCTTTTTCTGAGACTTTATCATGTTTGTGCTTGGCTGAATCAACTGACGACATGGAGATTGTTGATTTATCTTTTTTTCAAAACATCAAGGAATTAATCTAATTTTAAACAAGGCACAGTAATGAGGGATGCATCTATTGGATCTACCAGATCAGTATCAGCCAGACATGAATGATCCAAGTGTGTCCTCTATCAGTTACTTACATAACAATGATCTCATTGAGTTCTGTGCCCCATGGTATAATTTTATTATCATAAAATTAATAAAATAATTATAATTTTTGTATGATTCCAAAATATGTTAGTATGCAAATATTTGTAATTTCACAAATTTAACTGCTGGAGACAATACATCTCATATTTCCCTGTAAAGTCCGTCTGTGTTCACTGGAGTTTACACATCACACATGTGTATGCTGAATATTGGACCTGGACTGGTTTATAAACTATATGTGATGTCACAAATTGTGCTCAAAAGACCACCTCTTAATATCAGATTTTTATTGAGCTCAGAGAAAACACTGAATGTGAAAAGAGCCTTCTAGTGTGAAACATTCACCTGTAGGAACGAGAGGTAAAACACGTTTGCAGGACTCCAGTGAAACACATTTTTTTTAAGTTGAACCTTGAGGGATTTCTTGCTCACCTCAGCAGGTGGATAATAAAGTCACCATAAATAATCCCTTTATCTCTGGTTGAAGGGCAGTCCTCACTCACAGTGTCATTGTGCTGTTCTTTTAACCCACTTCCTTCTGTTCTCTTTTGCCAGGTGTAAATACTGTGACCGCTCATTCAGCATCTCATCCAACCTCCAACGCCACGTTCGCAACATCCACAACAAGGAGAAGCCCTTCAAGTGTCACCTGTGCAACCGCTGCTTTGGTCAGCAAACCAACCTCGACCGCCATCTCAAGAAGCACGAGCATGAGAACATTCCTGGTTAGTCTGCAACATCTGCGACTCAAGTTTTCTCTGAGAGAAGTGAAGCTGTGAGAACCGACATGGAGTTATTAAACAGGGACTTGGTATTTCTGTGCTATGTTAATGGACTGAATAATGAATGGCTCACTTTACCCAATTGGAAAATTTCAAATCTTCACCTCAATAAATGTTTAGCTTGCTTTTGCGAATGATTTAAAGTAGGAAAACCACTTAATTAGAGAAATCACACTCGCTTTTCCGACTGCATTGCCAAAAACAGCCTTTTCATGTCCAGCGTGGAAGCATGCAGCTGAATCTGGAAGGAACAGAAACTTTGTGAACTCAGTGATTACGTATTTGAGTGAAGCTTCACAAGTGTGCTGACATTTCTAACTTTGAAATAGCAGCCTTATGAAACAAGGCAATACACTTGCTTTCCACCTCATGCAAATTGTCCCCAGTGGGGCTGTAAACTGCTGTGACATCATCAACATACTAACTACATTTCTTGAATACCAAGGACTGCTATTGTTTAATGATGTATATTAATATATAGGATTTCTCTGTGGCAGAGTAACCAGGTGTTTTATTTCCTGATGTATCCTTATTACACATCTGCTGACATATAAAGGCTGAGCAAACACCAAGTGACTCCTGCTTGCAAAACTGTGCATTTGCAGCCTATTTATCTTTTATTTGAATTGTTACATGCACCCAAGCACTGTTCTTAACTTGAACACAAATACAGCTATTCTTACATTTTGTAAATTACACCATCCTCTCCCCTTAAATACCACTGTGATTCATCCAAGAGCAATGTTATGGAATCTGTAAGAAAGAGAGCAGAAATAAAACGACATGAAGGGAAAAATATTTTTCTTGACCTATAAATGCAACCTAAATATAAAGTCTAAAGAAAGGTTCGACTTTGACTACACATTGGCCAACAGTAGAAAACTGTGGTGGGCTGGGTGCTGCCAAGTGGTCACCTCTAATGAACCAAGCCGACACGGGAGCGGCCAAAAACTGCATCTCCTCGCATGGCCACTTGGGGCTGGCTCCAAAAGTGAGTCAAACCCTGTTAGAGCCCGAGTTGAGAACTTCACAGCAGATAAGCAAATTAACATGCTGGTACCTGGTGCAATAAATGTTTTGTTGGTCTCTGTAGCTAAACTACAGCTAATTAACCACTTCATGACAACTTCACCTGTGTTATACAACCTTTTATATAATTCATCTGTTTAAATCATAACAAGGCTCAAAGTTATAACAAAGAGTTATAACAATTCAGTCAATCAAACTTTAATTATATCGCACCTCTCAAGCAAATCAAAATTGAATTCAAAGTGATTTACAGGTGATTGAAAAAAAACATGGGATATTAAGAAAACAAGAATGGAATTAGAGACTAATGCACACCTATGTAGAGTAGTTCAAATAATACATGATTAAAAGATAGATATAAGCAGTAAATATAAGAATCAAGATAAAATAAAAGCTTATAAGTAAAAGTTGATTCAGAAAACATTAATAAAATATGATGATGATAACAATGATAAACAGTAAAATAAAGATAAAAATCTTATCTAAAAGAGCTAAAGTCAGACGCTGTCGAGATGGTGTCTGGATCCGCCACCATTGCTCTTGAGAAATCTATGGATGACGTCACTGAGCTCAGGCGCTCACACTTTGCCAACCTGCTCCGTACCATTCAGGAAAATGTAAAAACAATACAGATACATACAAAAACCTTTCTTGAGAAATGTAACAAGGCTCATCGTCTGTTCATCTTCTACACACAATGTTATGAAAATGTACTGTTTGTCATAGTTGCAACCCCCAAAAATGTACAGTACACAGCTCTTTGATATGATATTTAAATTTGAACAACGTGCAAAACAACCTTCACATTGTTTAGCATTTTTTTCATCAGTTCGTTTATTACAGGATGTCTGATGATCATCAAACTAATCAAGCGTGTGTGTTTGGTTGTGTGTCTCGTGTGTATGTCTGCACGCTTTCCCCCAACAGTGAGCCAACAGTCCGGGATGCTTTCCAACCTGGGAACCACCATCTCCTCCCCAAACTCCGAGCCAGACAATCATGCACTTTTAGATGAGAAAGAGGACTCGTACTTCTCAGAAATCCGCAACTTCATTTCCAACAGTGAGATGAACCAGGCCTCCAGCTCCACGGATAAGAGGTAACAAGAAAACTCGCCCATGCCGACCACATTTGAGTTAAGATTTTTGCAAAGGCCTTCAGTGATTACATTTGGTCCGTGAGTCTAACCTTCTGCTCGTCATGCCAACCCCATCCGACTGTAAACCCAACTCTGAAGCAAAAAGTAAACTGTCCCCACTTGATGACATTTTTTGTACCTCTCCTCTTATCAGGACATGTCCTCATGAGAGATATGAAAAAGCAGGGACAATAACACGAATGCATTTAGCTGTGTTCTCCTTCCCTCTACCTGTGCACAACAGCATACAAACTTGTACTTGGTGCATAGTGCTCTCTTGTGGCTAAAATTTGTATTGCAGCAGTCACCAATATCAGGGCTTTAACCCAGTGCCACACTACATGCTAACAGTATTTGACGTGGGATTAGATGTTAAGAAAAGTCACTGTAGTTACATTAATTAAAATTATTTGAATTGAATTACATTTGTTTATATATTTTTTTGTTTTTTGATATTTCTGCAGCTGTTTTGACATTTTATTTGAATTTTTGCAGCGGTTTGGTGCTTTGAATTAGAGCTGCAGCGATTGGTTAATCAATCAATCAGTCGATCGAAAGACAACTATTTTGATAAACTTATAATTTCATGCATTTTTCAAGCCAAAGTATCAAACATTTTGTTGGTTTCAGATTCTGAATTGTGAGGATTTGCTGCTTTTTCGGTGTCATTTATGATTCTAAATGAATCATAAATTCCTTTTTCAGAATTCTGATTTATACCTACTGTGTGCCACTGTAGTTGGTATTTTACTCTGCTTGCCGGTAACCCTGGCAGGAGTGATCATTCCACTCTAAAAAATACAACTTACTTGTAAAATGTTGAAAATGGCTGGATAAAAAATGTCAGCTCCCTGCTACAAGCGCTCAGATGCTTTCAGTGTTATTAGCTCAGCCGGTGGGAGGCTTCAGAGGTCTCAGGGAAGAAGAGTGTGCTGAAAAAGAAAAGGGGGACGACATGTTTTTCTCTTTCGGTCAGCGGTTTACCTCTTTCCTTGACTCTCTATACGCTCTTCATCTCTCTCTCTCTCATTCTCAATGCGAATTCCTTTCTGGTCGTCTCACTTTCTGTCTGTCTCTTCCTCCATCACCCCCTCCTCCCTCTTGTCAACACGCATTATGGCCTGCAGACCCAGTGGCAATTTAGCCCCTCTGCCATCTGGGATCAATACTGAGTCTCATCCACAACAAGCTGGCCTGACATTTTAATATCTGTAATTCAGACTAAGTATTGTGCTCTCTGTCCTCCCACCAGACAGCCCACTGTTTATTCTCCCTCTGAGTGACTGAAGTTAAACGCCAAACGCAAACACACATTCATGGGTGACTATCTGTAATCGCTCCTAACCGCTCTTGCAACATAGTTTCTCCCCCTTTTAAACCTCCTTTTTTTCAGCATCCTAGCCAGTCAAAATAAAAGCCCCCGGTAGCTCTTTGTTTTCACATGAAAACTCTGTTTGACCGGTTTCCAAGCTGGGGACGTTGTAGATGCTGAGGCAGCACTGCTGCTCTGAGGGTGGGAAGTTTCAAACAAAAAGTTAGAGGGTTTAGACGTACATGGATATTTCCAGCACTGCAGTGTTGAAGGACTAAGAGGTATCTGTCTCCTCGGGACCACAATCCAGGTCATAATTAGGGCTGGAACAAGGAGCCAGGCCATGGCTTGAGCTCTATGGTTTGGATAAAAGTAGAGTTGGAGCTGGTTCCTTGTCTGGGACCGGGCTGGCAGTTTGGACCCCGAGGGGACTCAGGTTGAGGCATTTATCTAGGAGATCCACTGATGATGGAGCTCTTCCCCCATCCACCCGCCATACCCATACCCCCAGCCCGCTAACACAAACACCCAACTGACGTGTTTAGACTAAATGACAAAACCCAGGGCCCCCTATGTCAGAGCTACGCTTCTTTTCTCCGTACACAGGCATGGACTTTTTCCCCGCCAACTAGCTCTGCAATTTGATTATGGTGATATTTAATCTAGATTGAAAGAGGAGAACTTTCCCCCCCACCAACCCCCTAAAAGTCCCCCCTTCCCACATTTACCCACCCACTGTGTGTGACCCAATCCTGTCCCTGTGCACCCCTCCCTAGAGGTAATCCTGTCTGATTTGATAAATGTCCACTGTGTGGCAAAAAATGGAAAGGGTAAATTTGCCGTCCCAGAGGAAATGATATCATGAGCCATGACATCGTGGTCTGGGGGTGACGGACGAGGGGGGGGGGGGAGTCAGGGTGCTGGCTGGAAAATGTACAGATGGCAGGTCGTAATGGTGGCGTGCTGATAGCCTGTTTGCAGATCAGCCATCATATTCTTTCAGTCACACAAAGTATGTTCCACCATTACAGAGTGTGGGGGAACCGGTCTGAAGCGGGGCATCTCCTGCTCTGTGTCTGAGGAGCTTGCCAATTAATCATGCGCGGGCCGTTTGAAAAGCACCGCGGGCAGACTGTCAGCACCCATGTTATTTGTGTGGACACTGGAGTTGGACTGTGCATGCTGTCAACAGATTATTTATGTTTCTCCCTCTGCCTTTGATGAGTCATGTTTTTAAATGTCGGGAAATGGTGGAACAACCACCCAGCCCCGGTCTGGACACACAGCGAAAAGAGAAAAACTCCTTCTCACTTTTAGATCGGTGCTGGTAAACAATTAAAAGAGCACCAAGCGGATATAAGTTGCAAATGAGGTTGGGGTATTGCCAGATCTCATCCCTTTGTAAATCTGTTTTTTTAACCTTCCATCTGTCCTATTAGAGCAAAACTTGTTTCCTGTCTCTTTTTCTTTTATTGGACATCCATATAGGACTTAAAACAGTGAGGTAGCAATTCCAACCACCATTGTATCACCAGCTTATGTTTGTTTGTTTTGTTTTTTATGTTGTGTATTTGTTATTTACAATTTTAAACATTGTTTTTGCTTTTCTAATAGAAGGACAGACAAGACTAGACTAGACAAAAGTAACTTCACATGTGTCGTTTCCTACACTGAAATGTCACTAACTCATGAAGAAGAAGGCAGAGGCCTCAGAAACAGTTCCCAACATTAGTGACACTTCCTCTCTTCTTTGACCTTTGACCCCCTCCCTGCAGATCAGACCAAGCTGAGGAGGATCGCCCACCCAGCCACAGTTTGTCCAACTCCAAGCTAGGGCTGCAGGGTCTGGAGGAGGAGGAAGAGGAAGTGGAAGGCGATGATGAGGAGGAGGAGGAAGGCAGTCTGACAGAGAAGTCTCACGACGAGGCGCCCGAGTCCCCGTCTCCCGTCACAACAGGAGTGTACGAGGAGGACGAGGAGGAGGAAGAGTCGGCTCCATTAGCTATGAGCTATGAACACACTCGCAGGTAAACCACATATAATAATATAATTAACCGAAACTGCCTGTTTTACCTTCTGTCTTCATAACTCGTGCTAATACTAAACAGCACTGTCTACTGAGCAGGACCGATAGAAGTAAAACAAAGAGTAAACATATAGATTCCCTTATCAGACACTCAAAAAGGTCAGCTTGTGAGGTCAGCTTCTGCTCCTTCTCTTCTATCCTTTTTCCTCCTCGTCTTTTTATTAAATGTACGTCTCCTTTTCTCTTCTCTTCGTGTTTCCTTTCACCTAAACTTCCTCCTTGTCCTTTCCGCCTTCCATCGCATTAACTTTCCATCCATCCCTCCCCAACCGACCCATCCACACCGCCCTATTTCTGCCACCCATCCATCCATCCATCCCTTGGTGTGCAGGTGTATAGAGGAGGAGGGCTCTCTCCTGGACCTGGAGGGTCTGCCCAGCTTTCCTAAGAGCCTGGAGGGGTTACGTAAAGCAGCCAGTGGCGAGCAACCCTTTGACGTTAAAGACATTTTTAACACTTCACTAGAGTCGGAGGCATTGAAAGAGACTTTGTACAGACAGGCTAAAACCCAGGTATGTGACTGGCTTTTGGATGACCGCTAAAAGAGGGAGGGACAGGAAAGACGCTCTGATAACACAGGAGGAAGGGAACAAAGCTGATTGATAGAGAGATGAGAGGGACCCTTTCGCATGTTCAGGTTCCTGATGGCTGAAACCGTAGCTTGAAAGTGCCTGTTGTCCTGCCCAATCATGTCTTTTCCTTTCACTTAACGTACTAACATTACCTTTAACTGCTCATTCTTATCTCCAGTCTCAAAACAGTATAAAGAAACATGATTACATGGTACAGTGTAATGAATTTAAAGGATAATATGGTGTATCACAACTTGAAATCTAGGAACACTGCATCACTATGAAGAACGTAAAGTTCTTAACAGGTCATTGGACAGAAGAAATTGTTACCAAGAATGAGAAACTGTGCAGTTTCCTCTTGTTAAAAGTCATCTGTCTTCTCCCGCAGGCTTATGCAATGATGCTGTCTCTTTCGGAGAACAACCCTTTGCATGGGCCCTCCCAGAACTCTCTGGACGCTTGGCTGAGCATGGGAGGTGGACCGTCTGAGACGAGCAGCTTTCACCCGCTCAACCAAATCTAGACGAGAAAGAGAGAGTGAAAGAGAGAGAGAGAGAGAGAGAGAGAGAGAGAGAGAGAGCGAGAGCGAGAGAGAGGAAGTGGGAGGAAGAGGACAGACAGAAGCAAGAGACTGACATGTGGACATGAGTACTGAGAAGTCACTGCGGCCGGAGAAGAATTCAGTTTCACATCCATTCAAGATAGAGAGAATATGTCTGTGTGGATGTGTGTGTGTGTGTGTGTGTGTGTGTGTGTGTGTGTGTGTGTGTGTGTGTGTGTGTGTGTGTGTGTGTGTGTGTGTGAGTGTGTGAGAGAGGAGGGAGAGACTGTCCCTTGGTGAGGCGTCTCGCAAGACTCTGTCAAAGAGAAAGCACTGCTAAGCTCCTGTTGATGTGAAGGACATGATGAATGCTTCTCAACAGCATTGAAACTCTGCATTACTCCGATCCTCCCCACGTCCACAAGGCCCCCCCCCCGGCACCACAGAGACCCTACGGAAGGCTCTCATAAAGACACTTAATGACTAGTATGTCTCTAAAGTCTGTGTACACCGCCTACTATAAGCACTGCAGCATCAGCACTGCATCAGCACTGCATGTCCACAAGGTGGTGCTGTTTCACCAGGAACATAGTTGGCTCGTGCACTATTGTCTCCTTGTTTCCCCCATCGAGCATAGGCGACTCATTTACTGATCTTGTTTCAGTTCTAACTGCAGAATCAACGATAGCACCACACTAAATGTTACTTGAGGAAATGAACAGTTCCAGTAGACTGTTGATTTTTTTTTTGGAATGATTACATGGAGAATGATGTTCAAATGTGCATGGCAACTGGTGATTTTAATGAGCTATTTGGGACACTAGCCATTGTGATTGGTTCCCCAATGTGATCACGCTGAAAATGAACTGAAATCGAAAAATGAGGAAAGTCTTTCTCTGCTTGTTTATTTCATCGTCATTTGTTAATTTTATTTACTTTCTGTCCTCTTAGATACCACAGTATTGTTTCTTTGTAGGCACCACAGTGCTAAAATTGTTAATATAATTATTTTAGAGAAGGACCAAAATTGTATGATATTGTCATATGGTGTACAAAATAACCTAGATGTTCATAGCAAGAGTGGTATGTGCCAAATAACCCATAGAAAATGTTTTGTTCTCTGACAATCATTTCATTTCCAAGGGGCTCACCTTTGCTGTCATAGTTTTTTTGTTTTGTTTTCCTTTCTTATTACGCTCTTATAAATTTGATTTCAGAAGTGTGTGTATGTATTTATTTTTTGGTTGTTTTGTCATGACTGGAGGAGTGAAAATGAAGAAAAGTCATTTTATCCCTCTTTTCTTGTTGCTGAAGGAATGAACGCCTGTCAGAGCGTGAGGGAGATTCTGAATCTCTGGTATTGATGCGTTAGTGTGCCAAAATGGAAAGAACCCATGAAATTAATAGTTGTTTATTTATAGTGGAAGATAGCTGTAGTTAGTTATTAGGTCCTATTTGGCATTGTAACGTCCTGCAGTGTTTAGGTTTTTTTTTTTTTTTTTTTTTTTTTCTTGTTTCAGTTCAACCATTTTACCCAGTATGCTCAATGTGTCTTGTTCAAATTGGCGTGCAAATTGGCTCGAGGGTTATAATGGCGGGAGCAGACTTGGACAACTCTCACTATGAACGTCAGAAAAGGGTCGCTATTGAATCTGACTAGTTTCCACCACATCAAGCTCCCCTTTCCCTTTGTTTTTCATCCGATAAATGTAGTGTAACCAATAAATATTCCCTTTAAAAGTAGTTGTCCTGTATGACATGGTCCAAAAGTTGAAAACACACAGTCACATCTGCATGAAAACCTGGTTTCTGCTGCACTGGAGTGACAAATTCGCTATTTGCGCAAGAAGGAAGGCAAGGACTGATGAAACCAAAAAACAAGAGCAAAGTTAACCACAGAGTGTCAACATGGGTGTCATAATTCTGCTGGTCGGTCCTTCCAACACATGTAAAAAAAACAACAACAAAAAACGTCTACTCTGGACAGGTAAAACAGAAAACACTTGATCATGAATTGAACTTGATATTCCCTGTTCGTCTTGTGAGATCATACTGAAAACTCATTCCATGTGGTCTACAAGGTAGCTGTGCCGCGGAGGGCACGAGTCATTTACTGTAGATAACTGTAGATAGCTGCAGGAGGCGGGGGGGGGTGAGCATTGTTGATCATTGTTGCCTTGATCCTCCCTGCGTACTGGGACTTTCAGAACTAGGCCTGATGCTGTATTTTCAAACTAGTACTTAAACCAATATGGGTCCAAGCCATAAATTGATCAGGCTTAGGTCTCTAGAACTACGATCACAGATAGATAAGACTAATTTCACTTTCAGTAGACGGGCAGCTCATGCTCGACATGGAGGGATAAGAAAAATCTGAAACAGAAGCACTGTAATTTTTCTTCACCACAGCAGGTGGTGGCGTGATGCCAGGACTGATGCATCATCTCATTTTTCTAAAGACAGAAGTCTTTGTTTTTTTATAATTCTACTGAATGAGATTTCATTCATGGTAAACACATTGTTTTCCAACTCGTGGTTATAAAATGTAAAGACTTGGGTTGTTAAGTTTTTAGGTTGACTATATGTAGTAATTCATGTCATGGACTACTGTAATAAGTACGCGCTGTGTAAAGCAAAGGAATCGAAGGCATTGAAGTATTCCATTCTGCCAACTTCAGAAAGTATTCTGGCAGATGGTCGCTGAAATGTATTTCAGCATAATCGAACATGGTTGCTGTTTTCCCCCCACTGTTACAGGAGAAAGTAAAAAAAAAATATACATATTGTTTCTTTTGAACTGTATAGTATTTTAAAGAATGAAAAACAATGATGCATTTGTCTGAAGAAAAAAAATCATTGAAAAATATGGGTTTAAATGGATGGTGCTTGTTTTGTTTGAATCTGAGTTGTATATCGCCTCTGTTATGTTTATTGAAAACAAACAAAAAAAAGATATTGTGCATGACGTGTTTAGCAGTCATAATGATGTCCATTTGTGAAATGTGTATCAAATCAAAAAATGCGAGAAAAAAAAAGAAAAGAAAAAAAGAAATCGGTAGATGCACTTATTGTACATGTGGTTAGGTTAGTAGGTTTGACTTCAAGTTCTTGACTGCCTTACAGGTGGCTCTGAAAGACATAGAAAAGACTTGTGGGACACGACATAATGAAAAACAATAAAGGATTGTAGAATAATATTGAACAATTCTGAAATTGCAGTTCTTTTGATGCTTGTGATTATTGAAGATGTACTTTAGAGAAATTTCATTGAAAAGATATGACTCTGATGTTAATTCTGTAGAATAGCAATGTATACCAAATGTAATCTTTCCAATGCTATGAAGAATTTATACATGAAATTGATATGCAATAAAACCTGTGTGCTTTTTAAATGAGATGTCCACTGTGTGTGTGTGTGTGTGTGTGTGTGTGTGTGTGTGTGTGTGTGTGTTCGTGTGTGTGTGTGTGTGTGTGTGTGTGTGTGTGTGATCAGAGAATGATCGGTGAAAGACAACCCAAGTGGTTTCCCTCCCAGTGTCTCATTCTTTATGTATGGACAGCTGGAACACTTTGTCAATTAATCGTTTTAATCATTCGATTAAGTCTTTAATCAAGCAATGAGCATTTAAGTAAGCAATTTATACAATGTATATTTAATACATTTAATATTTGGACTGTATAAACTGTGAGACTGGCTTATATATAGTGATTTCTTTATGTATAAATTGGTTTGTCTAATAGGGACAGACAAAGTATACATAGACAAACTGAACCAGCTAAAAGGGCTGCCATGAGAATAAGAAATTAAAACGATGAAATAAAAGACAGTTATGTCTCATGATGAGAAAGGCTTCTTAAAGGTTTGCTGCAAATTTCCAGGTGATCAGGTAGGTAAAAGTTAATGAATGCAGATCATTCACAGTCTGCAACAGAAGTACAGAAAGTGCTCATAATGAGCACTTGAAGACATCACAATACCCTGAGTGTTCCCCTCAAGAAGATTTTACTATATGAGGAGGAATAAAGAAAATACAAGACGGGTGCGAAGTAAAACAGTCATTACATGACAAAGTATAGACTTCTGAGCTGAAAATGGATCAGAGTGACCGAGAACAGTGTTTTAAAATCTGAATGTGAGGTGGCAGGGAAGAAGAAATATTAGACAGACCTTACAAAAGTATCAAAATACAGCTACTGTGTGTTCTGACACACTGCTGCAGTGAATGCATGGCAATAGCTGAAGAAAAGGTTTCCTGCTCATGTGGTGAAAATCAGATGACCACAACATATTTCAGCACCAACCCAGTGACACAGCATCAGGTGCTCCTGTCCCTCTACCTCAGCACAGCAGAGTGACACAGCATCAGGACTAAAGGCTGCACCAATAGACCTGCTGACTGGCCATCTTTTCTAACTGACAAAGTGAGATGAGAGCTAGTTCACAGAGGACAATTTCAAATAAAAAGCAGTTACACATTTCCCAAAAACAAAGATGAGAGAGTGTCAACATGACTTTTGTAACAGAGTCTTAGTCAATGCTGAAAAAATCAAAAGAATCGGGCTGATGTACTCAAACAGAAATGATAGCTTGCACTGCTTCTGCTGCTAAATGTTTTCTCCAAAAGAATACAGACTTAATAAGGAAAGGACTGGAAAAATGCAAGAAGGTTCATGAGGACAGCCGGGAGCACAGTACCCACATGGCAACATGGAAGGAGTTGGATTTCGTTCTGCAAAGAGGCTGACAATAGATAAGTGAGAGATGGCACTCTGAGGGTGAGACATAATATGTTTGCACAATGCCTTCTTTATATTGTATTTTTATCACTTTTTTCTTTCTTCAGTTTTTATTTGGTGTGATTTTTTTTATTTGAAAGAAATACAATCTTGAATACATACATGCAATTTCTGTGTGAGTGTATGAACATTGATTGTGAAATTGACTGTGATGCAAGAGGGAATCGGGTGAAATCTTGCCAAGGGCACCAAATTACTCAGGGCCGGCACAGTAATTGTAAATATCAATGAAGTTTAAGTGTGTGAACATTGAACATCATTATTTTGTGATAAAAACATGTCATTGAAGGAGTAGCAAACTAAAGATTATCATCCCGACCTGTTCAAACATTAATGACACAGTCAGATGTAGTGACCTCCTTCAGGATGTTAATCAGCTGAGATCAGACGACTCATTACAGATGAGAGTTTTCTCTCTTTACTTACTGAAAAAATCTAGCGTGGTCCAGTCCAGTCTGACTCTTGAAGAGCAACAACGCAACGTCAATTTATGTCATATTCAACAAGTGCTGAAACATTAAGTCATAATGTGACAAAGTGTTGAGCCGCTGAACTGAAAATAGATCAGAGTGACTGTTGATTGAGCTTTAATCCCATCAACATCTGTGACAACAGACATTAAGATGTGAATGTGAAACTTAATACAACTACTGTGTGTACTGAATAATCTGGTCACTGTAAATTCATTAATGAGAACAACACAGTCAGTTTCAATATAATTCCTCACTATGCTTATAAAAGTGCAATTTATGTTTGAGTGGTGGGTTTAACAGTTGTCCAATCATAAATTACTTTTGCTGAATCTTAAATTCTGTACGTCCAAACTGATAAGATACATTTATTTGTTCTTCGGCTCACAAAAAGATATTTAATCTAAAAGAAATGTATCATGATGAAGAAAAGACACAGACAGTAATGCAATGATATCTTCATGTTTTTATTCAAATGCACAAGAGCACAATAATTAAAAAGTTTAATATGTACAAATGATTGTTGCTGCAAACCTTTGTCATCCAGCCTTTATAATAACAACAAAATACAATAATTCTGCATGTCAACATATTTATATTGATTTTTTATTAGAAATTAGTTCACTTCTCTACTCTAGTGTTTAAAATAATGTCATAAGTTCTCTAGCTGTCCATCACTGTGCATTTTGATGTAAATAAGAAATGATTTGCAAATTAAAAATTCATTTCTGATCTACAAGATTGTTGTTTTTGTCAATCAGCTGTCATGTAAAAGAGAAAGAAATGACACATCTATTAAGATGTAGTGATACACATTACACAGTTGAAGAAAAAGGAGTTTCCTGCTCACATGGTGAAAAGCAGATGACCACTGAAGGTGGTATGATGATTTCCATTGTCAAATATCCTTGAGTTAGTCCACTGACGCATATACACAACATCTCCGACCTCTAGAAGCAACGTGGCGCCATTAGAAGGGTTCACACTACCGGACGTCTGGTGTTCATATGCAGAAAAAATATGTTCTCCATTCTTGACCAACCAAGCAGCTGATTGATGTGAAGCATGTCCATGTCCATGTAAGTGGAACTCAAAGTGGTAGGCTCCTCTCACTGGTGCAGTGAAAAAACCTGTGGAACATTTTAAATGAAGAATCAACTGCCGCAACATCTGTCAACCAGGTTGATGTCAACATAGTCAACAATTCAAACAAATTGTTTGATTTTGTGACTTTGAGTACCTGTGTTTGGGTTGTAGGCGTTTCCAATGTTTGTCACAACGTGTCTGAAGACCAGAAGAGTGTGTGTGTTAAATGGTCCAGTATGTCCAGAGCCTGAAGCCAACAGTGAAGCTGAGAAAGCCACCTGTTTGACTGAGAGAGTAACAGACTTGTTTTAAAGTGACTGATGTTACAGCAACGATGAGCATGTTTCACAATGAAGTTATCTAAAGGCTCATCTTATTCTCAGTGCTGTTGTGCTATTCACATCAGATACGGTTTTACATTGAACAAATGAGAACTAAACTGTTTGAATATTGAATTGCTGGTTTAGTTCTCAGTCTTACCTTCTCCATCTCTCTTTAGAGCCTCCACCTGGTTTTCTGTGACATTAGTCCTGGCTTTAATGGAGATCAGCTCTGCTGTTTGTGCTGGAGAAAAGTCACATCATGACATATTTGACTGATGAAAACAATGTTTGATTGTTAAAAGTCTAATCAACACAGTCTTTATCAAGGTTGGCTTTTGGCCATTGAACATTTACTCGAGATATAATCTTCAGAAAAAAAACTGTATGTCAAGAAATTTGAACTGTATGCGAAAGAATGTATAGTAATGTGTTTCATTCTCCTATTTTTTTTCCCAATTCAGCTTATCATACAATATCATGAGCCGAGATGTTCTCCACACAGTACCTTGAAGTTGTTGCTTTAGCTTCTCTTGCTCAGTCTTCTGCTTCTCCAGCTCAGTCTTGTGTTCATTCAGTTTAGCTGCTTGCACTTCAAACAATACAAATTCATCGTTAAATGCAACACAAGTGGCACTTTGTGTACATTAAGAAGAACGTTATAAAGTCTTCCAGGAGCTTTTCTTTGACTCATCTTTACAGTTCAGTTTTACAACATTATACAAAAACCTTGTGTAACAAAGCAGTGGTTCTTATTGGTATAACTTCCCTCACTACCTTACATACTACTGTACCTTCATTCTCTCTCTGTAAGTGCCTCATCTCCACCCTCTGTTCAGCCAACGAGACGCTCATCTCTCTCAGCACAGCATGGATGTCTTGTGTACATCTCTGTTGTTGGTCAGCAGCATTTATTGGTTCTCTTCTCTCAGCTTCAGTTTGATCTCCAAGTGGAATAATTTGGTTGTCAGACTCTGTTTGAAGCTGAGCCATGCAGAGAGAGCAGATCAGCAGCAACAGAGGAAAACACATTGTCATCTCCATTCTCAAAGTGACGGTCTGTTCAGTTCTGCTGTGTAGTTTCTGTGTTCATCTCAGCCTTAAATAGTGTCTGATGCTGATCAATCATTCGCAGAAATGACCAGAAAACAGACACGTGCAGGACATCAGTTTGATAACACTGATCACATGGAGCATGTCATCAGAGCACTGAAAATAGGGCACACAAACATAAATGATTCATTAGAACCTGTACACCCATCAGTTAGAACGTTAAAAAGACTAACAGGTGAAGTGAAAAACATTGATCACCTAGTTACAATGAAATGTTCTCAGAAACATGGGTCCTGATATTCATGCGGATGCCACTTGACATGCACCACCCACCAGAACACTGTTGCAGAACAAGTATGATCGGACTTGTTCTGGCTCAGACCATGGATGCTGGATTGGATTGGGATCTGGGAAACCTGGAGTCCAAGTTGATACCTTTAATACTTTGTCATGTTTCTTTGGCCATTCCTGAGCAGTTTGTAACAGGGAACATTGTCCTTCTCGAGGAGCCACTGTCAATATGGAATATTTTTGTTGTTGGGAAGGGAAATACTTTGTCTGCAACACTGTTCAGGTGGGTGGTGCATGTCAAGTAGCATCCACATCAATGACATGACCTAACGTTTCCCAGCAGAACACTGCATTTTAACAATATGATCAATGTTATTCACTTTACCTCTTAATCCGTTTAATATTGTGGCTGATCTGTGTATGTTGGAATGTAGCTCTCAGTGCTTGAACCATTCTTTTTGCTGAAATGTGCATTATCGGAGGTCAAAATCATGTATAAAATCATCTCATGGCTGATAACACTGACAGGTAAGAAAGACAGCATCAGATCAATATAATTATCATCCTCACTGAAGTTTGAGAGAGCAAACATTGAACGACCTGACATGAAAAACAAGTTATTAAAGGAGTAACAAACAAAACATTATCAGCCCGACCTGTTCAAACATTAACAACACAGTCAGATGTAGTGACCTCCCTCAGGTTGTTAATTGGCTGAGATAACAACAGAAACATGTTAGATGAGTAATAAATATTTTTCTCTCTTTGCTTCCTCAGTAAATCCAGCACGATAATAAAGTATGACTTTGGAAGAACAACAACATATTTAACAGCAACATCCACTGACAGACAAGTGCAACATCATAAAGTCATAATATGACAAGTGTAGAACTTCTCCACTGAAAGTGGATCAGAGTGGCTGTTGATCAGCTTTAATCTCATAAATATCTGTGACAACAGCTTTTCAAAAGTTCAATGTGAATGAACAGAGACACAGAGCAAATAAACAGGGCTGAGGAGGATGGGACTGGAGCCGAGCAGAAGGAATGAGCAGGTACTACGATCTAGCGAGGTGGAGATGGCAGAGCTGAGTCTTTGTAGGATTCTTATTTGCAGGACAGGATGCAGCTGATGTGGCTCCGCCCAGGTCCACTCACCTGTCTCCACTCAGACATCTGTTGCCCCTCTGGTCTGGTGGGTACCAGGGAGAGGTGTGTTCAGACCCTGCAACTCTGTATGTTGGAACAACGAGGCAGAAAACTTAGCTTGCGTTCAGCTCAACTGCAGGATTTATTCTGCTTAACAAAAAGACATGTTAGACAATTGACTTCCTGAGGTATTGACCAAAAATACATAGTATTGCATCAAATGAATTGCAGTACTCTCAAGTATAGCAGATATTGCAATATCTTCAGAAAACATACATTTATCCATAGCATGTTAATGCATTCAAAACAACAGCACCATGAAATAAACAAAATGAATGTCCATATACGCTGAACAAGACAAAATCAATTCTCTCTCACTTGGTTACTGTCACATTTTCCACAGCTTAACTCTTGCCAAATTACACATAAAACTACAATATATTCTAACAGTGAGTAACTTTCAACCTTTAGCTTTCAGCATTACTCCGGTTACATCATAACAAATCACTGTGCTTATGTCTCTCCCTTAAATCACATATTCATGCAGGGCTCCAGAGTGCGACCATTTTGGTCGCATATGCTAACAAAAATTTTAAGAGTGCACCTAAGGATTTTTCTAGGTCGCACCGGTGCATCTAAAAAATATAAATGTCCTTTGCAAGCACATCGTCTCTCTGTGTTCTCCTGTGACTGAACTGACAGTCATGGTAGAGCATTATCTTGGTCTAAACCGATAAGAGACAGAGTTTGGGCAGAACTTTGCCTCAGATTGGCTGTGGTCACTGCTCTCCGTTGTGTGTATTTAAAATTTGCGAGCGGCAAAACAAACAAAAAAATGCGAGCGGCGCGAGCGACCTGAGCGCCACAGCAGCGGAAGGGGAAAAGAAAAGAAACAAAACGAGGCAAAATGAAGAGGGGCAGAAGTATTTAAAGTTTTTTCACTAAACAATCTAAGCCGACAACCACCCCTGCTGCCATTCCCTCGGTTCCTGCTGAGATGCCAAGCCCCGGTCCTTCTGCGGCATCAGACTCAGAACCAGAGGAGACAACCGAGTCAGAAGCCCTTTTTAGATAGAAATGGCGGCATATTTGCTCCAACTCAAGGGCGGCAATTTGCCAGCCTGTCTTTCTAAAACCGAGGCGTAATATTCCTCCTTTTCTGAAAGCCGCCTCTGAGGTAGGCGTAAACATGTGACGTGACGTGAAGCTGGAAGTTGGGCTGTGAACGGTGACATAGAATTTGTCTTCAAAATAAGAGCTTTACATTGCACCCCACTGGAGTTTAGAACTGGGTTCTTAGCGGGGGGCTTTTAATTTGAAATTAGCGACCATCCTTAGCTTTCCGACATAACATCAAGCTAACACAACAAAACAAAGACCGAGCTCCTGGATCTCAGCGGCTGCTCAGTTGTTCATCTTAATGTCTGTGGATGAAGTAATGGACTGACTGCTGTGACCAGCTGTTTCCTGGTTTTAAAACTCCTCGGTTGTGGGTCGCGCAACAGTACAGGTCATTGACATCTCTGCCCAGCTCACCCACGGGCCGGCACATTTCCGCCTCGGTTTTAGATAGCAGTCGAGGCGGAAATAAGTGTACCCTCCGAGGCGGAAAATCGGCGACCACAACAGACCCCTAATTTGCCGGCCTCTGTCTAAAACCGCGGCTTGGTGCTCTGTCTAAAAACGGCTAGAGAAAGAGCCCGGCCCCGAGACTCACAGTAAAAACCTGAAAACGTATTCTTTCAGGCAGGACTGGTTGAAACAGTTTCCCTGGTTACGGTACGATAAAGGACGTAATATAATGCACTGTGTATACTGTCATGAGTGCGGTCAGAGTATGGCCGGTAATAGTGCATTTGTAAGCGGGTCAACAACGTTTCGTGTCGAAACTAAAAAAAAACCACAGCATGTCAAAAAAACACACTACATGCCGGGACCGGTGTGTGGAGAAAGTGGCCCCTCTCCCAGCTGCATTTCAGCGGCAGGCAGCAGCAATCAGGTCCTCTGAGGAATCAGAAATTATTATAAAATGTAATGTTGCATACAACATTGCCAAAGAGGAGCTGACTAATAGTGAAAGATATTTCTCAATATCTTAGTCTTGTTTGGAAATCATTCACGTTATATTAAAGTTGTGGAGCCAGAAAGGTCTCCTTATGGCGTTAAAATTCGAGTGCACCTAAATTTTGTGCCAGTGCACCTAAAAAAAAAAAGTTAGGCGCACCAGTGCAACCAATGCAAAAAGTTAGTCTGGAGCCCTGTCATGCAACCACTCACATCTTTTAACTCAGTAACAACAAAACAGACCCCTTTTACATGTCTCATGGCACTTCAATTGTACTGCGTATTGTTACGAGCTCATTAGCAACAGGTCCGCTAGCCTAGCATGGCAGTATATAGCTAACATCTTTATTTCCACACTTTACTGCAAAATGACTAAACTCTCAACATTACACATTACGCTCTTACTTAGGATTCACAACGCAGTTATGCCTTATACTAAGGTACATGCTTATAGTTTTGAGGAATATTAACCCACCTGTATGTTGGAACAAAGAGGCAGAAAACTTAGCTTGCGTTCAGCTCAACTGCAGGATTTATTCTGCAGAACATGCCTCTAAAGGGTTTCAAGTTCCTCCCCAGCACTATGTGCCACCTAGTGAACTGCCTTGAGTATTGCCAACAAAAAGAGCACAATGAAATCTGCATTTAATTGCTATTTGAGACATAATAAAATAAAAAATATAGGGGTGTACATTTTTAAACCACATGACTATTTTAAACACTTTTAACTTGTTTATTTTTTTTTTTTAAACCATGAATTAGACCTTGGTCAGCTACTGAACTGCAGTCTCTATGACATTTTAATATCTGTATTGACATTTTTTTATTCTTCTTTTAACCCTTTACACATCCACTTCATATGAGGTGTATGAACCTGGTGGACCTCACCCCCAGCCGCTCCGCCATGGCCTCTCCGTCCTGCAGGTCGCTCACTACCGCCTCCACCACCTGCCTCAGTGTGGCTTGGTGGCTGGACACAGACCACTCTGTGCCACAGCTGTGATGCCACCAGATTATTAATGATCAGAGTCTTTCCTCTGAAGGACAGTTGTGGCAGGACCCACCTCCATTTCTTTAGTTTTCCTTGGATCTCTTCTAAAACTCCCTCCAAATTCTTCCCTGTTACATTTTTTAATTTCCTAAAAACACTCCTAAATATTTAAAACCATCCCTTTTCCAATTTAAACCTCTTGGTAGCTTTAAAACTTCCCCTCTCCACCTGCCCACTGCCAACGCTTCACTTTTCTCCCAGTTTACTTTTGCAGACGATAAAATCTCTGACAATGTCTTCCAACTTTTTAATTTCATCCTGTTTTTTTTATTAAAACAATGATGTCGTCTGCGTAGGCTGATAAAATGTGGTTTCTTTTAAAACCATTTAAAAACAGACCTTCAATTGTTGCTCTTATTTTACACAGCATGGGTTCAATTGATAAAGAGTATAACATACCTGAGAGGGAGCAGCCCTGTCTCAACCCCCAACACACTTTAAAAGGGACACTCAGTCACCCATTGATCTTCAGTACACTCTCAATGTCCTGGTACAAAACCTGGATCATAGCCGTAAGACCTGGGCCGAGGCTGTAACTCTGCAGAGTTTTCCAGAGGTAAAGGTGCTCAACCCAGTCAAAAGCCTTTTCCTGGTCTAACAAAATGAGACCAGTATCAATGCCCAAAGAACCAGAGATGTCCAAAATATCCCGAATTAAGGACACATTGTCCACAATAGACCTCCCAGGCACGCAGTACGTCTGGTCCTGGGGGACGACGTGGTCCATCACCTCCCTCAGTCTGTTGGCCGGCGCTTTGGATAAAATTTTGTTATCTGTGCACAGAAGAGACACAGGACGCCAGTTCTTTACCTCCTGCAGATCTCCTTTCTTTGGCAGGAGAGTTATCACTGCCTTCCTGCAGCTTAGCGGTAAAATCAGGTCTTTAAACTTTCATTAAAAACCATAAAAAGATCTGTTCCCAACTCCTTCCAGAACTCTTTGTAAAATTCCACAGGAATCCCGTTGATGCCTGGGGCCTTGCCTCCCTTCAGGCCCTGCAGGACCGTGGATAGATCCTGCAGAGCCAGAGGTTCCTCCAGCTACACGGCGATGTTTTCTGGGACCCTGGGTAAAACTCCACAAAAAGGATAAAACAGTTCCTGGTTCTCTTGGTACTCACTTTTGTAGAGTTCTGTATAAAAAGTCAAAATTTGTCTGCGGATATCCTCTAGCTGTTTTATTTCCTGTCCTGCAGCAGATTTTATTTCATGTATGAATCTGTTCTGTCCATTTTAAAAATTGGAATCAGATAAAAGAGTGGTATTAAAATGGCAGTAAGCACTCTGAGGTTTTAAATTAGTGATAATAACATTACATACGACTTAACAGTGATCAGTAAAATCAACAGGCATTATTCTGCATTTCTTAAAAAAAACATTAGAATAGTGTTTAAAACAATAAAACTGGTCTATTCTGGCCATGGATAAAACATTTCCTCAGGAGTGAGTCCAGGTATACTGTCTCTTTTCACCGTTCATCCTCCTCCACACACCTGTGATCTCATGTTCCTTTAAAAACAGTTTCATTGCACTCTTTGATGGTTTGTGAGGCTCACTGTGTATCTAAAATATCATTTTCAGTGCAGTTAAAATCTCCTCCCAAAAACAAAAACTCGTCTGCACTAACTTTTCTTAAAATGGAGATTAAAACCTGTAAAAAGGTGACTCTGTTCTGTCCTGTGGTCGGAGCGTACATGTTTTTAAAATTCAGTTTAAAACGTTCAAAAGTTGCTTTCACCACCATCAGTCTGCCCTCCACCACCTCCTCTATCTCAAAGGATGCTGGGGCAAAGCTTTTTGAGAGAAGAAGAGCCACCTCCCCGCTGGTGTTGCTTTTGTGGCTTATCACCACCTCCCCCCCACTCTCTCTTCCAGTCCGACTCATTTTTGGTGTCACTGTGCGTCTCCTGTACAAACATCACATGTATTTCTCTCAGGTTCATGAGCTCATATAGCAGAGACCTTTTGGATGCTTTCCTCGCCCCGTTCATATTCAGCGTGCTGACATTAAAGTGACTCATGGCGAGGGAAAGAAAGAGCAGCCAGAGCACCAGCACTGATTTACACATCTTCATCTCCTTTTAATTTCTTTTTTGATCATCTGCACTATTTTCTTCAGTCTGTACATTTCCTGATCAGTGAAACGTCTTCTTTCTTTATTCCTCATCTGTTGTTGGGCAGAGTTTGCCAACAGTTCCTTATCAGAGAAATAATCCTCCACTTTCATTCCTTTCATGTTCTTGGTTTTCTGTAGGAACACTTTGATTTTCCCCACACTGTAACTCTTTTTATTTCTTTTCTTTTTGGAGACTGCAGATTCCTCATCAAAGTCTGCAGAGTCTTCCACCATGCAGGATTCAGACTCTGAGCCTCCCTGTTCTTCTGTTTCCTTCTCCTCACTTCCTGTCCCTCTCTTTACCTGAGAATTTCCTCTGCTGCTCTGTGGTTTTCTTTTTAGACAAGGCACTTTTAAAAGCTCGTCCTCTTCTCCTATTTCAAAATCAGAGAGAGAGAGAATTTCTTTATTTTTGTTTCTATAGTTCCTTTATTTTACTATTTAGGAACCCGCATTTTGATCAAAAATGATCAAAAAGCACAGAGCAAATACGGTACATCAATAAATAAATGATGTATCACATGAGATGATTAGAGAAGACCAGAGTGTTGTCAGTGACTGAACACAGTGTGTTGTAATGAGTCCAGGTCTTAGTCAACTGGTCCATGTCCTGCATCTGACTATAATATTTAAAATCTATTTGGACCCTGGCCTTCACCATCCTGCTGAACAACAGCACTACATCTATATCCACAATGTCCTCCTCTTTCCTCTTCCTGCTCACATATACTGCCATCTTGGCCTGCCCCAGAATGAAGTTTAAAAGTTTACACTTCTTTTCTGCTGCTTTTCTGTACTTAAAACCCAAGATAAAAACCTGTACAGAGAACTTTTCTCCAGCACTGCTGAAAAGACTCTGAGGGCGAACAGAGGAGTGAGACGTGTGCACTCAATGTAGCAGTGGTAGACTGTCTCCCTCTCACCACAGAACACACACCGGTCAGTGTGCTCTGGGGCGATGATGGACAGAAAGGAGTTCACTGCTACAATGCCATGCAGTAACCTCCACTGCAGGTCTGCCAGTTTTTTGGTCAGAGGGCCTTTATAAAGAGAGGAGCAGGGAGCAGGAAGACGTGGGCGAGAGGAGGACGGAGGGCTTCTGTCCTCCGTGGGAGGGATCTCCTTCCATTTACTCAATGCATTTAGGATTTTTTCATGCTGATCTATGATTGGCTGAGACACGTAAAATGACGCACTAAGGGAGGACGTCCTCCCTTAACAATCAGCAACCAGAATACAAGATTGACAGTAGGTTGGTCCAATAACAGTTCTCAAATTTCATTCTCACATTTATACAACCGTAAACAAAAAATACTTCTATGTATTTTACAGCTTTCACTGCCAGCCATGCTCGGACAAGAAATATGGAGTTTTCAGATATTGGAATCGGTTTCAAAGGAAATATAAGCAAATTTCTGAAAGAAAAAAAAACTGTTCGGAGAAATCAGAGAGAAGCAGTCAGAAAGATAATTCATAGTTTTCGTTTCGTTCGTCCTGCTGGAGGACATAACGTTAGTGGCACGACCGGGACACAATGCAGAGCAGCAATACAGTTGTTTTGGGCGATTGTGATGAGTGCTGAGTATGATGTGCTGTGCTGTCTTGAAGTATATACATTGACAGCTGCGGTAGCACAGTGGGTAGAGCAGTTGCCTGCCACACAGGTGACTGGGAATTGAATCCTGAAAGAGGTACACATTGTTATTTTTTTTGTCTTGTATATTAGCCCAGTGTACATTATTAGCCGGCCGGGGATGTCAACAGCTTCTCTGCTCCTCTCATGGTCCTGATGTCCTGATGTCAACAGCCTCTCTGCTCCTCTCTCATGGTCCTAATGTCAACAGCCTTTTGCCATTTAATAAAATGTTTTTTAAAGAAGTTTTGTAAGTCATTGTTTTATTGCTTAATTTTCATTGAATATAAGAAAGTAGGGATAAGTAGTTGACTTGTATAAAATAACCGTGGACTGTTTTCCTCCTGTCCTCCCCAATTTTTTCAGTCACCAGCCGCCACTGACACACACACACACACACACACACACACACACACACACACACACACACACACACACACACACACACACACACACACACACACAAAAAAAAAAAAAATATATATAATGGGTTAAAATTTAAGGACCAGTGAGCCATCTTCCATCAGTGAACATAAAGCCTGTCTGATCCCCCACAGAGCATTGAAAAAGTCCAGATTTCTGGTCAGGGTATAGAAAGCATGCTCTATTTTTAGACGAGCCACCACCAGAACCTTCAGACTCTGCACTACATCAGTCCAGCCCTGAATAACATCTAGTTCTTCCTGGTCTTCCAGATAGCTAACTTTGCAGTTCCAAACAGAAAATTGATTAGAACCAAAGTTGATCTAATACATATTTAGGCCCAAATACAAAACAGGGGTCAGAGAAAGTCTCTCTCAAAGCTTCCACCCATTCATGCAGTACCCTAAATAAGCCCACTAACCGAGGACAAGATACCACTAAGTGCTAAAGTGTCTCACTTTGTGCACAGAATAGACATCCCTCCCCAGTGCTTGGATCCAGGTGAGCTCTGTGTCTGTTTGTGGCTATTGCTCCATGTATAATTCTCCAGATCAGAGATCAGTCACCTGCTTCTCAACAGGAGGCTTATACAGGACCCTCCACCTGCCTTTAGTAGAGTCTGAAGTAAAAACCTCATTCCATCTCGACTCTTTTACCTCAGCCAAAGAGCGAAGGTTCAACACCTTCACACAACTTTGATAGAACAGCTTCTTCCCACAAGAACTGAAATTACCCAGCACTGGTGTTTTTAGAGAGAGAAGTCTTCTACTCTCCTCTCTCCACTCTCCAACAGCAGGACTGACAATCATGGAAGGGAAAATATACTTTTCTTCACTCCACTGGTCAACCAGAGCACGATTTTTTGCAAACACCCTCAGTGGCACAGACAGGGACCGCCAGACTTCCTCCACAATCTTCCTCAGCACTCTTGATGATCTGATGTTGGTGATATCACCAAGTGTTTCCATGGAAGCTTTTGTCAGATGTCCCAGTTTAATAATGCCAGCCTCAACAAACTTGGCCCCAAATGTACTGGAGGAAAACATGGTGTTTACAAGAACAGTGGCTCCTCAAAAAGCCACATTGCTGGTCTGGGGTCAGGAGTCCGTGTGACTTTCAGCATCTTCCAGGCATCAAGCACTAAGGTGTAGAAGGGTGCAAGCCCAGTCAGGTCAGCTTCAGGTCTCAACAGAAACAGTAGTTTATCCAGCCCAAGTCGCCCAGCTTTCCTGAGAAGCAGCCGAGCGGGAGCCAACCAGCCATGATTGCATCCATACAGCAGCTTCTCTGCTGTCTGCAGTCTGAAGGCTGCAGTTCTGGACAGAATGTCTATGAATCCTTGTCCTCGCTCTGCCACAGCGAGACATAAGACCGATGCCCTCAACCAGTGCAGACCAGACCAGAAAAAGTTCACAAGGAACTGCTGCACCTCCTTCACAAGTCCTGGCAGTGGCACTGAAAACAATGAGTCTGTGCCACAGAGATGAGGCAACAAGGTTATTAACTATCAGAGCTCTCCCCCTGTAGGACAGCTGAGGTAGCAACCATTTCCATTTAGACAACTTGGCTTCCATCTTGTCCAGCACTCCCTCCCAGTTCTGCCTCTGAAAATCCTCAGATCCTAAGTATACTCCTAAAATTTTTGCTCCCCCTTTTCCCCACCTCAGATTCCCTCGAACACCAGGAATGCTCTCCAAGCTCGACTTACCCACCAAACAAGCTCCACTTTTTCCCCAGTTAACCCTTGCTGAAGAAGCTTTTGCATATAAAGCCAGGCTTTCTTTCAATGCTTGGACGTCTGGTCCTTGACAAAGACATTTATATCATCCGCATATGCGGATACAACAACAGGAGGGCTTTGAACCAGCTCTTGCAGAGAGAGACCCCTCAGCTTGCTCCTTAATCTGCAGAGAAGAGGTTGAACAGCAAAACTATAAAGCTGCCCTGAGATGGGGCATCCTTGCCTTATCCCTCTCCTCACTGGCACAGGGCAGCTCAGCCCTCCTCCCGCCTTTACCACACAACAAGCACCGCTATACAGAAGCTTTATCCAGGACATGAATCCCTCTCCAACACCAAAAGCCTGTAATGTAGAAGAAAGAAAAGCATGATCACGGTCAAAAGCCTTCTCTTGGTCAATGGATATGATACCAACACTGATATCATATAACTCACAAATATCAAATACATCTCTCATCAGGAATAAATTATCCAGCATAGACCTATCTGGAACACAGTATGATTGATCAGCACCAATCGATCGAATCGAATTTCAATGAAGATTTTCAGTCTATTTGATAAAACCTTGGAAAGAATTTTATAGTCTGTGCATAAAAGAGCTACTGGTCTCCAGTTTTTTAAAAGGGCTAAGTCTTCCTTCTTAAGCATCAGAGCGAGAACTGCACGCCTACAGGAAGCTGGAAGTGTCCCTTTTTCAAAACGCTCTTTAAAAATGTCCAAAAGGTCATGTCCCAAAACACTCAAGAAATGTTCTGATGGTCTGATGGTAAGCCATCTATTCTGGGAGCCTTGCCTGACGCCACCTGAGACACAGCTGCATTCAGTTCATCCAGTGTTATGTCCAAACTTAAAGTGTCCTGATCCTCTGGACTCAGCTGAGGAAGCCCCTGCAGAAGCTCCCCAGCAGCATCCACATCACAGCTATCCGCCCTGAACAACTCCGTATAGAAATCCACTGCATGTTTCATCATCTCCGCTGACTCCATGGTCACCGAAGACACACCATTTGTTTCCTTACATAAACTGACTTCTCTAAATTAAAGAAGAAGGTGGTCGGTGCATCCATGTCGTGGAGTTTAGTGAAGCGGGCTCAGACTAGAGCTCCTTTAGCTCTCTCTTGCATGAAAGAGTTTAGTTCTTGTCGTTTAGAGAGTAAGACATTGTTATTGTGCTGATCAGTTTGTGAGACAGTACGATTTTCCAGATCTCTTTTCTCTTCTTCTAGCCTTTGCACAGCTCTCTTAATGTTAGCTGGCCAATAAGTGGTATATTCCTGGCAAAACACCCTAATCTGGGCTTTTCCTACCTCCCACCACTGGGAAAGGGAAGTAAAATCATCTTTCCTTGATCTCTAGTAATCCCAAAATAATTTGACTTTTGCACAAAATGTTTTATCATGTAATAATTTAACATTAAAGTGCCAAAAGGATTTTGGTTTTCCAGTGGGAGATAAAATCATCTCCATTACAATTAAATGATGGTCTGTGAAAACAACAGGGAGGATCTGACAATTAACAACTGGAGTAGTAAAAGAACCAGACACATAAAACCTGTCTAATCTAGCTGCACTAACTCTACCATCTGTTATTTTGACCTATGTGTACTGTCTGACCGAAGGATGTTTCATCCTCCACACTCAGTCTCCACCCAATACAATACACTCCCCTTGATCAATGTCACTTAACTTTCCTTTAATTATTTTAAAAGGCCCTTTCTGCTCAGAGCCTTGGTTAGGTGCATAAACATGGATCAACGTAAAAACAAAACCGTCTATCATAACTTTCGCCATGAGGACTCGGCCCTTCACTATCTCTGTGCTGGTTAGGATGTTAACTTTTAAAGTAGGTGACGATAAAATAGCAACTCCTGCACTAAAATTTGTCCCATGGGTCAGGACATGTTGCCCTCCCCACCACAAGCCCCAATCGATATCATTCATTTCATGACTGTGTGTTTCTTGTAGAAACACTATGTCTCGTATTTTCTGTTGGATGACCTCTGCTATTAAAGCTCTCTTCTGTGCATCTCTGCCCCCATTTATGTTTAAATGCCACCCTGAAACCCTGCAGAAAAAAAGAGGAGAGACAGAAGCAGGAAAGAGCCAAACAGAAACAGACAGTAGAAAAAAGACACCCAGTGTTGTATGATCTTGATACTTTAATTAAGTTTCATTTTCTTTCCCCCTTTAACTTTTAAAACTTTTCTTAGACCAGTGACGTGAAACGGTAACGTTTCCTGTCATCCAGTAAGTCCAAACCAACAACCTTCTGAGGGGTTGTCACTGATTTGATACATTTTCCAACATCAGGAAAATAATCTTTGACTTGAATAGATTTACCGAATGTGTCATCCAAAAAAACATTTATCTCTTCTTGAGAATAAAGATCTACATTCTGCGAAACACTTTCAGTGACAAAAACACTATCTGATTCGGATTCACAATCCACATCAGCCTCATCATCTTCAGGGCATCCAGCAGACTCCATCATCTGCTCCTCTGCCTCCCTGTCCAGTCTGACCTGCAGCAGCTCAGCATCCTTCACAGCAAACACCTGAACATCTTCACTCTGCCTGTGTGGACCACAGGTTCAGCCTCAACCTCTCATGAGTTATCTTTAGACACCAAGCCAACAACATCGCTGACCCCGACCTCGGATCCGCCGACACCAGCAGCCGGTCCAAACACGAAGCCACCGACATCAGCAGCAGCCGGTCCGACCATGGAGCCACCAGCAGCGGCGACCCCGAGCACAGAGCCGCCAGCCCCGCTCCATACAGGTGAGGCAGCAGGCTGCTCCCCGCTGCTCCCCTCCCCGATGTCAGCCACAGCGGGCCCCGCTGCGTGCTGTCTGTGGGGACAAGCGATCCGCTTGTGACCCACATCTCCACACTCGAAACACTTCATGTTCCCAGAGCTTGCATACACCATGTAGGACCCCTCCTCATATTTGAAACAGAAAGAGACATCCAGTGTTTGAGTCTCCAGAAACATAAACACTTGCCTCCGCAGGGACTGAACATGTTTCAGCTTGGCGTCCTTGCAGCCCAAACTCACCGTCCGAAATCCGCTCGCCAACCTCCTGAAGCACATCCGTTTATCTCCAACGAGGCGCTGGAGAAAGAGCTGATCCGAGCTGATCCGAGTGAAAGGCACCGCCACTGGGGAAACTTGTATGAACTCATTGTTCACTTTTAGGCCACTCTCTATGAGCTGATGGACAAACCCCTGCTCCTTCAGGAACACCACCATAGCCTTATTCATCCGCGAGGCACACAAGATGTTTCCACGCCCCACCTGTTCTCATTACCGCCAACAGAACATGCTCCACCGTGGTATTGAGCTCGGTACCACCCTTACTCCATGCTTCAGAGACAGGGACAGCGTGTCAGAGGACGCCATCCCTGCCAAGAAACACGGTTTACCGTCAGCAAAACAACCACCACACACACACACACACACACACACACACACACACACACCAAACTACACTAATAACAACTACAATCATACAAGAAACACAGGATGAAAAAAAGAAGAAAAAGTTTGAGAAAGCATTCAAACTCACTGCACTCTCAACCACCCATCTCCCGGGATGCACTCTGACAGAGAGAGAGAGAGAGAGAGAGAGAGAGAGAGACTGCAGAGGAGGTGGAGGGCATGAAAACTTTTCTTCAAATTTCCATTTTATACTTCCAAACAGACGTGAGACATTTATTTTGTTGTCTGCCAACAAATATTTCATTTTGAAACTTAAAGTACAATGTGTTGAAGAAAGCTCCACAGACTGCACTGATATGGTTATGCTTTTATTCAAATGTAAAAAAGAAAAAAACACAAGAACAATATATTTAATATGTACAAGTACTATTGGTGCAAAGCTTTGTCATCCAGCTTTGATAATCAGGATAAAAACATTAACTGAGTTTCTGATTTGTAGGTTTTGATGCAGCAATTCTGTATGTCAACTTACTTAGATGTTTACAAAAAGCCAAGGCTTCCAGGATCAGGAAGTACTGATACACTGCTACTGTGTGGTCAGGGCTATCATGTGCTTGAAGAAAAAGGACTGTTTCCTGTTCACATGGTGAAAAGCAGATGACCACTGAAGGTGGTATGATGATTTTGATTGTCATGCACCCATGAGTTAGTCCACAGACGTAAAAACACAACATCTCCGACCTCTAGAAGCAGCGTGACGCCATTAGAAGAACTCACAACATAGGATGGCTGATGTTCATATGCAATAAAAATATGTTCTCCATTCTTGACCAACACAGCACCTGAAGGATGTGAAGCATGTCCACGTCCATAAATGTAGAACTCAAAGTGGTAGGCTCCTCTCACTGGCGCAGTGAAAAAACCTGTGGAACATTTTAAATAAAGAATCAACTGCTGCAACATCTGTGAACCAGGTTGATTTCAACATAACATAAATGTGTGACTTTGAGTACCTGTGTTTGGGCTGTAGGCATCTCCAATGTTAGTGGTGATGTGTCTGAAGACACGAGGAGACAAGAGGAGTGTACGTGTTAAATGGTCCAGTATCTCCATAGCCTGAAGCCAACAGTGAAGCTGAGAAAGCCACCTGTTTGACTGAGAGAGAGAGAGAGTGAGAGAAAGACAGAGTGAGAGAGAGCTTTAGTTGTGCCATCTTTTTTTCTTTTCTTCCTTCTACAGACGTTGATGATGTTGTATTGTGAACATTGTTTCTGTTGAGCAGCGAAGGCTGACGTCTCGCCACCAAACAGGAAATTGTTAACACTCCACTGTACAAAGTCGAATCTGCCCCAAACTTCATATGTTTGATAAAAGTCCTGAAGACATTGACATGCTAATATTCTTTTACAATCAAAACACCACCAAGTGTTCCATGTCATAAATCTATCGCTCCTACATTTACACAAAACTCCCTGGTGTCACTATCTCAACCCAACAGGAAGTCAGCCATTGTGATTTCTACTGCTCATTTTTAGCAATTTGCACGTGTTTTATTTTAACAAAATCTTCCTACAGCTTTAACCTGATCAACTTCAAGTTTTCACTGGCCAATCTTAAAACCTTTGTGATATAAATGTATTATATACTTTAGTTTCATTGAACACTGTGGTGTGACAGATATCAATGATTCACCATAAAACAGGGCATTGCTGTATCTCGATTGTACATGATAGAATCAGCACCAAACTTCACGTTTGATAATTGTCTTGTTCTGAGCACATTTACATGCCAATATTCAGTTTACACTAACAATGCCCCTCAATTTTAGAAATAATAATTGCCTTGATGGCGATATATAGTCAAGATTCGGATTTTTCCTCGGACGTCGATTCAGTGACAAGGAATTATTCACCATGAAAAAGGACGTAGCAATAACTTCTGTGTAAATGGTCAAATCTGTCCCAAAAGTCACATATTTAATCAGGATCCCTCCTAAAACACGTCAATGCCAATTAGCAGGCTGCACCACCTGACAACAGGAATAAGGCATTTTCAAACAGTCATTGACATAAAACTTTTCATGGTGCTGTCTTCTCTTGATATACAGTACTTCTGCTTAACATGAAATCAGTAAGTGTCCTCTTGCATCACATGGTGGACAGAGGAAGTCACATCTTTTCACACATTCTCCAAATCTGATGATGTGGTCAAATTCCTGCTGATGCACACACTTGAGTTGCTGCCTTGTGCCTCGATATGCGGATTAAAATCTAGAATTAAACCTAAAATGTTGACTGGCTGGATGAGTTTGCTTTCTCATTATCTCCATCTCTCTTTAGAGCCTTTGTTTTCTGTGACATTTGTCCTGGCGTTAATAAAGACCTGCTTTACTGTTTGTGCTGGAAAAAAGTTACATCATAACATATTTGTCTCTGTTGAAAACATTTGATTATTAAATGTTTAATCATCAGTGTCTTTATCAAGGTTTGCTTAGGTGATCTTAGCAAAAACACTTTGTGTTGTGAAAATTGAGCTAACTTGTGTTATATATGTTTTTACTGACAGTGTTCAATTGTCCCTATTCATTTCAGCTCATGAAATACTTTTATAATTGACTTTCATCATTAGAATTGGGATGGTCTCCACACAGTACCCTGCAGTTGTTGTTTTAGCTTCTCCATCTCAGTCTTCTGCTTCTCCTGCTCAGTCTTCTGTTCATTCAGTTTTGCTGCTTGCACTTGAGACAATATAAAAACCATCATAGTCATATACAACATAAATGTACACGCATTTTTAATATATTTGTATTGAATTTGTAGATGTATTTATTTTGTAGATAGAAACATCCTCTGTCATCCCTCATCGTTATATCTAGGCCACCATCAGGTCAGCATCTTAATCAGTCCAATACTTTGGTTCATGACCAAACCTACAGACGCACACATCAGACTATACTGTACTGTGTGATTGTGCTGATTAAAATCTGTGAGCACGCTGGTCTTGTTTTGTTTCTGTCCTTCAATTGTGTATGAAGCTGTAATATTGTAGGACACTGTAACAGTGACCTCAGTTTGTTGCTGTAGTTGAAAAATGGAAGAAACAAAATAGTTTAAAAGGTGTAGAAGTCAAGGATTTTTTTAGACTGAGAACATTCTGTTGCTGTTGTTAAACTGACACACTGTGTACATTTAGAAGAATGTTATAAAGTCTCCCAGGAGCTTTTCTTTGACTCATCTTTACCTGCAGGTCATAGTATGGAGAGAATTTTGTTCCTTTATTATGCAATCAAACAGAATAGGTTTGAAACCAAAAACGAGATTTGAGAGCAAAAAAGACTAAGTAACAATCAAAATTTTTATTTTTGAGAGAAAATATTTCTTCAACTTCAATCAAAACTGATGTTTGTAAGTAAAAACATACGACAATTTTGCTTATAAATCAGTCCTCTTTGCTTTCAAGTTAAAAACCTTTGCTTGCAAATCAGTCCTCTTTGCTTGCGAGTTACAAAGTTTTGGTTGCAAATCAGTCCTCTTCGCTTGCAAATTCAAACGTTTTGCTTGCAAATCCAACTGCACTTGATGGGCGAGGCCTAAGCTGGTGGATGAGAGAAGAGTTTCTATTGGTTGGTTTGACCTGGCTCCAGCGTCAGCTACGTCTTCCGCATTTTTCTGTGCTGTGCTGCTTGGAGGCAAGCCTGTCGCTCTTGAAAAGATTCCTATAAGTAATGAATTGTGCTATAAAGCGTTGGCTACAGCCTGCCGCACATTCACAACAACAACAACAACACAAGTAATGAATTATAATGCCCTGCTGCTGCAAGCACACTGATTAGCAGCAACATGGTTGTCTCTGCTAGTCACGGACTGAGCGGAATAGCTCAATGAGTGAGTGGATTACAGGGAGGCGTTAACAACGTGAGGCTGTGATTTAAGCATTTAGTGTTGCATGGAACTCGCGGTGCCAAAACGTCACAGTTCCTAGACAACAGTGCTGTCAGCCAGGGGACAGACGGACGAAGAAGACCGCGGCAGCCCACAAACACCCGCTATACAGGTCCTTCTCAAAAAATTAGCATATTGTGATAAAGTTCATTCTTTTCCATAATGTAATGATAAAAATTAAACTTTCATATATTTTAGATTCATTGCACACCAACTGAAATATTTCAGGTCTTTTATTGTTTTAATACTGATGATTTTGGCAAACAGCTCATGAAAACCCAAAATTCCTATCTCAAAAAATTAGCATATCATGAAAAGGTTCTCTAAACGAGCTATTAACCTAATCATCTGAATCAACGAATTAACTCTAAACACCTGCAAAAGATTCCTGAGGCTTTTAAAAACTCCCAGCCTGGTTCATTACTCAAAACCGCAATCATGGGTAAGACTGCCGACCTGACTGCTGTCCAGAAGGCCATCATTGACACCCTCAAGCAAGAGGGTAAGACACAGAAAGAAATTTCTGAACGAATAGGCTGTTCCCAGAGTGCCGTATCAAGGCACCTCAGTGGGAAGTCTGTGGGAAGGAAAAAGTGTGGCAGAAAACGCTGCACGACGAGAAGAGGTGACCGGACCCTGAGGAAGATTGTGGAGAAGGGCCGATTCCAGACCTTGGGGGACCTGCGGAAGCAGTGGACTGAGTCTGGAGTAGAAACATCCAGAGCCACCGTGCACAGGCGTGTGCAGGAAATGGGCTACAGGTGCCGCATTCCCCAGGTCAAGCCACTTTTGAACCAGAAACAGCGGCAGAAGCGCCTGACCTGGGCTACAGAGAAGCAGCACTGGACTGTTGCTCAGTGGTCCAAAGTACTTTTTTCGGATGAAAGCAAATTTTGCATGTCATTCGGAAATCAAGGTGCCAGAGTCTGGAGGAAGACTGGGGAGAAGGAAATGCCAAAATGCCTGAAGTCCAGTGTCAAGTACCCACAGTCAGTGATGGTCTGGGGTGCCATGTCAGCTGCTGGTGTTGGTCCACAGTGTTTTATCAAGGGCAGGGTCAATGCAGCTAGCTATCAGGAGATTTTGGAGCACTTCATGCTTCCATCTGCTGAAAAGCTTTATGGAGATGAAGATTTCATTTTTCAGCACGACCTGGCACCTGCTCACAGTGCCAAAACCACTGGTAAATGGTTTACTGACCATGGTATAACTGTGCTCAATTGACCTGCCAACTCTCCTGACCTGAACCCCATAGAGAATCTGTGGGATATTGTGAAGAGAAAGTTGAGAGACGCAAGACCCAACACTCTGGATGAGCTTAAGGCCGCTATCGAAGCATCCTGGGCCTCCATAAGACCTCAGCAGTGCCACAGGCTGATTGCCTCCATGCCACGCCGCATTGAAGCAGTCATTTCTGCAAAAGGATTCCCGACCAAGTATTGAGTGCATAACTGAACATAATTATTTGAAGGTTGAGTTTTTTTGTATTAAAAACACTTTTCTTTTATTGGTCGGATGAAATATGCTAATTTTTTGAGATAGGGATTTTTGGTTTTTCTTGACTTTTTTGCCAAAATCATCAATATTAAAACAATAAAAGGCTTGAACTACTTCAGTTGTGTGTAATGAATCTAAAATATATGAAAGTCTAATGTTTATCAGTACATTACAGAAAATAATGAACTTTATCACAATATGCTAATTTTTTGAGAAGGACCTGTAAAGCAGCCAACACTGAAAATGAGTATAGCGGCGCTGAGCTAGCAGTATAGCGGCGCAGCACCGTTGTTCAGCCGTCTGGGAGAACCCTGACCGTGGATTACTAAACTACCGCTGAATGTCTCCACTGTGTAGCGCGCTGCTGCTACTCCTCCCGGCTCCCGTTGTCACTACAGCTGTGCTAATGTCAACAAACACACATGGCGAATAAGTTAACAAATGCACGCACATTACCAAACTCAGATATATGTGTCTGTTATATTATGGAATGGATCGACAGATTCATTGGGAACACTACATTGATCTTCATTCGCTGTTGTTTTTTATTGACCATGACTTTTATTGTTGTGCAATGTTACATAAATACTGTCAAAACAATACGTCCCTTTTTCTTTTAATGCCAGAATGAAAAAAACAACAGCAGTCACAAGCAAAGTCATTGCTTAATTTGCCTTTGCACCCATTTAAACTGACCACCTAATGTGTCATGTAAATGCACATTTTCACGTTGCATGTATTTTATCAAGATCAGTCTCTTCTTTTCATGTGGAGAGAACACGACCAAGTGAGACTTTTAACACTGTACATTTTTACTACTTTTTCTACATTGTTTCTACTGAAGACATTATGCTGTACCTGCAATTTCACCATCAATGGTATGGGATTATTCAGGTAAAATAAATTACATTACTCTGGCTTTGCCATGATGGTAGCGCAATGATTATTTATTTTCTCTGTTACTTGGATGTGGTGCATGTGGCTTGACAGTCGGCTTACTTTAAGTTGGAACTAATAACATTTTTTTTCTAGCAAGTACATTGCCTAATTGCCTGTGTCATCAAGGGTTCTGTGCAATGCCTCTCATATACTGAAATTTCTCCCTCAAAAAATATTTCATTTTATTGTAGTTATCCAGTTTACTGGTGAAGACATTGCACAGGATGACACAGCTCCTAACTTGGTCATGTTCTCTCCACATGAAGAGAAGAGACTGATCTTGATAAAATACATGCAACGTGAAGATGTGCATTTACATGACACATTAGGTCGTCAGTTTACATGGGTGCAAAACATCAGTACATTACAGTACAATGCATTACTGTCACTTAGGCTGTACAGAAACAAATTAAGAATGTGCGGCAGGCTGTAGCCAACGCTATATAGCGCAATTCATTACTTATGGGAATCTTTTCAAGATAGTGTTGTGTCGGTCGCGAACGTGTCGTTCAAAAGAACGAATCGTTTGAGTGCACGAAGTGAATGGAATCACTTGAGGAACTGATTCGTTCCTTTCTCAGTTCAGTTGAGCTCAGCAGCGAGCATGCCGGCCGGGAGTGGAACTGCCGAAAGTGATTCGCAGCGCCGTCACTGAATCAGCGTGAACGTGAATCACGTTCGCGAACGTGATTCACGTTCACGCTGATTCAGTTCACGTCCTCAGTAGGTCGTTCACGAACGACTGATTCACTCATGATTCGCGTCGCTGAGGACGTGAATCTCGTTCACGTACTGTGCTGAGAGTGGCGCTGTGTCAGTCAGTCACTCACTTCGGGCAGAGGAGTAGGAGAGGAGACATTCACCTTCAGTAACCGTACTGCTAAAACTAGCGATGTGTTGCTAACATCAGTAGTATCATGTTAAGTGATTTTACACAGAAAAAGTTACTCACGTTCACGTCAATCACGTTCACGAACGACTGATTCACGTCCTCAGCATGTCGTTCGCCAACGACTGATTCACGTCCTCAGCATGTCGTTCGCGAACGACTGATTCACGTCCTCAGCAGGTCGTTCGCGAACGACTGATTCACGGCGCCGAGGACATGAATCTCGTTCACGTACTGTGCTGAGAGTGGCGCCGTGTCACTCACTCACTCACTCAGGGCAGAGGAGGTGATTCTCGTTCAGTAGTACTGCTAAAATTAGCGCTGTGTTGCTAATATCCGTGTAGCATCATGTTAAGTCATTTTACTGTGCACAGAGGACACTTTCACCATGTAATAGTTTTAGTGCATGTATACCACTCAAAGCAGCGCTGCGTCTCCTGCGAATGATTGTGTACTATAGTCTGTGAACGCACCGTCCCTCAGTAAGTGAACGTGAACCTCAGGGCTGAATCAAGAACTGAATGACAGATCGTTTGGCTGTTTATCAGTTCAGGGAGTTGGAGAGCACTGAACGATTCGGTGAACGAATCTTTTGAACGAATCATTTTAATGAACTGATTCTAGAGATTCAGTACAGTAAAAAGAACTGCCGTTCCCATCACTATTTCAAGAGCGACAGGCTTGCCTCCAAGCAGCATAGCACAGAAAAATGCGGAAGACGTAGCTGACGCTGGAGCCAGGTCAAACCAACCAATAGAAACTCTTCTCTCATCCACCAGCGTAGGCCCCGCCCATCAAGTGCAGTTGGATTTGCAAGCAAAACTTTTGAATTTGCAAGCAAAGAGGACTGATTTGCAACCAAAACTTTGTAACTCGCAAGCAAAGAGGACTGATTTGCAAGCAAAGGTTTTTAACTTGAAAGCAAAGAGGACTGATTTATAAGCAAAATTGTCGTCTGTTTTTACTTACAAACATCAGTTTTGATTGAAGTTGAAGAAATATTTTCTCTCAAAAATAAAAATTTTGATTGTTACTTACTCTCTTTTGCTCTCAAATCTCGTTTTTGGTTTCAAATCTATTCTGTTTGATTGCATAATAAAGGAACAAAATTCTCTCCATAGTCATACTGCAAAACAGTTCAGTGTTAGAACATCATACAAATCTGGATGAAACTGTTGTTGCTGTTGCTAAGCTAACACTCCGGATATTTAGATGATATTGTTAAAAAGGTCATACTTAGTCCTACTTTTCATCTTTTTGCATTTAATTTTCTTTATTGTGATTGTTCTAGTTTTACATAAGTTGTTTGGGCATGCAGCAATTCCTCAGTAACCACTTTTTCTTTCTGTTGTTTTACTTTAAAGAAAACATGTATACCTAAGTCCTTGTAAATGTTTTAATACAAATGTATACATCTGCAAAACCCATTAAAAAACAGATTGAAAAAAAAGGTCATACTCTACCTTCATTCTCTCTCTGTAAGAGCCTTATCTCCAGCCTCTGTTCAGCCAACGAGGAGCTCATCTCTCTCAGCACAGCATGGATGTCTTGTGTACATCTCTGTTGTTGGTCAGCAGCATTTGTTGGTTCTCTTCTCTCAGCTTCAGTTTGAAGAATAATTTTCATTACCAGAAATTACCAGAAAACAGACACGTGCAGGACATCAGTTTGATAACACTGATCACATGGAGCATGTCAGCAGAACTCTGTAGACACAGCACACAAACATAAATGATTCATTAGAACCTGTACACCCCTGTATGTCTGTGTGTGCTGTGAATAACTGTGTTGTCTCTGAGGTGGGAGCTGGCTGCAGTGGTGACAAGGAGGACCTGATTGTGGTTATTGGGAGCACCTGGGCTCAGTGCTCCACAGGATGTAAAAGGCCCAGCTTCTTGGCAGCTGCTCTCTCTCTCCCAGACCCTGAACATATTTGCAACTTCTTGGTTTTGTTAACTTTTGTTTACTTTACTGCACAACACCCATCACACCGCCATATTCATGCACCCACATGAACACATTGATAATACTGATTAAAACACATCCCATTCCTTAGTGATTATTTTTGAGTTACAATAAAACATGGACTTGCCAGCTTTTTGTTATTTTCCCTTCCTTTGTCGTGGCCTAGAGCCAGGTTTGTGACAGTCAGAACATTAAAAAGACTAATTATTGTCATGCTTCATGTTTTCGGTGTGTCATGGTTCATGTATTCTGTGCCTTATGTCTCTTGTCTTATGTTTTGATTTCCTTGTGTCTTTGTAGTGTTCCCCTCCCTGCTCTTTCCACTGTCTTCTGTTCTTCACTCGTGTCTCCAGTCTCCGGTTTTTGGGTATGTTTAGGATTTTGATTTCTGTTATTCCTTAGTTTAATTTGTACTTTGCCTTTTTCTTGGAACTTTGGGTTTTTTCTACTTTGTTTCTTCTTGGTCCTTGGACTCATTTTCTTTTGTGCTCCTGGTTTTTGTGGATTTAGGCTTTTGCTTAATAAAGCTCACTTTTTGTTTCCCCCTTATCCTGCCTACTGTCTAAATCTGCATTTGGGTCCATCCCTTTGTTTTCCCCTTTAAACTCCTTGTGACAATTATCAAAAGTCAAAATCATGTATAAAATCACCTCATGGCTGATAACACTGACAGGTAAGAGAGACAGCATCAGATCAATATAATTGTCATCATCACTGAAGTTTGAGAGCGTAAACATTGAAAGACCTGACCTGAAAAACAAGTCATTAAATGAGTAGCAAACAAAACATTACCAGCCCGACCTGTTCAAACATTAACGGCACAGTCAGATGTAGTGACCTCCCTCAGGTTGTTAATTGGCTGAGATAACAACAGATACACGTTAGATAAGTTATAAAGAACATTTTTCTCTCTTTGCTTCCTCAATAAATCCAGCACGATAATAAAGTCTGACTTTGGAAGAAGAACAACACATTTAACAACAACATCCACTTACAGACAAGTGCAAAGTCATAAAGTCATAATATGACAAGTGTAAAACTTCTCTACTGAAAATGGATCAGAGTGGCTGTTGATCAGCTTTAGGGCCTTTTTAGACAGTCTACACCAGGCAGGGGCGCCGGGGGGAAGGTTAGGATGATTCCAAGGGCCCGGCACTGACAGGGGGCCCTTTGAGACATGGGCAACCTAAAGGGCCCAACTAGATTTTTTTTCACGGGGCCCAAAATCCCTGGCGGCGCCCCTGAGACCAGGGGTACTCAAATACAAATCTTAAAGGGCCACAAAGATTTTTTTCAAAAAATGTATTGAGGTCGGTCAGGCCACAGGCTATAAAACTGTAATATTCAAAACAAAATGTCCTTTTCATTCAAAACAACAAAAATACCAACTGAAATAAAATGTCATTTCCATTTTGACATAAATTAAAATACATTGTTGAATATTTCCTTTTTGTTTGCCTTCAAACATTGTGTCGGATTGCAGATGTTACATGTTGGTGTTGTACTACTTTTTTTTAATTTAAAATATTTCCATACTGCAGACATTTTATCCACAGGTTTGCCAGAGTATTGTGTCTGCGTTCTGCCACAAATTTTGCTCTGAGGTAAAAAAAAATTAGGGTCCATGTTCAAAACTGCCAATCCCGATCAGTGGAAAAATGCCCATATCTGCCCGATCCTGCAGATCGACTCGGGACATCTCTACTTGAAAGGTTTAACATGCAAGACTTTAAACCTAGAGCCACACCTTGTAAAAAAAAAAATTGATTATGCAAAAATAACAAATGATGTAAGAAAATACAGAGAGGCTGTATGAAGCCTGATCTACCTGACTAAATGCACAAGATCAGATCTAAATTTTGTAGCAAGTTAACTGTCACAGTACTTTACTGAACCCCACAGAAGAGAAATGGACTACTGTAAAACGAATATATCGAAATATCTGAAAGCCATGATGGGTAAAGAACTGTGTTATAGGAAATGTGACACTGAGAAAGCAGGGCTACATGTGTACAGTGATGCAGATTGGGTGGCTGCAGCAACAAAGATAAAGTTGAGTGAGTTAGCAAAATTTATGTTAGGAGAGTAACATGTAAGAAAAGATTACATGATGTAAATTTAAGGTAGAAATCCTGATAATGTTTCATATTAAAGAAGTTAACAATGTGAGAGCAGTGGGTGGGGGTGTTAACGTGTCAAATATGCTCTCAGCTGTGGAAATGGGCAAATATAGGTATTGTGGGAAAAATGCTGACAGCCAATGAGAAGCGCTGTAATTCACCCGTGTCGTGTTTGTATAAAGGAGAATGAGATTGTCAATACATTTCATCCTGTGAGGATTCCAGTTAGAGTAGCGCAACGCGTGGTATTCCTCTGTCATGGCCCAATCTTGGTCCAGCACTGGCTACTCATGTTAAGAACACTGTGCAAATCGTGCTCTGACAACAAGGTGGTCAATGCCCCGCACATAAACAGTGGCACTCTTGTTTACTGAGGGAAAGGGATGTGATCTTCAGCTGCTGGACCCTCTGCCCCACTGTTTCACAATCATCTGTCAACCATCAACAATTTTGTTTAAATGCCTATGAAAAGGAGGAGGAGGAGCGCCGCTGCATCCTTCTGTGTACTCCATGGATCAGACGGGAGGTGTCATAAAATAAATCATCCTGATCAGTCGCTTTATGAACTGTCGCTTTCTACTGACTCAACATAGTAATCCACCGTCACTGCGCCTGACCACACCCCATTTTAAGACCAACACGCCCAATGGCGTAAAATAGAGTCCTTAATCTCATAAACATCTGTGACAACAGCTTTAAATTAGATCAACAGGGCTGAGGAGGATGGGACTGGAGCCGAGCAGAAGGAATGAGCAGGTACTACGATCTAGCGAGGTGGATATGTTAGAGCTGAGTCTTTGTAGGATTCTTATTTGCAGGATAGGATGCAGCTGATGTGGCTCCGCCCAGGTCCACTCACCTGTCTCCACTCAGGTATCCACCCACACACATACAGAGAGAGAGAGAGAGAGAGAGAGAGACACTGCAGAGGAGGTGGAGGGCATGAAAACTTTTGGTCAATCTTACATTTCATATTTCCAATAATTGTTGGTGCAAAGATTTGTTAACAAGCTTTAATAATCAGGATAAAAACATTAACTAAATCTCTGATTTGTAGGTTTTTGATACAGTTATTCTGTATGTCAGCTTACTTAGATATTTACAAATAGCAGACATTTAAGAAATGTTCACACAAATAGTTCACTTCTTTAATCTAGTGTTTGAAAAACTGGCACAAACCTTCTCTCACTGGCCATCACTGTGCATTTTGATTTCAATACATGAAAAAAAAACATGCTGATGAAAAATTACTGAACCTTTTCTTATCAAAAAGATTGTTTTTGCTGTTGTGCAGTGGTGCCAATAAGCTTGTTTCCTGCCCACATGGTGAAAAGCAGATGACCACTGAAGGTGGTATGATGATTTTGACTGTCATGCACCCATGTGTTAATCCACAGACTGACAGACACAACATCTCCGATCTCTAGAAGCAGCGTGACACCATTAGAAGAGTTCACACTACCAGACGGCTGACCCTCTAATACAACACAAATATTTTTTTCCTTTCTTGACCAGCATAGCAGCTGAAGAACGTGAAGGATGTCCATGTCCATATATATGGAACTCAAAGTGGTAGGCTCCTCTCACTGGTGCAGTGAAAAAAACTGTGGGACATTTTAAATGAAGAATCAACTGCTGCAACATCTGTCAACCAGGTTGATGTCAACATAACATAAATGTGTGAATTTGAGTACCTGTGTTTGGGTTGTAGACGTTTCCAATGTTAGTGATGATGTGTCTGAAGACCAGAGGAGTCTGTGTGTTAAATGGTCCAGTGTGTCCAGAGCCTGAAGCCAACAGTGAAGCTGAGAAAGCCACCTGTTTGACTGAGAGAGGGAGAGAGGGAAAGAGTTTTTGATTTTCAAAACACTTTTATTTTCCAATAAATAAGGACAATCTCAACATGACATGATAACCAGATTAGTCAGAAATAAATACATATGTTAAAAAGTCTCATAGAAACACAGAGTTAAATCTCAGCTCCTCCTCAACAACAGAACACAGAGCTTTGATGAAACACCACTGAGACATAAACTAATCAACATTATTCGTCAGAGAGAATCTGAAATCCACTCTAACTCTGGCTTTCACCAACGACACAAACGTTGACAGCAGCTCCTCACCTGAAACATTCTCTATCTGATTTTTCCTGCTTTTATAAATAGCCAGTTTGGCCTGTCCCACTACAAAATTCAACAGCTGCCACTTCTTTGCAATTTCTTTTTGTAGCCAAAAATCAAAGCAGTTTCAGACCAACTCTCACTACAGTTTAAAAACACAGTTTTCAGGGATTCAGAAACAAACTATTAACAGCCAGCGCCCCCTGCAGAATCCTCCACTGCAGATCACCTGACCTCTTGTTTAGCGGCGGTTTATAAAACAGCCTCCACACTGGTTTCCAGACGTCCTGCACCTTTAGTCTCTCTCTCCACACAGTATCCTTCCTCCCACTCAGCTTTCTCTTGTTCAAAGCTCTGACACATTATTTATACAAAGCTTTCCCATTCAACATGGACAAATTTACAGATGCAGTAATGGTTCCGTCAGTCCAATTTTTTTTTTGTTTCAAGACCCATTTCAGTAAACGGATCTCCTCCATCAGAAGTTTCTGTTCCAGTAATATAGTCTGGTAGCATTTCCATTTCCTCGCTGGTCAGTCTTTTAATCCATGCATTTAAAATGTCTCTAGTGTGATGACTTCACCTGAGACCCAGTAGAGATGCCACTGCCTCTGTGTTGTGAAGTCCACTATGTGTTTCAGCTTCAGTGACCCGGCTGAACATAAACGTTGTGTGAGAGCAGGTCTGCTGGCTTCTTGAACATCCAGCCGGGCCCCGTGGATCAGAGGCTCTTCCAGGAGCCAAAACAGTGGAACTGCAGGTTCCAGTCTTTTCTATTTAAAAAGAGTCCAGGCTCTAAACAGTCCCTGATAATATGGAGGCAAGTCACACAAACAAATAAAACCAGTCCATTAAAAACAAAGACGCATCCAAACCCAAACCTGCTACTCCCCTTAAAATGGTGCTCATTATTGGTTTCCAGACCACGTCATCATTTCCTGTGAGGTAACGTTGAATAACCTGTAAACTGAAAGCTGCTGCTCTGCTCCAGGTGCACTAACCCCTGCCCCCCTCTTCCTTTGGCAGATAAAGTACACTCTGGGAAACTCAGTGCAAGTTTTCCCAAAAAAAAATGAACCATGACAGACTGCACTTTTTGTAACAGACCAGAAGGGAGTTCCATGCATTATAACTTATGCCAGAGAGTTGATGCTCCCAAGTTATTAATAATCATTCAGGACTCTTCCTCTGTAAGACATGTGAGGTAACAGCCACTTCCACTTGGTCAACCTCCCCTCCACCTTCTCCACCACTCCCTCCCAGTTCTTCTTTATGTGCTGTTCATCTTCTAGATGGACTCCCAGGTACTTTAGGGCCTCCCCTCCTCCAGCTTAACCCTCCTCGCAGCTGAGGGAGACCCACAGACCAACTCCCAACTGCTAAGGCCTCGCTCTTTGCCCATTTTACTTTGGCAGCTGATATTTTACCAAAGTTTTCAACAATGTTTCCTAAAACCTTCACATCTTCCTGGTTCCTTACAATAACAATTATATCAGCTGCATATGCAGATAAATTCAGATGTGTATTAGAATCAGATTAAAACAGACCATCAATAGAAGAACAAATATTCTGCAACATGTGTTCAATAGAAAGTGCATACAGCATAATGGACATCTAGCAGCCCTGTCTGATACCCTGGGTCACTTTAAAAGGTTTACACAAACCACCATTAATTTTCAGTACACTCTCAATGTCCTCGTACAGAACCTTAATCTTGGCAATAAGTTCAGAGCTGAGGCCGAACCTTTGTAACACTTTCCAAAGGTAAAGGTGCTCAACCCGGTCAAATGCCTTTTCCTGGTCCAAAGAAACCAGACCAGCATCAAAACCCAAAGAACCAGAGACTTCCAAAAAATCTCTTATCAGTGACACGTTGTCAACGATGGACCTGCCGGGCACACAGTAGGTTTGGGTCCAGTGGATGACTTGGTCCATCACCTTCTTCAGTCTATTTGCCAGAACAGTTTATAATCTGTGCAGAGCAGAGAGACTGGCCTCCAGTTCTTTATATCCTGAAGGTCACCTTTTTGTGGCAATAGAGTCAGCACTGCTCTCCTACAGCTCTGCGGCAGAGACGAGTCATTAAAGCTCTTAGTGAAGACTTCTAAAACATCTTCTCTCAGCTCATTCCAAAAAGCTTTGAAAAACTCTGTTGCCTTCCCCCCCTGCATGCTCTGCAGCGCCATGTCCACTTCCTCTGCAGTCAGAGGACCCTCCTTGTTGGTCTCCGAGGGGACTCTGGGCAGCCCACTGCCGAAGGAGATAAAGACCCCCTCATCCTCTGTGCACTCACTGTCATACAGATGGGAGTAAAAGTCCACAGCTCTCTGCCGAATCCCACCGGCTTTAGTCAGCATCTGTCCTGAAGTCAGGCACAGAGCGTGGATGAACCTGCTCTGCCCGTTCTTCTTCTCCAGGCTGAAAAAACCTTTGATGGTGAGTCCATCTGAGCAGCACTCTGAAAGAGAGACCGGACCAGCAGGTGCTTTAATCCCCAACAGGTCTGGCAGTAAGGCTTTTTTGGATTTGAGGTCTTCAAAGTAGAATCGATTTCCTGTGGATTCTGCAGAAGTCTGCAGTTCCACTATTTCAATCTCCAGATACCTCATAGATTTGATTATGTTCCGAGAGACATTGAGAGTGTACTGTTGACAAAGCTGCCTGATCTCCACCTTCCAACAATCCCACCACTGCTTCAACGATGTAAAATCTTTGTTTCTAGATTTAATAACTTTCCAAAAAAATATAAAGGTTTCTCTAAAATGTACATCTAGTAACAAAGCAGTGTTAAAATGCCAATACGCAGTCTTGTGTTTACATTTGCAATAAAAACATTACAAGACACCATGGAATGATGTGTAAACCCTACAGGCAGTATTCTGCACCCTTTAAAAATAGTAAAATGATGCTTAAAACAATAAAATCTGTCTAATCTGGCCATAGAAAAATAATTCTCTCTGTGTTGGACCCAAGTGTACTGTGTTTGTGGTGCATTTCTCTCCATACATCAGTTAACTTGTGAGCCTCCACCAGCTGTTTCATGGCACGTTTTTAAGCAGCAGAGGTTCAGTATGATTTCTGTCCATCTGATCGTTCTCTGTGCTGAACTCTTCAGGCCCACACTGACTTAAAACCACACAGAGTTCATTTAAAAACTGAACTCTGTCAGATCCTGTGTTGGGAGCGTATACATTTAAAAACACATTAGTAAAGAGCTCTTTGGCTCTGACCACCATCAGTCTGCTCTGCATTACTTCCTCCACCACATGAGAATTTGGCAGAAAGTTTTTGGAGAAGAGGAGCGCCACTCCTTCACTGGTTCTGTTCAAATGACTTAAAACAACCTCCCCATCCCATTCCCTCCTCCAGTCAGTCTCATTTAAAGTGTCACTGTGCGTCTCCTGAACCAACATCACATTGATGCTCTTCAGTTTAACAAGTTCAAACAGACTCACTCTCTTCTTTACATCTCTAGCTCCATTTAAGTTGAGTCTGGAGATTGTGAAATCACTCATGATCTCTGATGTAAGAAGTAACACACAAGATAACACAGACAGCAGACAGACTGTCTTACATGGCTTCTGAGTCCTCATCATTATAAAGTTCTGTTTGAGTTTCTGCACTATTTTCTTCAGTCTGTAAATCTCCTGGTCAGAAAAACCTCCATTTCCTCTGCTTCTCATCTGTGATGTGGCAGAAAGAAAGAACAATTCTTTGTCTGCAAAATGATCTTTAACTTTCACTTTTTTCACGTTTTGTGTTGTTTGCAGGAACTTTTTCATCTGTTCCACTTCATAATGTTTTTTATGCTGCTGTGATTCAGCAGACAGTTGTGAGTCAGTCTGAGGCTGGCTGTCTTCAGCACAGACCTCTTCCTCCTCTTCCTCCATACCAGACTCAGACTCTGGCTGCTCCTCCTGCTGACCCTCCCTGCTCCTGGCTACTGGTCCTTTTTTGGCCTGAGAACCACTGTTGTCATTCACTTGTTTTCTTTTGAGAGCAGGGAGTTTAAACACCTCATCTTCCTCCACCATCAGGTCATCATCACTGTCCCTCACTGTGTCCTGTGCTGCTTTGTCTGCACTGTTCAATACAGTCTGCTCTCCTTCTGCTTTCTCACTTAGTACTTATCTCATCCTCTTTCTGACTGATAGTTGCTTCAGTCTTCTTTTCACACTCCTTTTTCAGCCTTACTGTTTTCCTGTCTCTGCTGTGTCTTTTTTGTCCCCTCACCATCTTTAGTGTGCATCTATGTGTCTCCCTCTGTGTTTGATCATTAGAGGAAGCTTTCTTCAGAGTCCCAGAGGTCACAGACAATATATTCAAAGTCATCTGCTTTCAGGTTAAACACCAGACTGAGTTCCTCATCTTTCTCACTGAGGATCATGTGAACCTGCTGTCTGTGTGAAACAACTTGTTTCAACAGCAGAGATTTACAGCCTGATGGCAGCTTCCTGATGGGGGAAACCATCTTCATGTGCCTCGACAGTTCCCTCAACAACACATCATCACTGATGTATTGAGAGGAGACACTGATACAAACGTATCGTTAGCAACAGTGCCGGTCTCGATCGCTTTGTTTACTTTTTCAATATCATCCACAATGAAAATAAAATCCACAAAAGCAGATTTAATGCTGCTGTGACCAACAACTTCTCCCACTGCCAGACTGCAGTCCTCCAGTGAACAAGGAAAACCAGGAGAGAATTTAAATCCTGCTTCCTATTTCCTGCTGAGTTTGGTAAACTCTGTACCAGCATTAAGCACGCTGACCAGCAAAACCTGGCTGACCGCAAAACACACACAAAGAGACTGCAGAAGAGGTGGAGGGCATGACATATTTTCTTCAAACTTACATTTCATACTTCCAAAAAGATGTGAAACATTTATTTTGTTGTCTGCCAACAATAAGATGACATATTTTATTTTGAAACTAAAATGTACAATGTGTTGAAAAAAGGTCCACAGACTGCACTGCACTGATATGGTTATGCTTTTATTCAAATGTAAAAAAAAACAAAAACAAACACAATAACAATATATTTAATATGTACAAGTAATTACTGGTGCAAAGCTTTGTTATCCAGCTTTGATAGTCAGGATAAAAACATTAACTGAGTCTCTGATTTGCAGGTTTTGATGCAATAGTTTTGTATGTCAACTTACTTTGATTTTTACAAAAAGTAAATATTTCAACAATTTTCTCTCAAGTTAGTTCTCTTCTTTAATCTAGTGTTTAAAGAAATGACACAAATCATCCCATTGTCCATCACTGTGCATTTAGATTTAAATCCAGAAAACAACATGTCGATGAAAAATTTGATTTATAAATCTTTCTTATCAAAAAGGTTGTTGTTGTTGTTGATGACAATGTTGATGTTTCTTCAATAAGTGCTGATACACTGCTACTGTGTAGTCAGGGCTATCATATGGTTGAAGAAAAATGACCAATTCCTGCTCACATGGTGAAAATCAGATGACCACTGAAAGTGGTGTGATGATTATGATTGTCATGCGCCCTTGAGTTAGCCCACAGACATGTGGTGTTATAACTCCACTGTACAAAGTCGAATCTGCCCCAAACTTCACTTTTTGATAAAAGTCCTGAAGACATTGACAAGCTAATATTCTTTTACAATCAAAGCACCACCAAGTGTTCCATGTCATATATCTATCGCTCCTACATTTACACAAAACTCCCTGGTGTCACTATCTCAACCCAACAGGAAGTCAGCCATTTGGAATTCTACCACTCATTTTTACCAATTTGCACGTGTTGTATTTAACAAACTCCTCCTACAGTTTTAACAGGATCAACTTCAAGTTTTCAATGGCCAACCTTAAGACTTTTGTGATATAAATGTATTAAATACTTCAGTTTCATTGAACACTGTAGTGCGGCAGATATCATTGATTCAGCATAAAACAGGAAGTCGTTGTATCTCAATTGTACATGATTGAATCGGCACCAAACTTCACGTTTGATAATTGTCTTGTTCTGAGCACATTTACATGCCAGTATTCAGTTACACTAACAACGCCACAGTCATTGACATAAAACTTTCATGGTGCTGTCTTGTATTGATATACAGTACTTCTGCTTAACATGAAATCAGTAAGTGTCCTCTTGCATCACATGGTGGACAGAGGAAGTGACATCTTTTCACACATTCTCCAAATCTGATGATGTGGTCAAATTCCTGCTGATGCACGCACTTGAGTTGCTGCATGGTGCCTCGATATGCAGATTAAAATCTAGAATTACACCTAAAATGCTGACTTGCTGGATTAGTTTTCTTTCTCATTTTCTCTATCTCTCTTTAGAGCCTTTGTTTTCAGTGACGTTTGTCCTGCGGTTAATGGAGATCTGCTTTACTGTTTGTGCTGGAAAAAAGTGACATCATAACAGATTTGTGTCTGTTGATCATTAAAAGTTTAATCATCAGTGTCTTTATCAATGTTAGCTTTGGTCATTGAACATTTAAATGTTATCTTAGCAAAAACACTTTGTGTTGTGAAATTGAGCTGAATTGTGACATATATGTTTTTACTGACAGTGTTTAATTGTCCAGATTCATTTCAGATCATGAAACATTATTATAATTGACTCTCATTATTAGAACCGGGATGTTCTCCACACAGTACCTTGAAGTTGTTGTCTTAGCTTCTCCATCTCAGTCTTCTGTTCGTTCAGTTTTGCTGCTTGCACTTCAAACAATATAAAAACCATCACAGTCATATGCAACATAAGTGTACAAGCGTTTTTAATATATTTATATTGAATTGAAGAAGTATTTATTTTGAAGATAGTAACATCCTCTGTCATCCCTCATCTTTTTATCTAGGCCACCATCAGGTCAACATCTTAATCAGTCCAATACTTTATGACCAATCCTACAGGCACACACATCAGACTATAGTGTACTTTGTAATTGTGCTGATTAATATCTGTGAGCACGATGGTCTTGTTTTGTTTCTGTCATTCAATTGTGTGTGAAGCTCTAATATTGTAGGACACTGTAACAGTGACCTCAGCTTGTTGCTGTGGTTGAAAAATGGAAGAAAAGGTTTAGAAGACAAGGATTTTTAGACTGAGAAAATTATGTTGCTGTTCAATTGACACACTATACACATTAAGAAGAACGTTATAAAGTCTCCCAGGAACTTTTCTTTGACTTAGCTTTATGTGCAGGTCATACTGCAGAACAGTTCAGTGTTACAACATCATACAAATCTGGCCAAAACTGTTGTTGCTGTTGCTAAACTGACACACTGCGGATATTTAGAATAACTCTATGAAGTTTAACAGAATCTTTTCTTTGACTCATCTTTGCCTGCAAGTCATATTGTTAAAAAACACAGTTTCTGTGTTCATCTCAGCCTTAAATAGTGTCTGATGCTGATCAATCATTACCAGAAATATATGAGACGTGTGCAGCAGATTTGGTTGATAACACTGATTATGTTGAGCACGTCATCAGGAAAACAACGCTGAAAACACAGCACTCAAACATAAATGATTTATTAGTAGCTGCATGTTTGAATGTAGCTCCCAGTACTTGAATAATCAGTTCACCAAAATCAAAAGAGTTTTTTTTAATATCTGTCTCAGTGTTATGTATGTCACTAACACAGGAAATCTTACTGTGTCATTTTAGGAGTTACAAACACATTTAATTTACTCCAAAAATTAAAATTGGTTTACAGTCACATCATGGCTGATAAAGATAGAGAAAGACAGCATCAGATCAATATAATTGTCAATGTCAATAAAGTTTGTAAACATTGAACATCATTATTTTGTGAAAAAACAACAAGTCATTGAAGGAGTAGCAAACAAAAGATTATCATCCCGACCTGTTCAAACATTAATGACACAGTCAGATGTAGTGACCTCCTTCAGGATGTTAATCAGCTGAGATCAGACCACTCATTACAGATTAGAGTTTTCTCTCTTTGCTTACTGAATAAATCCAGTGTGGTTTTAAAGTCTGACTCTTGAAGAACAACAACACAACATTAATTTGTCATTTTCAGCACCGCCACATTTTTTCTTAACTGACATGAACGAGTCTCCCAAAACTAAAGACAAGTGCTGAAATATTAAGTAATAATGTGACAGTGTGAGTGTAAGTAAGTGTTGAGCTACTGAACTGAAATAGATCAGAGTGACTGTTGATTGAGCTTTTATCCCATCAACATCTGTGACAACAGCTATTTAAGATTTGAATGTGAATCTCAATACAACTACTGTGTGTACTGAATAATCTAGTCACTATAAATTCATTGATGAGAATAAAATCAGTTTCAGTCACTGTATAATTCCTCACTATGCATATAAAAGTACAATTTATGTTTGAGTAGTGGGTTTAACAGTTGTCCAATCATCACTTAGTTTTGGTGAATCTTAAATTTTGTACGTCCAAACTGATAAGACACACTTATTTGCTCTTTTGCTCACAATAGGAGGATATTTCATCCGAAAGAAATGTATCATGTTGAAGGAAAGACACAGACAGTAATGCAGTGATATCTTTATGTTTTTACTCAAATGCACAAAAACACAATGATAAAAAAGTTTAATACATACAAATGATTGTTGCTGCAAACCTTTGTCATGCAGCCTTCCTAATCATAACAAAATACGATAATTCTGTGTGTCAACATATTCAAATAGTTAAGAAAAAGCAAACATTTCCACGTTTCTCACAAATGAGTTCACTTCTCTAATCTAGTGTTTGAAATAATGTCACAAGTTCTCCAGCTGTCCATCACTGTGCATTTTGGAGTAAATCAGAAGACATGCAAATGAAAAACTCATAAACCTTTTCTGATCAAAAAGATTGTTGTTGTTGTCAATCAGCTGTCATATAAACGAGAAAGTAATGGCACATCTATCAGGAAGTAGTGATCTTAAGTGTGGGCAGGTTTTCATACAGTTGAAGAAAAAGGAGTTTCCTGCTCACATGGTGAAAAGCAGATGACCACTGAAGGTGTTATGATGATTTCCATCATCATATATCCATGTACTAGCCCTCTGACGCATAAACACAACATCTCCGACCTCTAGAAGCAACGTGACACCATTAGAAGAACTACCACCACCGGACGACTGATGTTCAAATGCAATAAAGATATGTTCTCCATTCTTGACCAACACAGCAGCTGAAGCATGTGAAGCATGTCCCCATCCATATATGTGGAACTCAAAGTGGTAGGCTCCTCTCACCGGTGCAATGAAAAAACCTGTGGGACATTTTAAACAAAGAATCAACTGCTGCAACATCTGTCAACCAGGTTGATGTCAACATAGTCAAAAATTCTAATAAATTATTCAATTTTGTGACTTTGAGTACCTGTGTTTGGGTTGTAGGCGTTTCCAATGTTTGTCTCAACGTGTCTGAAGACCAGAGGAGTGTATGTGTTAAATGGTCCAGTATTTCCAGAGCCTGAAGCCAACAGTGAAGCTGAGAAAGCCACCTGTTTGACTGAGAGAGAAACATACTTGTTTTAAAGTGACTGATGTTACAGCAACGATGAGCATGTTTCTATAAAAGCAAGGAATCTCTGTCTGTCTGTGTGTGTGCCTCAAATATCTCTACAGATCAGGATCAGACTGATCTGAGAGTTTCAACATGGCCGCTGCGTGGTTCAAGGGTGTGTCGCATTTGTTTGGACTACAATGATACCGTGAATAAATTATATCATAAATGCTTTACGAATTCCGCTAGCATTGTCAACCATAACCACCATAGCCACGTGCGCACCAGAGCCAATCACTGCAGAGCTCAAGCCCACGAAATACCTTAAGAAACAAGCGGATTTATACCTGCAGCAACAGTTGCCAAGTCCGCTTATTATAAGCTACTTTGGGCTTGTTTTTCTGTAAAGTCGCTGATAGATATTGGTAGTCGCGGTAACAACGATAATAAATACAATGATATTTCTGGATTCAGGGTGATATTTGTGTGAGTGCAAAGTGTAATAATCTCTATTTTTTTTTTTTTACCACGAACAGAGAAGTCGCTTGTTTTGGGCTTGTTTTCATAGGCCCGCTTGCTTATTTCTCTCGCGATATCTGGCAACACTGCCTGCAATAACTGTACAGTCATACATGTGAGGTTGTGCTGAAAAAAATGACACCAAGCAAAGCAAGGTAAATAGTTTTTACAGTGAAATATAATGGTATAATCAAAAGTGGTCAAAAATAGCCAATTATATCCCTGACGTCCCACCTTCAAACACAACCTCATTTGGACATCCATGCAAAAGCTACTTAACCTCCCACTTTTCTATAGGAATACATGCTTCCTATGGGCAATGCACTAGTGTTTCAAAATGAAGTTATCTAAAGGCACATTTTATTCTCTGTGTTGTGCAATTCACATCAAATATTATGAGAACTAAACTGTTTGAATATTGAATTGCTGGTTTAGTTGTCAGTCTTACCTTCTCCATCTCTCTTTAGAGCCTCCACCCGGTTTTCTGTGACATTAGTCCTGGCTTTAATGGAGATCAGCTCTGCTGTTTGTGCTGAAATTAATCAGGATGTGGCAAAAGTGTCTCCAATGAAAATAATCTTTGATGGTAAAAAATATTTAATTATCACTGTTCTCATGACAGTGTGCTTGTCTCTGATTTGTCATTTCAACATATAAAACTATTGGTCATTACCTTGTAGCTGCTGCTTCAGCTTGTCCACCTCAGTCTTGTACAGCTCCAATTCTGTCAGCTTAGCTGTCTGTGCTGAATAAAAAAAATTAAATGTTAAGACATTTTCTTTGTATACAGTGTCTCTATTCTTTGTGTATCAACAGATATAGACAAACTTCCTGTAACAGAGCAGTGGTTCTTATTGGTATAACATCCCTCACTACCTTACATACTACTGTACCTTCATTCTCTCTCTGTAGGTGCCTCATCTCGCCGTGCAGAGAGAGCAGATCAGCAGCAACAGAGGAAAACACATTGTCACCTCCATTCTCAAAGTGACGGTCTGTTCAGTTCTACTGTGTAGTTTCTGTGTTCATCTCAGCCTTAAATAGTGTCTGATGCTGATCAATCATTACCAGAAATTACCAGAAAACAGACACGTGCAGGACATCAGTTTGATAACACTGATCACATGGAGCATGTCATCAGAACACTGAAAACACAGCGCACACACATAAATGATTCATCAGAATCTGTACACCCATCAGTCAAAATGTTAAAAAGACTAATAGGTGAAGTGAAAAACATTGATGACCTTGTCAAAATGAAATGTCCTGGGAAACTCATTCATGTGGATGCCACTTGACGTGCACCACCCACCAGAACACTGTTGCAGAACAAGTATGATCGGACTTGTTCCATCTCAGACCATGGATGCTGGATTGGATTGGGATCTGGGAAACTTGGAGGCCAAGTCGACACCTTCAGTGCTTTGTCACGTTTCTCTGGCCATCCCTGAGCAGTTTGTATCAGCACACTGTCCTGCTCAGGGAGCCACTGCCAACATGGAGCATTGTTGTTGTTGAGCCGGGAAATACTTTGTCTGCAACAGTGTTCAGGTGGGTGGTGCATGTCAAGTAGCATCCACATCAATGACATGACCTAATGTTTCCCAGCAGAGCACTGCACTGTAACAATATGATCAATGTTATTCACTTTACTTCTTAGTCCTTTTAATACTGTGGCTGATCTGTGTATGTTGGAATGTAGCTCTCGATCGTTGAACCATTCTTTCTGGTAAAATGTGCATTATCGAAGGTCAAAATCATGTATAAAATCACCTCATGGCTGATAACACTGACAGGTAAGAAAGACAGCATCAGATCAATATAATTAAGAGTGTAAACTAGGGCTGCACGATTCTGGAAAAAATGTGAATCACGATTTTTTTGCTTAGAATTGAGATCACGATTCTCTGGCACGATTTTTTTCACAAAATGTTTATTGCACTGATAAACTTGAACAAAATACAAAAAACATCGTAGAATGGCAGAGGCATACTACTATGCCTCTGCCAAAGCAATGTTTTTTTTTGTTTTGTTCAAGTTCTATCATTGGATGAGAAATGATTTTTATAAAAGTAAAAAAAAAAATTTGTCTCCAAGATGAGAGGGCATCCTTTAATACCTCGTGTTGTACAGTGTTTATTGGGGCTGTATCTTTGGCTAGGTGTAATATGATAGCTGCTGTGATCGGCTTTCTAAAACAGAGGCATAATATTCCTCCTTTTCCAAAAGCCTGGGGTAGGCGTAAACATGTGACGTGAAGCTCGAAGTTGGGCTGTGAACAGTTATCAACGAATTTTCAATACCTTTAAGGTTAACTGGTTGAGAAAGTGTTTCAGAAACCCTGACTCTATCTGGTATTTCATCCCAAACCACATCTTTGATAAAATTGGAGGTCTTTCCTTTCTTTTGAAATGTAATTTTTTACCTAATAGATTGCCAATCAAACTATCAAAATTTCATCAACAAACCCTCCTAGCATGGAAGCTGGCTTTTGTCCACAATTTCTCACCCCACAAGGCGTTCCTCTGGAATAATAGTATTATTCTTATAAGAAATAAATCCTTATTCTTGCCAAAATGGTTTGAAAGAGGTATCATCCATATCCTCAATCTTTTCGATAATGCTGGTAATATGTTGTCTTATGACCATTTTATGTCGGTACACAGTTTTCCTGTTCCCTCTAGAGAATTTATAAATGTAACTCGGGCTATCCAAATGGAATTAATTCAATTAATTAAAAGCCACATGAGTTACAATGAATATAAAACAAGTCAACCTGTACTGGTGCTGAATGGAATTGAACTAACAGATAGAAAGTGTAATAACAAGCATATTCGCCAGTGTTTTCAAAGAATGAATAGAGTTGTGCCTAGAGGAAAGTTTTACTGGAGGTCCCAAATAAAGGACATAAACTGGAGTAGAGCTTGGATTCTACCCCACAAATATTGCATATCTAACAAGGCTAAAGAAGTACATTTTAAAATACTGCATAAGATATACCCAGTTAATAGTATTATTGCTAAGTTTGTAGATGTTGATGTTTCCTGTACTTTTTGTAATCATAATACAGAAACAACACATTTGTTTTTCTATTGTGATATATCTAAAAAGTTTTGGAGTGATGTTGAATCTAATTTTTTTGATGCTGCTAACGTTGTCTACTCTCTTACCGTTAAAGATGTTATTTGCTACTATGCCAACCCAGATGATAAGGCTCTTGAACACCTAATGAACTTTGTTATCCTGTATGCCAAATTTTTTATTCACAAGCAAAAATTTGCAGTCATTCCCCAAAATTGCCCCCTTTCTCCTGGAAATGAAATCTTTGCTTAAATCTCTGAATTTGATAAATAACCAAAAAAGCAATGCCTTATTGAGTCATTATGAAAAGTTCTTCCCTGAAACCTCTGTATGAACTATTTATTACATCTATCATTTTATTTCACTTATGTATTTATTTATTTATTTTTTGTAGTATTTGATTTGCATTTTATCTTTGATTTAATTATCATTTATATCTCCAGTGTGCTGATTGTTACTGTAAACCTTGATTTTGTACACTTAAATTGTTCATTAAATTAAAAAACAAACAAAACAAAAAAAACAGCTAGACCATACACACACCACACAGCTAGAGATCCGGGAGATGCTAGCGTCTCCTGGATCTCAGCGGCTGTCCAGTTGCACATCTAGCAGGCAAGGTGGAAATAAGTGTACCCTCCGAGGCGGAAAATCGGCGGACCAAAACAGACCCCCAATTTGCCGCCCTCTGTCTAAAACTGCGGACCGAGCCGCCAAAAGGACGGGCAAATTGGCGGCTTGCTGGCCCCTCTAACAACGGCTTCTCGCTCACTCCTTCCAAACACTATACTGCAGGCGGGCTTCCCCCACTGAATCTCGTGTTGTAAAGACGCTTTACCACAGGTTGAGGGAGGAGGCAGCGGCAGTGCTGCGTTTGGGGGCGCTTCAAAAAATCCGGGAGGAAAATAGGAACATTTGTTTGTGATTCAGCTCGAGATATAAAAGGCTTCAGAATCGCTGTGTGTAGAAATGAGATCACGTGTATGTGTGAATCGAGATCGCGATTTTTTAACGATTTTTTGTGCAGCCCTAGTTGTCATCAGGTTTAATAAAGCCGTCACAATACTGCCGTAACAAAACGCTCACTGACTGTGAGAGCTTCTCTCCGTCTGCTGAGCAACAGAGAAACAATTCGAGTTGATTTCACCTATAAGCGACAGGCAAGAGGAGCTGCATTGTCCATGTTTGCATCTGGGAGCTGAACTACATGTCCCAGAGTCACCACATTCGACACACAGAAACGCCTGCGCAGAGTCGGCAACCTAGACTGAAACAGGTCCCACAGACTACTGGTTCTTGGAGCAGTTATTAAAAACAAATAAAGGATCACCTAAAAACACTACTAAATATTTCAGCCCCCCCATCTTCCAGATCAACCCCACGGGCAAACTGAGCTTCTTCTCCACTCCACCAACACTGAGAGCTTCACTTTTGTCCCAGTTGACTGAGGATATTGAGCCGAACTGGACGACATCTCTTACCAACACATCAATATCCTGCTGGCTGTCCACCAGGATGACCACGACATCTGCGTAGGCTGACAATTTTAAAGGTGCATTACAACCTGGAATGGTCACCCCCTGAAGGTCGGCTCTAAGTTTGTGCAGCAAAGGCTTGATTGCTAAGGAGTAAAACATGCCAGAGAGGGCACAGCCTTGTCTAACTCTCCTCTGAACCTGAAACAGAGCGCTCAAACCACCATTTATCTTCAAGATGCTCTGAATGTCACAATATAAAGCCTTAATCTTATCAATAAAACCAGGACTAAAACCAAAGGAACTCAAAGTAAGCCATACATATTCATGTTTAACACGAAACCACTGAGGGTTTCCTGATCAGCGAAAGCTTTCTTCCCCAGAACTCCAGGACTTCTCCTAAAAGCTTTGACTGAATCAATGAACAGCTGTAGGTCAGGAAACACTTTCTCAACTTTAACATTCCTGGCTCCTTAAGTGTTCTGCAAAACTTCTTAATACTGATTGAAGAGTAACCACTCCTGCTGTGAGCCCAGGTCTGTGAGGAAGCTACAGACTCATCATCACTCTCCTCATCAGCTTCACTTTCACCTGTCTGCAGACAATCACTGTGGAGAGACACTTTTTTCATTTTCCCAGAAGGCCAACACACATCACTGCTCACTTTCCTCTTCATGGAGTTTTCATCAACCAACATGTCACCTTCCTCCTCCAGAGGACATTCTGCCTCCTTAATTTCAGTGTGTGTGTCGACTGTGTCACTGTGTTCATACTGTCAGTGTGTGACTGATCAGTAACCTCCACAACAGCACCTGAACCAACAGAAACCAGACCAGCTGTACCTGAATTAACAGATCCCAGATCAGCAGCATCTCGATCAGCAGCACCATTATAATCAAATCTGTGCTGACAGCACCAGAACCTGAACCGGCATCCCCTTGGTGCTCAGTCTGTTGTGTGTTCTGTGTGTCTTGTTGCTCTAGACCTGGTGCTGCAGTCTCATTGTTTGTACCAGCATCTTTTTTCTGTGGACAGGTCCGGAAGAGGTGACCCTCCACTCCACAGCCAAAGCACTTCATCCTCTCAGAAGACACATGAACAGTATAAAAACATCCACTCTGAACTTACCCTGCCATACCCGACTATTTCTCCGATTGCTAAACTGCAAACTTCTACAGAGCAATTAACAGTCGGACAAAGTTTGACTCCTGTCTGCTTGTGAGCGTGAGTCGGCATAACTTCCAGCCGAAGCCAGTCGTTACCGCTCCGCTAAAACTAGAGCACAAAATACAACTGCAACATACAAAAGAATGGAAAAAAAAAAAAAAAGCGCACCCACTCTCACCGTCTGACACTCCGCACACACTCAGAAAGAGAGAGAGAGAGAGAGACTGCAGAGGATGTGGACATCATGAAAACTTTTCTTCAAACTCCAAAAAGATGTGAAACATTTATTTTGTTGTCTGCCAACAATAAGATGACATTTCATTTTGAAACTAAAATTTACAATGTGTTGAAGAAAGGTCCACAGACAGTACTGTACTGATATGGTTATGCTTTTATTCAAATGTTAAAAAATAAACACAATAACAATACATTTAATATGTACAAGTAATTATTGGTGCAAAGCTTTGTCATCCAGCTTTGATAATCAGGATAAAAACATTAACTGAGTCTTTGAATGGCACAAATCTTCTGTCATTGTCCATAACTGTCCATTTTTGTTGTTGTTGTTGTTGTTGTGCAGTGTTGCCAATCAGCTTGAGTAAAAAAGAGAAAGTAATGACACTTTTATCAAGAAGAACTGATTCACTGCTACTGTGTGGGCAGGTTTTCATACAGTTGAAGAAAAAGGACTGTTTCCTGCTCACATGGTGAAAAGCAGATGGCCACTGAAGGTGGTATGACGATTTCCATTGTCATGCACCCATGAGTCAGTCCACAGACTCACAGACACAACATCTCCGACCCCTAGAAGCAGCGTGACGCCATTAGAAGATTTCACATTACCAGACGCCTGATGCTGATTGTATAACGTGTATTTTAATTTATTTCCTCAAAACAGTGTTTCATTGATTGTTTGTTTTCTTCATCAGAGCCATGACATTATCCACAAAGTACCTTGAAGTTGTTGCTTCAGCTTCTCCACCTCAGTCTTCTGTTCTCTCAGTTGAGCGGCTTGTGCTTGAGAAATACAGTAAATGCCCGTATGTTTTTACTGCAACACCAATTTCCCTTGAAAGCTTCTGTAAATTGTGGAGTTACTGTTGTAGCCACATTAGCTGCATGACTCTATGAGATGTCCACCACCTTGACACAGACTGAAAGATCTTGGTAACTGTTGGATAGATTAAATTTATTTTCCTATTTTATCTACTGCAATCATCAGATCAGGATTTCGATCAACACAATTATGTAAACATTTGTGGTTTTAAGTGTCTTTCCAATTAAAACGTCTCAATAACTATTTGACGATGGTCATGAAATTTGGTACAGACATTCACCTTTTTTTCTTGACCACCATCAGGTCATGGTCTTTGTTCATGACCAATCCTACAAACGCACACATCAGACTATACTGTACTTTGTATTTGTGCTGATTAATATCTGAGCATGCTGGTCCTGTTTTGTTTTTGTCCTTCAATTGTGTAAGAATACTACAAAACAGTGTTACAACATTATACAAATCTGGCCAAAACTGTTATTGCTGATCTTAAACTGACACACTGCAGATATTTAGAAGAACTCCATGAAGTTTAACAGAATAATGACACATTTGACTCATCTCTGTCTGCAAGTCATATTGCTAAAAAGGTCATACTCTACCTTCATTCTCTCTCTGTAAGATCCTCATCTCCAGCCTCTGTTCAGCCAACGAGGCGCTCATCTCTCTCAGCACAGCATGGATGTCTTGTGTACATCTCTGTTGTTGGTCAGCAGCATTTGTTGGTTCTCTTCTCTCAGCTTCAGTTTGATCTCCAAGTGGAATAATTTGGTTGTCAGACTCTGTTTGAAGCTGAGCCGTGCAGAGAGAGCAGATCAGCAGCAACAGAGGAAAACACATTGTCATCTCCATTCTCAAAGTGACAATCTGTTCAGTTCTACTGTGTAGTTTCTGTGTTCATCTCAGCCTTAAATAGTGTCTGATGCTGATCAATCATTACCAGAAATTTCCAGAAAACAGACACGTGTAGGATATCAGTTTGATAACACTGATCACATGGAGCATGTCATCAGAACACTGAAAACACAGCACACACACATAAATGATTCATTAGAACCTGTACACCCCTGTATGTCTGTGTGCTTTAAATAACTTTGTTGTCTCTGAGGTGGGAGCTGGCTGCAGTGGTGACAAGGAGGACCTGATTGTGGTTATTGGGAGCACCTGGGCTCAGTGCTCCACAGGATATAAAAGGCCCAGCTTCTTGGCAGCTGCTCTCTCTCTCCCAGACCCTGAACATATTTGCACCTTCTTGGTTTTGTTAACTTTTGTTTACTTTACTGCACAACACCCATCACACCTCCATATTCATGCACCCACATGAACACATTGATAATACTGATTAAAACACATCCCATTCTTTAGTGATAATCTTTGAGTTACAATAAAACATGGACTTGCAAGCTTTTTGTTATTTTCCCTTTTTTTGTTGTGGCCTAGAGTCAGGTTTGTGACAGTCAGAACATTAAAAGACTAATTATTGTCATGCTTCATGTTTTCGGAGTGTCATGGTTCATGTATTCTGTGCCTTATATCTCTTGTCTTATGTTTTGATTTCCTTGTGTCTTTGTAGTGTTCCCCTCCCTGCTATTTCTACTGTGTCTCCGGTTTTTGGGTATGTTTAGGATATTTTTGATTTCTGTTATTCCTTAGTTTGATTTGTACTTTGCCTTTTTCTTGGCACTTTAGTTTTTTTCTACTTTGTTTCTTTTTGGTCCTTGGACTAATTTTCTTTTGTGCTCCTGGTTTTTGTGGATTTCGGCTTTTGCTTAATAAAGCTCACTTTTGTTTCCCCTTTATCCTGCCTACTGTCTAAATCTGCATTTGGGTCCATCTCTTTGTTTTCCCCTTTAAACTCCTCATGACAATTATTAAAAGTCAAAATCATATGTAAAATCACCTCATGGCTGATAACACTGACAGACAAGAGAGACAGCATCAGATCATTATAATTGTCATCATCACTGAAGGTTGAGAGCGTAAACATTGAACGACCTGACAGGAAAAACAAGTTATTAAATGAGTAGCAAACAAAACATTATCAGCCCGGCCTGTTCAAACATTAACGACACAGTCAGATGTAGTGACCTCCCTCAGGTTGTTAAATGGCTGAGATAACATCAGATACACGTTAGATGAGTTATAAAGAATATTTTCTCTCTTTGCTTCCTCAATAAATCCAGCATGTTAATAAAGTCAACCTTTGAAAGAACAACAACGCATTTTACAACATCCACTGACAGACAAATGCAAAGTCATAAAGTCATAATATGACAAGTGTAAAACTTCTCTACTGAAAATGGATCAGGGTGGCCACAGGCCATAAAACTGTAATATTCAAAACAAAATGTCCTTTTCATTCAAAACAACAAAAATACGAATTAAAATAAAATGTCATTTCCATTATGACATAAATCAAAATACAAAGTTGAATAATTCCTTTTTTTTGCCTTCAAACATTGTGCCATCACTTCAGTCATGCATTATTTTACTATTTCTGCATCTGAGAATGGCTTCTTGTGCTTACCCAAAATCCACACCACTCTAAGTGAGCACTCTGTTGCTTTTTGTTGTTGTCATAGATGAGACAAGAATCCTGCTTGCAGTTTGATGACGATTGCAGTGCATTTATTTTTGTTGTTCTTATCTCTGAATTTTGAGGAAATTTCTCCTCAAAATTCCTATGCTTCATTTCATAACGCCGTTTCAAATTGGAAATCTTCATCACAGCTATAGTCTCCTGGCATATTAAGCACATGGGTCTTCTGCTGGTTGGGAGAATGAATGCACATTTTTCAGTTCATTCTTCTTTGAATTGCTGATTTTCACTGTCCACTTTTCTTTTAGCAGTTCTAGTATCTGTGTGTTTCTTACACATCCGAGGCTCTAAGACAATAGTGAATAGTGAGAAGACAGGATGGTACAGGACCAGATGCTCCCCTGTAGACAAGTGTGGGAATGTGACAGTGCAAAGGTCCCCATGACCAGGAGCCCTGATCAGCCCTGAGGTGGGCATCAGAGATAAGCGACAGGAGGGGGCCCACAACAGAGGTTCGGAGCTGACTCAACTATACACTGTCACCTAAGTATAGAGAGACCATCATGTCTACTTTAGGTGACATCAGCAAAGTTAAGTAACACACAAAAGAGTTATTTCATAGGGGGGGTGAGGCAGACCCATCCTTCTCTTCACCCATTGGATAGATGAACCTTCAATCCACCAAAGTGACCAATTAGGAGAAGTAGGCAGGTATGGAAAATAGACTCTAAAAAGGCCCCCACACCAGAGAAAGGAGGGTGGCAATTGGTAGATTTCCTAAGACCGAAGGCTGGATAGGATTTCTGATAGGGCAGAGGGCAAAGCTATTTGGCATTGCTTTTGCCAGAGATTTGAGAATACCAGAAAGCGGCCACTTTTGGTTAGGACACTGGCTTGAGATCTGTTTCAATAAAGATTGCTCTATCATTCACCCAGCCTGGCCTCCGCAGAATTCTTTATCAACATACATGCCGACACCTTTGATGAAGACAGCCCAGAAACTACACAGTGAGCTTGGAAAACACCATTTTCGTGCAATCTAGGCTCCTACAGCCAGCAAAATGTCAATATGCAAACTGCTCCAAAAACGAAAGTGAAAGTTAAAAATTGCGCTAGCAGCAGTGAGTGACCCAGCTGTTTGTGTATCGTTGGCATGGAGACAAGTCCCGGTATACATGTGCTGACTCAACCAAAACACATGGTGAAGGAATGACAGTTCGGGGGCCACAAATAGGAGGCCGGCAGACCGGATGCGGCTCGGGGGTCGCCTATCGAGGCAATGGGAGCCAATGAGAAGTGCTATAATTCACCTGTGATGTGTTTGTATTAAGGAGAATGAGATTGTCAATAAAGTTATTTTCCTGTGAGTATTCCAGTTAGAGCAGCCCACAGTGTTTCATTCTTCCGTCATGTCCCAGTTTCGGTCTCGCACTAGCACTGTTAGGAACGCTGTGCAAATCGCGCTCTGATCATGTTATTTGGCCAGAGCTACCCAGAGAAAGTTATTTAGTTTTTGTCACTGAAAGAAATGTTGCAGTGTACCGCGTGTCGGGTAAGTTAGCATGCTATTACCATGAGTAGAGGCCCTGCTGACTCATGCAGCAGGGCTGAAAGACCCAGACTAGAAAGGTTGACTAGTCGTTGGTCTCGACTAGCTTTTGACGGAGATGAAAGACATTATGCACTTTGGGAGACTATGTTTTTGAGCCGTCTTCGTTTACTTAGACTAAAAGATACTAGGGTGACCATACGTCCTCTTTTACCCGGACATGTCCTCTTTTGGGGGCTGTCCGGCCTGTCCGGGGGGAGTTTATAAAATCCTTCAAATGTCCGGGGTTTTGAGTTTGTGTAGCGTGCACTTTATCTTCGCATCACAGACCATTGTATTTACCATACACGTTAACTGGTTCATTTGGAAACACACTCTGAGAGGCGGAGTTCCACACCGAACCCCGGAACGTGTATTCATTCATTATAAAACAGTGCAGCGCATCAGAGCCCTCTGCTGCTCTGCCCCTCCGCTCAGTTCGAAGCAAAGCTACTGACACGATGCACGCATGCGCTGTCTGCCGGTGAGCGAAAGAAAAAGGAGAAATGCCGAACCGCAAATGCACTTTTACAGACGAAATGCGGAAAAAGTACCCGTGTTTTCGCCAGGGTCGAGAAAAATGGGAAGCAGAGTGTACTATCTGATAGATAGAATTACTTTAATGATCCCAGACTGGGAAATTATTTTGTTACAGCAGTAGTGGGTCCGCAAATAAAACACTTTGTACATAACATAAATAGAAGGCAATATATACATAGTGTATATATACAATGCACAGTGTGCAATAAACAATAAACAATAATAATATATACAACAAAACAAAATATGCAAAATATACTATAAACAATAATAATATATACAACAAAACAAAATATGCAAAACATACTATAAACAATAATAATATATACAACAAAACAGTAGAGAGACCAGAGTTTGTATGACCAGAGTATGTGTCTGTGGCAAACAAAGGCTCTAACGACCTAGATAAATGAATATATTGCTTATAAACGCAACTTTTTGTGAGTATTATTCAGTATCTCCAAGAGGCCTGGTTAAGTGTCTTTTTGGGAACTCAGCATATGCGTTTAACTGAGTTAGAAGCACATAAAAAACACTCGACCTGACCCGAAAAACCCTCAAAATTTCGCCGCGTAGTAGTGTCCTCTTTTTGGGGATTCAGAATATGGTCACCCTAAAAGATACCATTTTGAGAGATGAGAGTAGCAACAAAGATGAGGACAATGACTAAGTGGAAGCGGCACCAATAGATAATGAGGAGACAAATGCTGCAGCAAATGTGGAGTTGAGTATAGTTTGGGATGATAAAAGTTTGTCACTGATAATGTGAGAAGCTGCGGACAATGGGCGTAAGGCACTAAAGATAATAAGAGACTGTTATGCAGGCAAAGGGGAGCCTCGATATTAAGCCTTTATACAGAAGTGACTTCACTTCAAAAGCTGAACAGTGACGGTGTGATGGACTACGTTATACACACAGAGAAAGCTATCACAGCACTGAGGAATGCTGGAGAAACTTTAAATGAAAGACTGTTCATTGCAATGATTTTGAAGAGACTTCCAGAGTCATTCAAACCGTTCACTATTCATGTCACACATAGAGAAGTGGCAGTGTCCTCTGCTAAATTCAAAACCTAAGCTATGGAGCTACGAGGACATTGAGAAGATGTGTACAACGACATCCGAAGACAATGCCATGAAAGTGCGGGCACACCTGAGTTCGACACCAGCTATGGCATGTACCGGTGACAGGGACCCGAGGGTGCGGGCATAGTGTGCTTCCGATGTGTCAACGTAAGCAGTGGTATAGTCAGTGTCAAAGCACGGCACATCTGGACGCAACCTGCAGGCAGAAACAGCAGGGGGACGTCATGAAGAAAGTTTCCGAGCAGACGAGCAACAAGGAGTATGTTTTCAAAATGTTGATGGATCTGACAAATACAAAGCACGGTATGTGGATACAGTTATAAGATGGGAGTAGATTATGAGAAGACATTTTCTCCTACCGCTAACCTGACTAGTATCAGAGTTTTGATGCAGAAAGCAGCAAAGCAAAACCTGATTCTGCATCAGATGGACATTAAAACTGCCTTCCTGCATGCACAGATTGTGAGATCTTCATGGAACAACAAGAAGGTTATGAGGTTAAATCTGACAAAGATGAAATGTTGGCGTATAATCTTGAAAAAGTCACTATGTAAGCTAAAGCAGAAACTGGAAGAGAGCATTACATGAGTATCTGAGTGAAAAACAGTTTGTGCAAATCTGCTGAAAATGCTGATCATTGCGTTTACACAAGAGAAACAGATAATGACAAAGTGATCATAATAATATGGGATGATGACATCATGATCGCTGCCAGTGATGAAAAAGCACTGAAGGTTGTGAAGGAAATGCTCGTGTCAGGATTCAAGATGAAGGACTTGGGAAAACTGAAAAAACTTTCTTGAAATAGACTTTGATCAGAGTGAAGACTGTGATAAGATGTCACAAAAGAGATATGTGGAGAAAACACTTGAAAGTAGGGATGTCCCGATCAGTTTTTTTTTTTACCCCAATTCCGATCCGAGTCCTTTAATATTTAGTAAATGCCGATACCGAGTCCCGATCTGATACTTAGCCTTAACTGATATTTTCCTGGATAATTAAGCAAAAAAGTATCTGCATCAAAGCTGTTCCTTAATAGGGTTTTTTTTATTGATTTGAAACAAAGTATATACTTTCATATGGTTCTTTCTTATTCCGCATATGCTATCGCTATGTTGGCCTAACACTTTCCTTGCGTTAGCAGGTGAGTCTGTGACGCTGCACTATGACAGCAGACCCTCGTGTACAGCCAGCTGTGTAAGTGTGTGTGAGACGCAGCCCACACTTGGTACCTCCATACCATGCATTGCTTTTTTCATATTCCTTGTGTTGTCACGTAAAATGACATTGACCCGGTGCTTTTCTATTTCATACACGTTCAGCATCTCCTTGATTGTCTTTTTTTACAGGCTCTGCTGTATGAGACCCATGAAACTTGTGCGCATACGTTGTAACTTTAACATGGAATCAATGTAATGTAATGCCGAGATGGTAGAGCATACCAGGGATTCAAAAGCCTCCAGATGATAAAGAAAACCCTGATCCTCTACCACGGGGATGAGCTGGTTATCCAGAGCGATGAATTCAATTACCTTATCTGTAATATTTATCGTACCAAATTTGTAGTATTAAATGCAGCTCTTTTGTCACCGCCTCGCAAAGCGGTCAGATTGCAGATGTTACATGTCGCTGTTGTACTACTTTCGCTTTCTAATTTAAAATATTTCCACACTGCAGACATTTTATCCACAGGTTTGCCAGAGTATTGCGTCTGCGTTCTGCCACAAATTTTGCTCTGAGAGGGATGTGATCTTCAGCTGTTGGACCCTCTGCCCCACTGTTTCACAATCATCTGTCAACCATCGACAATTTTGTTTGAATGCCTATGAAAAGTAGGAGGAGGAGCGCCACTGCATCCTTCTGTGTACTCCATGGATCAGACGGGAGGGGTCATAAAATAAATCATCCTGATCAGTCGCTTTCTGAACTGTCGCTTTCTACTGACTCAAGCTAGTAATCCAGGGTCACTGCCCCTGGCCACACCTCATTTTAAGACCAATATGTCCAGTGACGTAAAATAGAGCCCTTACTCTCATAAACATCTGTGACAACAGCTTTAATTTAGGGCTGAGGAGGATGGGACTGGAGCCGAGCAGAAGGAATGAGCAGGTACTAGGTGGTGGATATGGCAGAGCTGAGTCTTTGTAGGATTCTTATTTGCAGGATAGGATACAGCTGATGTGGCTCCGTCCAGGTCCACTCACCTGTCTCCACTCACCTGTCTCCACTCAGACATCCACCCACACACATACAGAGAGAGAGAGTCTGCGAAGGAGGTGGAGGGCATGAAAAATTTTGGTCAGTCTTACATTTCATACTTCCAAACAGATGTGAAACTGATATGTTTATGCCTTTATTGAAATTCAAAATTACACAATAACAATACATTTAATATGTACGAATATGATTGGTGCAAAGCTTTGTCATCCAGCTTTGATAATGAGGATAAAAACATTAACTGAGTCGTTTATTTGCAGGTTTTGATGCAGTAATGTATGTCAACTGACTTTACAAAAAGCTCTCCACAATCTTCTCACGAATTAGTTCACTTCTTTAATTTAGTGTTTAAAAATGGCACAAATATTCTCTCATTGCCCATCACTGTGCATTTTGTTGTCATTGATAAGTACTAATACACTGCTACTGTGTGGGCAGGTTTTCATACAGAAGAAAAATGACTGTTTCCTGCTCACATGGTGAAAATTAGATGACCGCTAAAGATGGTATTATGATTTTGATTGTCATACACCCATGAGTTACTCCACAGACTGACAGACACAACATCTCCAACCTCTAGAAGCAGCGTGACACCATTAGAAGATTTCACCTGATAGGATGGCTGATGTTCATATGCAGTACAAATACGTTCTCCATTCTTGAACAACAGAGCACCTGAAGGATGTGAAGCATGTCCAAATCCATATATATGTAACTCAAAGTGGTAGGCTCCTCTCACTGGTGCAGTGAAAAAACCTGTGGGACATTTTAAATAAATAATCAACTCCAGCAACATCTGTCAACCAGGTTGATGTCAACATAACATAAACGTATGAATTTGAGTACCTGTGTTTGGGTTGTACGCATTTCCAATGTTAGTGATGATGCGTCTGAAGACCAGAGGAGTCTGTGTGTTAAATGGGCCAGTATGTCCAGAGGCTGAAGGCAACAGTGAAGCTGAGAAAGCCACCTGTTTGACTGAGAGAGAGAGAGAGAGACACAGAGAGACAGAGAGAGAGACAGGGGGGGGGAAGAGACATAAAGACATAAATTGAATTTTTTATTTATTATCTTTGTCCTTTATTTTCCAATGAGTAAGAACAATCTCAACATGACATGATTACCAGATTAGACAGAAATAAATCTAAAAAGTCTCAGTTAAATCTCAGGTCCCCCTCAACAACAGAACACAGAATCACAAACCACCATTAATTTTCAGTACACTCTGGATGTCCTCGTACAGAACCTTAATCTTGGCAATAAGTCCAGAGCTGAGGCCGAACCTTTGTAACACTTTCCAAAGGTAACGGTGCTCAACCCGGTCAAATGCCTTTTCCTGGTCCAAAGAAACCAGACCAGCATCAAAACCCAAAAAATCTCCAATCAGTGACACATTGTCAACGATGGACCTGCCGGGCACACAGTAGGTTTGGGTCCGGTGGATGACTTGGTCCATCACCTTCTTCAGTCTGTTAGCCAGGACATTAGATAACAGTTTATAATCTGTGCAGAGCAGAGAGACTGGCCGCCAGTTCTTTATATTCTGAAGGTCACCTTTTTGTGGTAACAGAGTCAGCACTGCTCTCCTACAGCTCTGCGGCAGAGACGAGTCGTTAAAACTCTCAGTGAAGACTTTTAAAACATCTTCTCTCAGTTCATTTCAAAAAGCTTTGAAAAACTCTGTGAAATTATAGCTGAACGCACACATTTTCCCGTGTCTTGAAAATAATCTTTTACTTTAAAAGGTCTCACACACCGCCCAGGCTCAAACCAACGACCACCTGCTAACTGCCTTTATCCGACCACTCCGTTGCCCCTCATCCGACCCGTTTGGCAGAAAAGTTGCATTGAAACATACCGCCTCGGCTACTGCCGAATCCGCACTACACAGTAACGTGTACGTTCTGCTCTGCGAAAACAGGAAATGACAGCACGGAATGCAGACTGTAGATTATCAGAAAAAAACAAAGCGCACACAGTATTGGCTCATTATTTGTTTGACCTGAGAAGATGTTTGTGGAATACAATAGTTGGCATTGCTTGAAAGATCATTATGGCTGAGCTAATGGTCGCATTGTCTGCTCTCAGGCTCGTTATTATACAAAGATGTCGCAGGAGGGAAAAAGTGGTTTGTTTACTATCGTCACTTCCGCCCCTCCCACACACCACGTTGATTCGCTAGCACACCCCAATCAGAATGGTCATTGAACAGCTAGCAGACACCCGATCAGAGTATCCAAAGGCGTCCAATCCTCCGACTGCCAACAATCTCAGACTTTGCAAGTTGAATCTGACCAGACAACGTCCGTGCGGTTCCAAAAGCTTCCAACATAGCTGAAAACACCGAACAGATTTGTTCCCGAACTCATCCGAGTCTCCCCAAATGTTTCAGATGTCCAACGTCTGGGCCAGTGTGTTCCAGTCTTAACAGACTTACCAAAAGTCTCATCTAGAAATCCATCGATCTCCTCCAGAGAGTAAAGGTCGTTATTCAGGCCCTGATCAGTCCCGGTGAGCCTGCCAGTGTCTGAGTCTTCCTCCTCCTCCTCCTCATCATCTTCGGTCATAACCTGACTAGTGAAAAAGGCCTTTTCCACGGTCCTTCCCGCCCTGCTCACTGGTAGACGGCTCTGGCACATCCACCCTGTCAGCGGACCCCCCGCCCTCTGCAGCCCGAGCTGACCCCCCTGATCTCCAACAGCAGGCAGCTGACTGCCCGGTCCTCTGTCATTGGAGGCCGCTACAGGCGTCTTATCACCAACTCCCCTGGCCGACACGGGAGTCAAAACAGCAGCCAGCGGCGCATCAGTGCTCCCAGCGCCGGTGCAACAGCGTTAGCCTCGTTTAGCCTTTGTGGCCGACATCTCCACACTCAAAACACTTCATCTGTCCAGCACTAGCATACACCATACAAAACCCCTCCCCATACTTGATCCTGAAGCACATATCCAGGCTCTGTGAGTCCAGGAACATAAAATCCTGTCGTCTCAGGGACATCACGTGTTTCATTTTAGGATCTTTACATCCCTAACCGACTGTTTTAAAACCACTGGCGAATTTCACAAACCATCGCAACTCTTTCTCCAGCAGTTCGTTTGGGATGAACAGCGGGACACCGGACACAGTAACTCTGGTGGATGGCACCACCAGAGGAGACACCTGGACAAACATGTCCTTAATCACCACCCCACTCTCCACCAACTCATATACACACTGCTTCTCTTTTACAAACACCACCACAGCCTTGTTCATGCGGGAGGCATAAACCAGCTGATCATGCCCGACCACTTCTCCCACAGCCAGCAGCACCACCTCTATCGGCACACCGGGCCCAGGGACCAGCCTCGCGCCGTGTTGGAGGGACAGAGACGGCGGCTCGGCTGGCGCCATCTCTCCCACCTGGGCTCTGACTTTCTGCTCTTTTTCAAACTTTAACCACTAAAAACAAATGAAAACCTTACCTGTAAATGCACAATGAAGAGGAAAGAAAAGAAAGTAAAGTTTAAACCAACAGAAAAAAAGAGAAAGTAAGGAAAAGTTTAGGAAAAACCGCAGCGTCTACACCACGTGCAGCCTCACTCTCAGACAGAGAGAGAGAGAGACAGAGATAGAGAGAGAGACAGAGAGAGAGAGAGAGAGAGAGAGAGAGAGAGACATCTCATTTTAAACAATTTTGAAGTTAAATATTGAATTGCTGGTTTAGTTCTCAGTCTTACCTTCTCCATCTCTCTTTAGAGCCTCCACCTGGTTTTCTGTGACATTAGTCCTGGCTTTAATGGAGATCAGCTCTGCTGTCAACTTTTTGTCAACCTCAGTCTTCTGTAGCTCCAGTTCCTTCAGTTTAGCTGTTTGTGCTTAAAACAATATTTTTAAAAAACATTATAGACATATAATATTGTTCTTTGTAAATTCCATAGAATAGTATTTGTCAATACTCACTATACGTTATCAGGGTTTCGATGATCTCTACACAGTACCTTGAAGTTTCTTGTCCATCTCAGTCTTCTGTAACTCCAGTACTCTCAGTTTAACTCCTTGCACTTGATTAAATAAATACATGTCTCTATGTTAGTTTTTATGTACTAAATCATCATTTTCCCTGAGAATCTTGAAAAAGTGTTGATTTACTTTAGTAGCCATGTAAACATAACTCTATGGCACTGTTAGTGATTGGTTGGTCAGATCTGGTTTCTACCGTGCCGCGTTGCTATGACAACCAGTACTACTAAACGAGGAGTTTAGTTATGTTTTTGATGTATTATTTGTGTTTTATTCAAAATAATCTTAGTAACACAAATTAAAGTACATTTAAAGTAAACTATACTAAATATGACTATTAGTTCTAACCACAGAATATAGGTTAAGACCAAATCATCAGTCAGGCATAAGTAGTTCACTCTGTAATACCCTGTGAAATATACACCAAAATATTCCTTCATTATCACATAGTGCTCATTAGTCATTTGTTTTCGTTTTATAAATCTCACAAGTACAATGTGTCAAAAACTGCTTAAAAGTGACAACTTTGAAATTGGGTGCATGCTTTACAGGGACACTGTACTGTATACTGCGATGTTTGATACATAACACTACATAGTATGAATATTTGCTTAGGATCTATTTTGCTTGGTAACCTGAGGAGTTTTGTCTTTGCAGGAGCAATTGTGAAATACTTTGGACCAGCTGACCTTCACCACCAGCACGGCCGCCTTCACCACCACCGGACCAGGATGTTTAAGTTCAAAAATGTTTTACAATTTAGAATAAACATTTTTGAGGAACACTGTGTCAGTGTCATTTATTGACTTATAGAGGATCCCCATTGTTTACCTTGTATTATCATTTAATATCAGTTCAACTTCATAGGGTGGGTCAACTTAAGGCCTGGTCCACATGTACCAAAACAATCTTTTTTTCCTCCGTCTTTCTTGGCATTGTTTCAAGAATATTTGCATCCACACGGACCCACTGAAAATGACTCAAAACACTGTAGTTCATATTCCAGGCCTATAGGTGGCACTTGAAATTCACCAAAGGCGGAGAAGAAGAGACGGAGCATGCGCATTAAGCTTGCGCTCTGTAAACAATCAGACAGTAGACCGAGAAACCAAACACAACAAGAAGAAGACGAAAATGGCTAGTGCAAGGAAACCAGAATCGTTTGTGTGGACCGATATTGAGGTCGAACTGCTGCTGCGACTCACGGACAACTACAAGGCGAATAAGTTGCAAGAAAGGCTCAATATCTTCACGAACACAAGCATGTAGTCCGCCATTGTTGTTGTTGTTGCTATGAGACGTTGCGGGGTTCAGAGGTCGGAGGCAAGAGGTCAAGGGGTGGGGCGATGGCGTCATCGTTTCGGAAAGTATGCGGATTCTCCATCCACACGAAAAGGGGAGGGCTGCATTTTCGATTTTTCCTTTCTGAGACCCGTTTTCGAAAAAGTGCGTTTTCAGGCGCTGCGTTTTCGAGGTCCGTGTGGACAGTCGGCCAAAACGATCCAATACATCTGCGTTTTTGCAAAAGAGCGTTTTCGTGTGGACGGCCTCTAAGATGTTTGATTTTAATTTGAGAGAGATTTTGACAACTCTAGCCTGTTTTCCTCTTAAAATGTAATAGATTGTTGCATCTTTGTGGATCACCTAAAAGGTTTAAGAGTCTATTCATCTTAGTTTGACAAATTAGGGGCCCTCAAACAGCATCTTGCATAGGGCCCCCAAAAAGACAGAAACAGCCCTGCAGACATGTTCACCACAGGATGGATTGTAAGAACTTAGCTGATCTTCTGATGTTTCATTAGCGGCCATCATCAGCTCAAAATTTGCACGAACACCACATTGATGTTGACATTTGTGTTTTTAAGTGTGCTGACGACTACCATCTAACTTTTCATCTATAATGCTAAATGATGCTCATATATACCTCTGCTGTACTTTCTGTTCAAGCCGAATATTGTTTTTGTGCCGGTTCAAATTTATTGGTCTCGTGTCGCCGCTCAAAGTCCCATGGGTTGAAACATGAAACTTGGCCTGAGGTGCAAATGCTTCTCAAGAAATATGAGCCAAATTGGTCACATAGTGGTGCTATTAATGCAATTTTTGAAAGGCCATAACCACAAAACAGTAAGTTCGGTTGACTTGAAATTGGACACTCAGTCCACTAAGTCCAGCTCAAACTGCTGTATGTAAAAAGACTCCAGGAGCATGTGGAGCAGCCATGATGGATTTTGCTCGAGTTAACATACACTGAAACAGTAAAATGACATCGCGTTTTTATAACTTGACTCAATCAACACCAAATAAGTTATACAGCATTTTGGGCTAAAGACTATTTTTTAATTATTACGAATGACAAACAACGTGGTTGCTTTCACTCTAAATACCCTTGCAAAAGGCAGGTCTTAGACTGAATTGGCCATAACTCAATACCATTAGTCCAATCATCATATAACTCAGCAGAAATCTTCAGGTCGTGTTTTGAAATAGTTCTACCAAAGCATTTCGAAAACCTGGTGGTCTGATTGTCAAAAATCTCACCAAAAATTCTGTTGCTGTTGCTAAGCTGACACACTGCAGATATTTAGAAGAACTCTATGAAGTTTTACAGAAGATTTTCTTTGGCTGATCTTTGCCTACAAGTCACATTGTTAAAAAAATATCATATACTACCTTCATTCTCTCTCTGTAAGATCCTTATCTCCAGCCTCTGTTCAGCCAACGAGGCGCTCATCTCTCTCAGCACAGCATGGATGTCTTGTGTACATCTCTGTTGTTGGTCAGCAGCATTTGTTGGTTCTCTTCTCTCAGCTTCAGTTTGATCTCCAAGTGGAATAATGTGGTTGTCAGACTCTGTTTGAAGCTGAGCCGTGCAGAGAGAGCAGATCAGCAGCAACAGAGGAAAACACATTGTCATCTCCATTCTCAAAGTGACAATCTGTTCAGTTCTACTGTGTAGTTTCTGTGTTCATCTCAGCCTTAAATAGTGTCTCATGCTGATCAATCATTACCAGAAATATTATATGAGACATGTGCAGCAGATTTGGTTGATAACACTGATTATGTTAAGCACGTCATCAGGAAAACAACACTGAAAACACAGCACTCAAATATAAATGATTTATTAGTAGCTGCATGTTTGAATGTAGCTCCCAGTACTTGAATAATCAGTTCAACAAAATTAAAATAGTTTGTTTTAATATGTGGCTCAGTGTTGTGTATGTCACTAACACAGGAAATCTTACTGTGTCATTTTAGGAGTTACAAATACATTGTATTTACTCCAAGGTGGATACCCAAAAGTTAAAATCAGTTTACCGTCACATCATGGCTGATAAAGACAGAGAAAGACAGCATCAGATCAATATAATTGTTAATGTCAATGAAGTTTAAGAGTGTAAACATTGAACATCATTATTTTGTGAAAAAACAACAAGTCATTGAAGGAGCAGCAAACTGATTATCATCCCGACCTGTTCAAACATTAATGACACAGTCAGATGTAGTGACCTCCTTCAGGATGTTAATCAGCTGAGATCAGATGACTCATTACAGATGAGAGTTTTCTCTCTTTGCTTACTGAATAAATCCAGCATGGTTTTAAAGTCTGACTCTTGAAGAACAACAACACAACTTTCATTTATGTAATTTTCAGCACCACCACATTTTTTCTTAACTGGCATGAACGAGTCTCCCAAAACCAAAGACAAGTGCTGAAACATTAAGTCATCATATGACAAAGTGTTGAGCTGCTGAACTGAAAATGGATCAGAGTGACTGTTGATTGAGCTTTAATCCCATCAACATCTGTGACGACAGCTATTTAAGACTTGAATGTGGATCTAAATACAACTACTGTGTGTACTGAATAATCTGGTCACTATAAAGACAGGAACACACCGGCCCAACCGTTGGACGTCTGAAGCGTTTGGAGAGACTTGGACGAGGTCGGGAACATTTCTGTTCGGTGTGTTCAGCTGCGTTGGAAGCTTTTGGAGCCGTTCGGACTTCTGATCCGATTCAGCATGTGAAGTCTGAGGAGGTTGGCTGTCGGACGTCTGAGCCATTGGATTCTCTGATTGGCGGTGTGCTAACAAATCAGCGCGGTGTGTGGGAGGGGCGGAATACTGTGTGCGCATTGGTTTCCTACGCACTCCGTTCCGTCATTTCTTGTTTTCATGTTTTTGAGTATTGGCATGAGACTAGCTGTTATTATGTCCGTTCAGGACGAATTAATCTGTGTCCGTTTGGTAATGCCTCGCTGCATGTTTAGTATGCAGCTGTTTTTGTCTGAAATAGTTAAGTTTCGTTTTGATCAAAAGTTAAGACAGTTGCGTACATAAACCTCTAGTCCAGTGTCTTTAACACTTGAGCAACCCGCTTACTGCATCTCTCGCAAGCGCAGAACGTACACGCTACTATGGAGCTGGCAGCACGTCGAAGTGGTGTGTTCAATGAAACTTTTCTGCTGAACGTGTCAGACGAGAGGCAACGGAGTGGTCGGACAGTGGTCGGATAAGGCACTTGGACATCTGGGCGGTGTGTGGGGGCCTTAAGTTCAATAATGAGAACAAAACAGTCAGTTTCAGTCACAATATAATTCCTCACTAAAGTACAATTTATGTTTGAGTGGTGGGTTTAACAGCTGTCCAATCATAAATTACTTTTGGTGAATCTTAAATTATGTACGTCCAAATTGACAATACACATTTATTTGTTCTTCTGCTCACAATAACAGAATATTTATATATATATATATATCTGAAATAAATGTATCGTGCTGATGAAAAGACACAGACAGTAATGCAATGATATCTTTATTCTTTTATTCAAATGCACAAAAACACAATAATAAAAAAGCTTAATATGTACAAAAGATTGTTGATGCAAACCTTTGTCATCCAGCCTTCATAATCATAACAAAATACAATAATTCTGTATGTCAACATATTCAGATAGTTAAGAAAGGGCAAACATTTCCACATCTTCCTCACAAATTACTTTACTTCTCTAATCTAGTGTTTGAAATAATGTCACAAGTTCTCTAGCTGTCCATCACCGTGACTTGATGTAAATCAGAAAGAAAACACAAATGAAAAATTCATAAAGTTTTTCTGATCAAAAACATTGTTGTTGTCAATCAGCTGTCATATAAAAGAGAAAGAAATGACACATCTATCAAGAAGTAGTGATACACACTACAGTGTGGTCAGGTTTTCATAAGCTTGAAGAAAAAGGAGTTTCCTGCTCACATGGTGAAAAGCAGATGACCACTGAAGGTGGTATGATGATTTCCATTGTCATATATCCTTGTGTTAGCCCACTGACGCATATACACAACATCTCCGACCTCTAGAAGCAACGTGACACCATTAGCAGAGCTCCCATAATGAGATGGCTGATGTAACAGGTGTGAATCCACAGATGGCAGATGAAGGCTCAAGGACTGGTTTTCCCACATTTATTCTGCAGAAGACAGTAATACACATTAATTGCCTTTTTGTTCCTTCTCTGCACCTCTGTTCCCTCAACAATGCAAGGCGGCAATGTGTGACCTCAAAATACATACAAACACATTATTTTAATATTACAGTATGTATGTGCTTAACATACATATTACTGGCCAAGAGTTGATTGGCTGGAAAACACTTCATTCTAAATAACATATCTCCTCAAAACCATGACAACACATATAAAAAGGGAGAACAGCGACCTCTGTTGGCAATTTGGAACAGTGCGTGGATGAGAGCCGCTATACAGAGAAAACGAAACTTAACACATGAAACGAGGAAGAGTACATGCCTGCAGAAGACAGTAATACACATTAATTGCCTTTTTGTTCCTTCTCTGCACCTCTGTTCCTAAACAGACAAAATACCAGGGTTCACGTTAATTAATGGATGCTACGTTGTTCGAAACGGTAGTTCATTTACTAGACACGGACTGGTCTGCTGCATTACAACGGCGCCAAGAAAGTTAGACGAACACATCTACAAAACTTAAGTTAATGGTCAAAATAGCACACAACAGCTGGATAACGTAGCAGTGATAGCGTTCAGGATCTCGTAATTACGAGAACTTTTCTCGTAATTACGAGATCAGGATCTCGTAATTATGAGAAAAGATCTCGTAATTATGAGATGAGGAAATGTGCCACATTGGCCACTGCTTCACTCAGAAACCACTAACTGCACATCCACGAAGAGGTAAGGTAAATTCATAGTGTCAATGTGAGTAAATTAAAATCTTAGTTATTTACGACTGTGGCTTTGTTAGGATTTGCCATGTGACGTCGTTACCGTGGCAACATAAAAGCTGACATGGCTGATGTGCATGATTGAGCTCTTGTTATTGTTGTTAAGCTAGCATACAGGTAGCGTAGCTAACGTAGCTAACAAGGAGACTGACGATTGTTGATGAAGCAGCAAAACATATGTATTTCCAGGAAACCGAGGAAATGGCAGGGCAAACGTCGCATGACAATGGTTTATGGGATTTTCTTCGACGGCGAGGTGTTGCAGAGGAAAATATTGACCGAATGCAACAAGACAAGGTAAGGTTAATTCCATTTTTCATGGCAAGAACCCAGATATTAGCCTTATTAACTCTTTTAGCCATTAACGAGTTCTTAGGACAAATTTGAATTATGAGCTGATAAAGTCTGTGGAGCAAAAGTATGTGTATTACTCTTTGTAGACTTTAAGAAGAGGTGACGTTGTTGAATATGGAGAGAGAAGATTTGGAGTTTTTAAAAAAAGGCTTTACTGAACATCTGAATTTCTCCTGTATGATTACAAAGGCTTCTATAGCCTACAAATATTGACATAATGAAGAACTTAATAATCCAGGACTGTGTAGTTTTGCAACTTTATTGTGTCTTACTGTGGCTAAACATTTCTTGCTGGTAAAAGTTGAAAAAAGTGTGGAAAAGTCATGATTGCAGTCATTTGGTATATGATAGGGCTGCACAATTTAAACAAAAATATATCTAATTGCCATTATTTTGACTGATAACGTTATTCCAAATGTAAAATGATTTGTTAAATTAGAGGGGAAGATCATTTTTACACTATATCATTTCAGTTTAAATTTGAATATGTATTATTGAAGTATATATGTATGGTACTCATGTGAGTTTACAGGGATCTGTACCAACGAGATCCTTGTAAACTGTCATAGATGTCAAATATGATTTCAGATCAGACCATCTCTGTCCTAGAACAGGAGAGGAGGAGGAAAGGAAGAGGTAGAGAAAGACAGGAGGAGGAGAGAAGCAGAGGGGGAGTGGTGAGGTTAAGAAGCAGAGGAGCTTAAGAAGCAGGGCAGGAGGTGTAGGAGGAGAGGAGAGGAGAGGAGGAGGTTGACCAGGACATCACTGCAGAATCACAATGTACTCTGAAGATGCTAAGAGAATTGCAGAGGTTCATATTGCGATTTCAATTAAATTTCAATGAATTGTTCAGCCCTAGTAAATAAAAGTAAACTGACACTCAGGTACAAATTAACTGGCAGTTCATTTAAAGTTAGCTTATATTTTTTAATGTTTCTTCACAGATTGACTCATCGCTTGTCAGAGTAATAGAAGATGCCTACCTTGCACGCTATGTACCAGTTTATGGGGACAGGATTGCTCTGAGGCGATACTGTCTGGACAAAGAAAAACAAAAAGACAATAGTTCAAGGATGTCCCTTCTTGAAAAACTTCGAAAGAAACTAAAGACAGCAACAGCAAGTCAAGATGAGGAGTCTGAACAGGAACCCTGGCCTGCAAAGAGTGCAAAAAAACAAAGCCGTGATCGTTCTAAAAATGCAGTTAAGAGTTCAAGAAAAATTGAGTTTGGGTGGATCCATGAGGGAAAACAAATGAGGAAGCGTTCTGGTGGTGGCACCAGGGTACTTGAGGTATCCAAGAATGCAACCAAAACAGACATTTTGTCACATGCCAAAGAACTGTTTTTCCCAGGTGGTGAATCGAAAAAAGGAAAATGGGAAGACTTCCTACACAATATTTATGACTTTAAGGAATCACGCCTTGATGAGAGCAGTACTGTTGGTGAGTTGTACACAGTGTCTAAATTTGGGATTTTACGGTTCTACCTAAACACAGCATGCCTCGTAGACTCATCTGACACAGAAATGGACAGGAAAAGGGACGTGTGTGGTGTCACTATAATAGAGCAGCAGAGACAGACCAATTCTGATGAGCACCAAGAAAAGCCAGCCGCACTGAATGAACCACAAGGAAAACGATCTGGTACAGCTGAAGACTCAGATGTTGTTGATCTCACCTCTGAGTTTGATAATTCAGAGGTGATCATTGGTGGCCTTGTAGGTGTATCCTCTGCAAGCCAGTTGGATGACACTGTTCCACTTTTCTTTTCCACTGAGGATATTATCAGTGTTGCCTTTACTACAGTCTCTTCTGTCTTAGCAGACGATATTGACCATGCTGTCCATTCAGGCGGTGATGCTCATAATGACCCTCCCTCAGAGATCCAGCTGGATGATGCTGTCCCAGTTTTCACTCCAGACCAGGATGTCGTCAGCGGTGCCCCCTCCACATCCACCCCTGTGTCAGGGGCAGGGGCGGATCTACCGGGGTGGAATAGGGTGGCAAGTGCCACCCTAGAAGAAAGCCTTGCCACCCCTGCTGCCACCCCAGTTGGCAGCAACGAATCCAAAGAAACGTTATGGCCAATTTGACATTTACCAGCACGAATCTCCAATGTCCGACTGCAGTGAATGCACCACGAGTTAACGTCAGAGCAGCAAGAGACGCTTCTTTTGGAAAACTGAGTGGCGCGAAGCGAAGGAGCCAGGAGTCGCGAGGAAAGGAGACCCAGGAGGAAAGAGGTAAAAACTGATGAACTATCTATCAAGAAATGAAATAATATTGAAAGCACAGTGCAGGTATCGTTGCGATGATGATTTTGAGGTGATAGAAATCGGGTTGAAGAACGTTATTTCGCTAATTATACATGTAATGTTTGCTAGGTCTGACGTTAGTTTTGTGTAAAGTAGGCTAAGATAGCTAATATTGATTCAACGTCTGTCAAGGAAAACGTTGTAAAAATACTTAGAATCTTACAGAAATGAAGAGAAAAGGTAGCATATGAACTGAGCAAGATAGACGGAGGAGATGAGGTGGAAGGAGAGAGAAAGGCGACCAGGGAGAGGAGGAGGTGTGAGAACACCACAGCGATGAAGATACAGGAGGGAGAGCATCGCTAAGATGAGGAGGGAGAAAGCTAGAGAACAAGATCAGACAGTCACCAACGATCTCCAGTCGAGCTGGTCCACATGGTATGGAAATTGTTGCTGCACACTATACTAAGTTACATATGAATAAGAACAACAAATGACAAAAACTGACATTTTGCTATAAAGTGCAATTAGGAGACATTGCTTAAATGCAAAAGATAATTCTTAAATAAATATAAATATTCATGTTTGCTTTAATATGAATAATTGGGGAAACTTGTAAGTGTGAAACTGTGATGAGATGGGGACAGAGTTTTAATATTCTGTGTACAATGTATTTTAGATCTATTGCTCAGCTTAAATTCCAAAATTAAATAAATGAACCTAAAAATACTCTCCCAGGCTCCCACAGTCTGATGGTTATAACTAATCAATGATGCTTATAAATTGATTGTGTTTTTACTAGTTACTTTGTATAATTAGTTCAGATGTAATGCAGTTTTAATCATTCCTCCCCTCCATCTTCTAGACGTATCCAAGTCCAGGTGTGAGGTGCCAGTGCAGCCGAAGCCAGAGAGTTTCCCTAAGTCCCTCCAGGAGCCAGCAGAAGCTTCTGCAGCGACTGGTACAAATCTCATCCCTGGTTAGAATACTTGCAATCTAAAGATGCAGCTTACTGTTTTGCTTGTGGGCATTTTTCCCTCCCCGACGCACCAAGGACTATTTTCACATCATTCGAGGGTTATTGTAACTGGAAAAAAGCGACAATGAAAGACAGTGGTTTCTATTTCTGGTCCCAGCCGTGACTTTTCTGAGGTTCACCCAGTGTCAGCAGCAGGAGGACGTTAGCTCACCTCCCAGAGCCTCCCGCTGAATCACTGCAGACTGATTTAGGGGCTGTCATTAAATTACATAAATATGTTAATACAAAATAATTGCAGTGTTTTCAATGTCTTCCATGTCATGTGGCCCAGTGACTCCAAACCAGCAGCATATAAGCAGCAGTATTTAAAATAAATTAGATTCAACAAATATGTTTCTGCATTGTGCCACTTTTTGTAAGTCTCAATCTGTCAAATCTTTTTCAAAAATCTCACCAGTAGTCACCATTTAAAGGGTTATATTTCAAAAATTTCTTCCGGGGGACCAAGGCCCAGAACCCCCCTAGTGTTGCTAGATTACTGACTCAGAGCACCGCTGCTACAAAGAAAATCTAGGGGAAACACTGTGTTACTGTTTCTTCTTTTGTATGTACAGTATATGCCTGTATGAACCTATTTTTACTTTTTCATACTGGGAGTTAAATGGATTTTAATGTGACTTTTCAGGTTTGTGGAGATTTTTATGTTACATACCCTTTTGTAACTCTTTGAGCTTTTAGTGTAATTTGTTGATACAGCAGCTCAGATTTACATGCATGAAATGTCCCTTTCATGTCTCCTTAACTGCTGTGAAAACTGTATATACTGTATTGTATTTCTCATCACTTTATCAGTAAAGACCTAACCTGTCAAAAATTGTTCAAGCTACTGAGGGACAAATAGGGAGAATGTGTGTTATGAGTAAAAATTAAAAGTGATTTCCAGTACCTTGTTTGAGTGCCGTGACCATTTATTACCACAGTGTATTTACGCTCAGTAGTGCAACTCAGTCCACTGATCTTCATGGCGAAGTTTTTCTTTGGATAGTTTCTTCTTGTACAAATGCTGCCTGCAACACTCGCACTCTGAAACAGTCAAAAACTGTTTGCTTCCCCTCTCACACATCTGCCACTTATCAACTGTGTCTTACATTAATGCCATTCCTGTGGTAATGGCCCATCTATAGTAGCGTTACCATACTATCTCCTATTAATTGAGATCACATGTTTCACATGAAACCTCAAATGTAAGACATTGATTGCATGAGATAAAGTTGTCTGTATGAGTTTGTAAATGGCAGCCCGTGCCCTTATGTAGTGTATATTCTATTATATACTATTTCTTATCAAACTGTGATAAATGTGATTAAATTCAGTATACATACGTCTGCCATATGTTGCCACCCCTCAAAAATTTCTGCCCCCCTCTTGCCACCCCATAAATATTTTTCTAGATCCGCCCCTGGTCAGGGGACCATGATCAACATACTGACGACTACTTAGGTTTCGATGCAGGTTTTGACCAACATCATGTGAATCTTAAACTTCACAGAGTAAATCTCTTAGAGGAAATGATTTGTCAGTTCAAAGATGAGTCGATTTTGAAGTACCCTTTAAAGTTTGCTTTTATTAATGAAAGGGGTGCAGATGCAGATGGTGTGTCCAGAGATGCCTATGCTGCTTTTTGGACAGAGTTCTTGGATTCTGCAGCAGAGGGGGCGGAAATGAGGGTGCCATCCCTGTCACCAAAATGGCAGGAGGAAGAGTGGAAAGCTGTGGGAAGAATATTGGCCAAGGGATTTCTGGATCAGGGATACTTCCCGTTGCGCCTTGCCCCAGCTTTTACCACAGCACTAATATTTGGAGAGCATGCTGTGTCTACTGATTCACTGTTTGAATCTTTGATGCTGTACCTGACTCAGTGTGAGAGAGAGCTCATAACCGCTGCCTTAGAGGGAGACCTTGATAGTGATGGCCAGGATGAGTTATTAGATCTGCTGGATCGCCTGGGAGTGAAAGCTGTTCCATCACAAGCCAACCTAAAAGCAGTCCTCCTTCAAGTGGCACACAAACAAATAATACAGCATCCAAAGTATGCTCTTGATAACATGTCAGCAGTTGCAGCACAACTCCTGAAGACCACCATAACCACAACAGCAAAAATACAGATCATGTATACAGACAAAAAACCAACTTGCAGGAAAGTCCTGAAGCTAATTGAAGCAAGTCCAGAGACTCCAGCTGAGAGACAAGCCCTTGGATTTTTACAGCAGTACATACGAGGACTGGATGACGTGGGTCTCAGAAGGTTGCTGAGATTTGTGACAGGCTCTGATATCATCTGTGTCACAAAAATAGAAGTCATATTTACAGCTTTGGAGGGACTGCAACGTCGACCAGTTGCACACACCTGTGGATCAATACTGGAGTTACCCTGTACATATAACTCCCACCCAGAACTACGTGTGGAGATGGAGAATGTACTGATGAGTAACTATTACACTATGGATATTGTGTAGTGAGAAATGACATGTAACTGGTGTACACACCAGGCAGGGTCCATATTGACATTCTGAATGTAACCGAACTGCACTCTTCAGTATTTTAAACCTCAGGCAATTTCACTTTTTTATACCAATCTATTCTAGAAGGTGTACAGTTCATAGCTATTTAACTGTGCATAAGAAGCCATGAGGTAACCTCAAGATAATCTTTTTTTGTTGCAGTTTGCCATGCAGTTCAAATTGTTAAAACACATTTTGATGTGAAACTATTGCAGTAAGTAAGTGTGCCTGACACAGAAACAAATACTGTAAGTTAAAAACAAGCTTGTGGTTATATCACATATCAGCAAATTCATATCTGAGCAATGTAAACAAACTGTGTGGCTCAAAGGAAGCTGAGTTTGTTGACAATGTTATATCTGGTAATGTTATAGTAAACCCAGAGGCCATTTGTCAGTTATGATCATGTGTTTGACAATATCATTCAATGTGAAAGTTTTATGCATTAGAAAAGAGCAGTTATGTCATGTTAATTCATAGCTGTCTGCCTATGCTCTTATAAGTGTGTCTTTGATGTGCCACAGCCCCTCACACACTGATGGGTTAATGTTCAGTTGAACCATAGGTAATGTTTTTTTTTTTCCAAGTGATGGTTTCAAAGGCAAGTGGCTGGCTCCTCACATCACATAACTTCAAAACATAAAAGTACCAGCAGTGCGTTCTGTGGTTTTTATTGAACTCAGAGTTATTATGAGTTCTATTCAATTCAGTTCTGTTTATTAGAAGCAAGAGAAATGTTTTATACAAATAACTGAAGGGGGTTGTTCTGGGTGGGGCCAATATTATGTTGGTAAGCTGCCCCACTAAACTTTGGATAAATGAAATGTTAAATAACTATGTTCATAGTAAAGGCAAGCCCTGTTACTGGTTGTTGAAAAATGAATCACGATGTCCTGACTTTATACTTCTTCAATATTGATTGACTTAAGTGCCATTGATTAAATGTGTTCTTTACTTCATCTTGTGTGAATTTTCTTTTGTGTTAGGTGCTGGTTTTCAATATGTATTCAGTTGATACAACACAAATTACAAAAAAGGTTGTTTTTTTTTAGAAACTTTATTGCATTCAACAAAATGTCACATTAGCGATATTAGTATTCACTCATTTGCTGTCTAATGTAATTGCTCAGTATTTTTAAGTGAACGATAATCCTGAAGATGACTTCCAGAGTGTTTGAATTTCAACATTATATCCAAAAGATTTGGGCACTGTTGCTACCAGTCGGTGCCTTAATAAATCAGGTGAAGGGTTGAATCAAAATAATAATACAGCCAAAATGATTTAGTTTTTTGACAAAGCCCACAGATTATATACATTATCTGCATAATCGAGACTTTAAACACATACCTGATGACTTTCAATAATCATCATAATAAAATGACATTCAGATGTAATATAGGTACATTTGCAATTGCCACTGCCATGTTGATTATAAAACATTAATTGGACATTAACAGACAAAAATAACAACTGACAGACAATTTTAAAGTTAAAATTCACTGGCAACTGTCTTCTAGTCTGGCATATCTGAAAGTCAGTTATCTGTTCAGGTCACTGTATGTCTGGGAACAGCCTCAAACAGAAAAGGACATAGCATTGTTACTCTTTAAACGAGAACCATAAAAATATGAATGTATTGTTGGTTTTAACCAGGACTAGAATTATGACAAAGATCATAGTACGTTGATTACCCACAAAAGAACACACAATAAAACCAACAACTCAGTCATAAACTTGTTGTGTTTGTAATGTTTGTTGACTGTTTGTTTTGTGACTTGGTGGTAAATCAGTTTCCCTGTGGGGATTAATAAAGCTAATCTAATCTAATAAACTGAAGCAGTGGGGTCATTTGAGATATTTTATGAATAGGAATAGTGTAAGAATCAAAGTAGTTGTAATACACTTCATTATCGTTAATACATGTTAATTGTTGACATACAGTTTTTGATTTTTGTTGCTGGTGTTAGTTTACTGTGGTTCTAGGCCTACTAAGCCAGTGATTCTTGGTCTGGGGGGGTCCTGGATAGACTTTGCTTTTTCATTATGGCTCCCACTTTTGGAACCACTATACTAGGTCTTCAGCGCTATACTTACTATTTGAGCTGAGTGTGGATGTAGGTCCGTAAGAAAAGGTAGAGTTCAACTGCCTCCTCAGAAGAAGTAGGTGGGTGCAGATAGTTTTCTGACATTGCAAGGCAACAAATGTCAAAAATAGTCTCATCACATGGATGTGGACCTCTTGGCAGGCATTCCTCCCTACAAGCCTGTATCTGCTGATGGGATACTGCCTTGATGTAGTCTGTGGTACCAAACAGCTGGGGAAGGCGGTACATCAGTAGTGGTCGTCCACTTGGGGAAACTGCATTCCTACTGGGGCGAATTCTGTGGCAATTCCACAGGTGAGCAACGTCCTGCAGCTCTCTCTAAAAGAAGAAAAGCAAACAAGGCAAAACACAAGCACTTAGCCTAAACTTGCATATTTTTTCAATTATTCCATACTGAAAGGGGAAATATTATGGAGAATTCACTTTTTGAAAGCCTTTTATATGTATTTTGGGGAATTTGGCTTGCCTCCTGATCCACTAACAGTGAGGTTTTACAACCAGCTCATTGTTGAGTGAGCTGGCTGTATCGAGATGCCTGTGGTTTAACGGGCAGATCAGGATACTGTGATGTAACAGTATATCCACATTGGATTGGCACATTGGCATCACCATAGTGACAGAGAACATATCATCACAGGCACTGAAAACACTGAAACATTCTCTTCTGAGTAGGACTGATAGAGAGGGTTTTTGAGACAGGCCAAAATACAGGCTCAGGTGGAGTTTCAACAAGAAACTTCACAGACATTTCCCAGGGGCAAATAAGACTTATTTAAAATTTCTTGAAAAAGAGCATAATATGTCCCCTTTAAGTGATACTGAAGTTATTCTCCTACAGTCTTTCTGCGTAGTAATCATTCTAAATCTCAGCTGAAGCTCTTATGAGGTTTGAACAGAAAAATAATTAAGCTGTTGTGAATGTGAGTCTTTTTGAAACAAAATTTCTTAAGCAGCTCAGGAAGAAAATACTTTGGGATTCATGTTCACATTGGAATTTTGAATATGAAAAGCATGGAGAGGACAAATGATCACAGCTGCAGTACATGACTAGCACAACTGGGCATATGAACAGTATTGTTATAGTTATTGACAGAATAAAAAAACAGTCTAGTCCAGTGAAGTAAACAATTAGACCTAATTCATGACTCATTTAAAGTGTTATTATAATTCAACCAAAAGGAGAGGAAGACTTACCTCAATTATTTCCAAGCATGTGAACTGTATGAGATTTTTGTCAATGAAGTCCCCTGAGAATTGGTCACTGTCCTTTAAATCTTGGAAAACATTGATCCAGTATTGAGCATGGTGTTTTCTTAAAAATCCCCACCACTGTTCAATCCTTTGGTTATGATTACTTGACCCGGTAATGTAGCATCTCTCACTGAACTCGTCGTCATGGGTACCTCTTAAAAACATCTGCATCTGCTCCACTGAGCGGTTCTCAGTGCCCAGATCTGCCCTGATTCGTGTGGGAGTGCCGCTCCTGTCTTCTACTTCATGAATGAAGTAACCAGAAATAACCCTGGGGTTGCTATTTGTCGTGTAAGCATGCAGCCACATGACCATACGCGAAAATCCATCAATGGCACCGTTAATGCATATTCCATATGGTTTCAGTTTGTCGTACGAATCGACATGCCATAAGAAGTTGGGGCCTGGGTTTGTGTACAGGCGTCTTCTTAGACGGTTCCGTTGCCTCAGCTGTACTCCTTGAGGATCTAGGATTTTTAACAGGTGCCGTACAGTTCTCTGAGTGACGACCAAACCAGACTGAGTGCATTTCAAATGCATTAATTTGTATCCATGAAGCATTCCGTGTTGGTTCAACTGCTCCTGCAGAAAGAGAGCGACATCCAGCACGTCAGACTGGGCTTTCCGCCTGAACAATCCCAACGTCTTCAGATGCCTGCGCAGTGTTGACATACTAATATTTATACCATCCTCATTTTCAAGAAACCTCAGTATTTCCCAATGTCTCAAACCGAGAAGATGGTAATAGCAGATTAACTGCGATAGCGCCATCATTGCCACTGAGAGAGGATTTCTCTGACAGAGGTTTCCTTTCTCTTTATCTTATCTCGTAATTACGAGATCCTGATCTCGTAATTACGAGATCTTTTCTCATAATTACGAGATCCTGATCTCATAATTAAAAGATCTTTTGTCATAATTACGAGATCCTGATCTCATAATTACGAGATCTTTCCTCGTAATTATGAGATCTTTTCTCATAATTACGAGATAAGGTGTCTATTTTTTTTTTTATCCAGTGAATGCAATGCGCTTCCGTAATTTTCCACACGACTTACCCTCAACAATGCAAGGCGGCAATGTGAGGGTCAGTCAGAGTTACGGAAGCTTAGGAGGTACAGAAAAGGTGACGTATGGCGAAGTGACTTCTGCAGGAAAACGTTATCAAAAATAACGGTAAATGAAATTAGCTCACTACGATAAAATTCACACATACACAACAGGCATTAAATGATAAATAAAATTGACAAATACGGTTTGGAAATCAGAATTGATAAAGTGCATTTTTAACTCTGTTACACTGGTACGGAAGCGCATTGCATTCACTGGATAAAAAAAAATAGACACCTTATCTCGTAATTACGAGATCAGGATCTCGTTATTACGAGAAAAGATCTCGTAATTACGAGATCTTGATCTCGTAATTACGAGATGAGGAAAGGTGCGTCGTTGATTGTGCTCAAGCCAGCCGTGGTTCGCGTTTGCTTGGTCAAATCAGCTGCACCGTTTTGTTTCTATCTAATAACATTTATGGTAATCGTGCTGAAGCCGCTCTAAAGAGCTGCTGGTGGCGACTGTGTGGGTCAGACTGCAGTCTCACAGTCGGACCCATGAAGCATACGAGGATAAGGATTTTGAAAGAGGATTACTTAAATACTACACAGTAGAAAGTACTTCATTATAGTTACACAAGTATTCTAGGGAGTACTTAGTTCAGCATTATATGAATATTGAATTACTTATGGAAAAAAAAAAGTTTTTTGTTGTTGTTGTTTTTGTTTTTTCTCATGTCGTCCTTTACTTTGAAATCCGGATACCTTCGCGATACCTTCAGTTTATTACCGGGAGTATTTACTGTAAAAGTAGGATCTCATAATTACGAGATCCTGATCTCGTAATTACGAGATCTTTTCTCATAATTACGAGATCCTGATCTCATAATTACGAGATCTTTTCTCGTAATTATGAGATCTTTTCTCATAATTACGAGATAAGGTGTCGAATTTTTTTTTTATCCAGTGAACGCAATGCGCTTCCGTAAAAACACTGATGTTCATACGCAATAAAAATATGTTCTCCATTCGTGACCAACACAGCAGCTGAACCATTTGAAGCATGTCCATGGGCACCTACGTAGAATTCAAAGTGGTAGGCTCCTCTCACTGGTGCAGTGAAAAAACCTGTGGGACATTTTAAATAAAGAATCAACTGCTGCAACATCTGTAAACCAGGTTGATGTCAACATAGCCAGAATTTTAAATGTATTATTCAATTTTATGACTTTGAGTACCTGTGTCTGGGTTGTAGGTGTTTCCAATGTTTGTCACAACGTGTCTGAAGACCAGAGGAGTGTGTGTGTTAAATGGTCCAATATCTGCACTGCCTGAAGCCAACAGTGAAGCTGAGAAAGCCACCTGTTTGACTGAGAGAGAAACAGACTTGTTTTAAAGTGACTGATGTTACAGCAACGATGAGCATGTTTCAAAATGAAGTTATCTAAAGGCTCATATTATTCTCAGTGTTGTTGTGTTATTTACATCAGATAAGGTTTTACATTAGACAAATATTATGAGAACTAGACTGTTTGAATATTGAATTGCTGGTTTAGTTCTCAGTCTTACCTTCTCCATCTCTCTTTAGAGCCTCCACCTGGTTTTCTGTGACATTAGTCCTGGCTTTAATGGAGATCATCTCTGCTGTTTGTGCTGAAATTAATCAAAAGTGTCTCAAATGAAAACAATCTTGATGGTGAAAGACATTAAATTATCACTGTTTTCATTACAGTGCGCTTGTCTCTGATGTGTTGGGGAACCAAGGCCAATGTGGAACATTGTTGTTGTTGAGTGGGGAAATACTTTGTCTGCAACAGTGTTCAGGTGTGTGGTGCATGTCAAGTAGCATCCGCATCAATGACATGACCTAAGGTTTCCCAGCAGAACACAACATGATAAATGTTATTCACATTACCTCTTAGTCCTTTTAAGATTGTGGCTGGCTGATATGTTGGCATTTAGTCGGGGCCGGCTCTACGCAGGCAGCGCCCCCTCAAATAAATGGGTTAGGGTTAAGTTGACAAAATTATCTGCAGTCGCAGAAAAATCCACTGAAAAAGGGACACACACCATACAGCTTCCCTCTCCTCTCTCTGTCCCTCCGCTGCGCGTGTATTCACAGGCTGCACAGCACACACACACACACACACACACACACACACACACACACACACACACCTCCCCTCAGTAAACGTCCAATCACTTTTGCACTATGCAAATGAGCCAAGACGTAGCCTGACAGTGTAGTAGTGTCTTATGTTTTTGTGGCGTTTATGTTTTGAGCCCTGTCACTATGTGATGGACAATAAAGTTGTTTGATCGGATCTTGATCGGTTATGGGTTTATTCATAGGCGTTAGGGTTAGGGTTTAGGGTTAGGGACAGGGGGGACATGTCCCCCCCACTTTCCGAAATCCCGTTTTTGTCCCCCCCACTTTTATTTAATCCAGCGGAATGCAGTAGCTCTCAAGGGTCCGATACTCAAACATGTCCGCTTGATTAATCTACCCCGGCGTATACCGATGTGCTTATTTTACATTAATTTGATGGCAAACTCCGCCCGCTGATGCAACACGAGCTATGCCAGGTTAGTAATCAAGTGAACCCACTCTCGCTGTGAGTCGCCGACAGTTTGTGTAATGATGCTGCGTTCAAAGGTTGCAACAGGCCACTGTCCTCGGCTGGGTCGGGCTCTTGATCAAGCATTTGCGTTTTGTTTTTTTAATAACTCAAATAATGACTGTATTTCCAGCTAGAAAACAGCATCTCTCTCCTCCCTCCATTGTTCGTGTTTGTGTCGCTGCGTGGTGTTACACGTGACTTATGTGAGCTATCCTCGTGCTGGAAACGTGACCCCGAGACGCAAGAAGAAAGCAAAAATTATTATTTTTTTACTAAGGAAAATGACAAAAATAATAGTAACGCACAGTGATCACTGGTTTGGAAATATTAACGCGTTAGATTACTCGTTACTGAAAACAGTGGTCAGAGAGTAACACGTGGGCAGTGACAGCCTGTGTCGGCTTTACAGTTACAGTTAATGTGTCGGGCCGGGCTCGGACACAACGTGCACGGGCCGATCTAAGCTCTACTCGGGTCCAGCCGCGACTTTACTGAGGTTCGTCCAGTGTGAGCAGCAGGTGTTGGGAAAGTTCACATTCTAAATGAACTAGTTCAAAGTTCAGTTCACAGATTTTAAAATGAACTAGTTCAATTCATAGTTCATAATTCAAAAGTTTGAACTAAGTTCACAGTTCCAAAAATGACTAGTTCATAGTTCTTTTTTTTTCCCAATATGTTGATACGTGCTATTATTTTTCAAAATTATTGCCACAGCCCATATAGAACCACAGACAGCTATTATTCTATCAGTTTTAACACTGAAACTGCAGCTCTCTCACAATATACTGCAAAACCAGGTTGTCCAGCTGCGGCTGGGAGATGAAGACAGCGGAGCCGCTACTGTACACCGTTAATGCAATTTGGGTGGTAGAGGATCTGTTTTGGCTCTGTTGCTGTGTCTTCTGATTTTTTATTCACTTGCACACACCTTAAAAGGCTCGCCGGGTGCTTTAGTTCAATGTGCCATTTCAGGTTTGCAGTACAGGATAGAGTACAAATTAAATATAAAATACATACATAAGTAAGTTTAAATTTAAGTAATTTAAAAAAGAAGAAGAAAGGGAAACATGAAATAATAAATAAACAGATAGTTCAGACAGTAGGTTTGGGGAAAAACTTATCATAATGACACAGTAAGGTATTACTTTTTTGTTATTTAACAAAATCAGAGATTTAAGCAAAGAGCTCAGTTCCAGGAGAACATTTTGCATGGGATAACAAAGTTCATCATGTGTTCAAGAGCATTATCTTCTAGGTTAATATAGTAGCAAATAACATGTTTCAGGGTAAGAGAATGGACAGAGTTAGCAGCATCAAAAAATTTGATTCAACATCACTCCAGAACCTTTTAGATATATCACAATAAAAAAACAGATGTGAAGCCTTCATTTGTTTTTGCCTCCATGCTGAGCACATTGATGACGCATGCGGCGGTGCGACTCTGTGCTGGCTGTTGATGCCTGTGTTCTGTCCGTTCAGGACGAATTAATCTGTCTTCGTTTGGTAATGTCTCACTGCATGTTTGGTATGCAGCCGTTTCTGTCTGAAATAGTTAAGTTTCGGTTTGATCGAAAGTAAAGCGAGTTGCGTGCACAAACCTCCCGTCACACAACAGCCAGACTGGGTGATTTTCCGCTACATATTAAGACCTGTTCACTGTGTGTTTTAGCCGGCAGTCTGGCTCTGTCTTGAACGAAGTTAAACTGTGAGAACGCGCCGTTCACAAACGCCAGAATGAACGCGTTCACAGTAACGTTCATCATGCAGAAATATGTACGTTCAGTTCACGTTCGCCCAAAATACGAACGAGTTCATGAACGATCGTTCATTGAACGCGTTCAGGCACAACACTGGTGAGCAGCAGGAGGACGGTCAGCTCACCTCCCAGAGCCTCGCGCTGATTCACTGAGACTCATTTAGGGACCGTCATTAAGTTACTTAACACAAATATATTAATACAAAATAATTGCAGTTTTTCCTATATCTTTCATGTCATGTGACCCAGTGACTCCAAACCCGCAGCAGATTGTGTTAGTAAACTGGACACATGAGACACAGCTTTTTATTGTACTTATTGTATTTTATATGAATATTAATATGCAGAAATTATGATTTTTTTCTCAGTAACTTCCATGTCAGGTGGCCCACTGACTTCTAAAACAGATTCTGTTTCCTTAAAAATCTATAATAATAAAGAAAATAATGTTAAAAAAGTTCTCTGATGTCTCATGTCTTAGATTCTCATTCTGAAATTCTGAAAATGTTTTTTTTTTTTTTTTTTTTTTTTTATCTCACCAGCAGTCACCATTTAAAGGGTTATTTTTCAAAATTTTCTTCCGGGGGGGCATGCCCCCGGACCCCCTAGTTTTGCTGAGTTACCAGAACAATCTAGGGGAAACACTGTATGTTCTAAGAATTGTGGACACGTGAGGCAAACAATTTTTTTTTTTTAGCTGAAGCCGACAACGGAACAAAATATATGTAAAGAGAGTCATCGTGGAGCTGTATATTTTCCTGCTCTTTTGTCCTTTGCCAATCACACCTATGACTAAGCATGATAGCCATGTTCATCATAATGTGTTGCTTTTAAGTAGCTGGGAATATGATTAAAAGCATGTGGAAATGTATAAAATGGTATTCAAATCAGACACCCACTTTTTTGTGTCCCCCCCACTTTTCAAACCGATGTTACGCCCTTGGGTTTATTCAAACTCTCTAACCGGTGATCAGCCCCAGAAATCCTGATCGTGTAAAACCTACACAGAACATTGAATGTGGCCTATCAGCAATGTTACACCATACGTGCATAAATCATTTATCTGCTTTATCAATTAAAAATAATATCCATACTGGCTGACCATAAAAACACACAGATTTCCTTATTGCAAAAAAAAACATATTTCAGGAGAGAGTCTGTGTTCAAAGTTAAAAGATAATAATTGAATATATAGGCTATACATCCTGTCTTTTACATCCTAACCCGTTTATCATTGTTGCTGTTATTGTTATATTAGCTGACAAGGCCAGTGTCAGTCGTGGAGCTGATGCAGAGGGACAGGATAATGCCAGTCAGAGAGGTGAGGAGGAGGAAGAGACAGATGAGAAGGGACAGGAGAAGGAGGAGGAGGAACCACCAAAAAAACAGTGCCAGGTACAGGCGCAGTTTGCAGGACTGGGTTGGCAATAGGTCTTTTCATAGAATTATATTAAGATGTCATATGTTGATGTTCCAGTTCCAGTCACACAGAAACAACAAGCCCATCCACTCCTGCAGTTATGTCCGTGGCTTTCTGAACAAGACATCTGTTTTCTTTCCAAAGTTAATGAGTTATTGCTAAACTTCATTATTACTGATGTTCTTTTCATGCAGATATAGCAGTTCATTAGATTGTTTTTATACTGCAAATAAAGTATTCATGTTAAAATTACAGTTCCACTTGTGTCGTCATTCGATCGGATAAAAGGCCTCTCCAAACCAAGCTCCCGTGCTGAATTTCAATCCCAGCCTGCCCCTGCCTGTGTCTGACAGACCCTTATGTAAAGCCCCACCCCAGGCTGTAGTTCTGCACTGTTTTGTTTCATATAATCACAGCGTTGTTTTTACAAAGCCAGCTTACTTATTTTCTGCTCCAGCTTCCAGCAGCTCACAAAGACAAAATTGGAGAGGTCTGAAGGTAGAGGCCTGACAAAGTGCAATCCACTTCTCTAGATTGGAGTTGGACACATAGCCAACAACCCAATACAATGAAGAAACACTGTAACTATAAGCACAGAAAAAAAAAAAGTGCTGGAGCATGATGTGTACACATGATGTGCCCCCTCATATCTGCCTGCCTAGAACCGGCCCTGAATGTAGTTCTCAATATTTGAATCATTCTTTTTGCTAAAATGTGCGTTATCGAAGGTCAAAATCATGAATTGAATCACCTCATGGCTGATAACACTGACAGGTAAGAAAGACAGCATCAGACCAATATCATTGTCATCCTCACTGAAGTTTGAGAGTGTAAACATTGAAAGACCTGATGTGAAAACCAAGTCATTAAAGGAGTAGCAACAAAAAATTATCATCCCGACCTGTTCAAACATTAACGACACAGTCAGATGTAGTGACCTCCCTCAGGTTGTTAATTGGCTGAGATAACATCAGAAACATGTTAGATGATAAAAAAAAAAAATCCAGCACGATCATAAAGTCTGACTTTGGAAGAACAAGAGCTGGTGATGATCACTCATTAACAAGGCACATTGTCCTGCTCGGGGAGCCACTGCCAATGTGGAACATTGTTGTATTTGAACCATTCTCAAAGTGGCGGTAGAAACATTTCAGGTATGAAATATTGAACTGCTGGTTTCATTCTGTCTTACCTTCTCCATCTCTCTTTAGAGCCTCCACCTGGTTTTCTGTGACATTAGTCCTGGCTTTAATGGAGATCAGCTCTGCTGTTTGTGCTGGAGAAAAGTCACATCATGACATATTTGTCTGTAACCTGTGGACACATACACCTATGTTTGATAGATACATGTATTTCATCATGGCTGTCTTCATCAATGTTGGCTTTGGTCATTGAACATTTAGATATTGTGTAAAAAAGCACTTAAACTGGTCAGGAGAATTCTGACATAAACAACAGAATGAATTGTAATGAGTTTACCCAGTGTTTCATTGTCCTGATTTCAGCGGTAACTAGTTACATTTACTCTGTTACATGTACCTGAGTAACTTTCAGGGGTAATTTGTATCTTCTGAACAGGTTTTAAAGCAGTTAGTTTTAATATTACTTAAGTAGATTTTCTGACAAAAATCTGTACTTTTACTCTGTTACATTTGGAAACACAGGCACTACTTTTGTTATTTTATGCACTCATGCACATTCTGTTAAGAGGCAGCTGGGCCCAGGTCTGCTGGAGCTCTGTTATCAGTCCTACCACAGATGAGTTGTTACTGTGTCTAAAATAAATACAGGTGTGTGTTCACTTCTTTACCTGATGAAGATCATCTGTGGTTTGAAACATTTCAGCCTGACCCGCTTCAAATAAGACAGAAATGTGCCAGTTTTTTTCTTCTTTTTTACTTATTCAGTCAATAACTACTCAATTAACTAATTCAAGCAGTACTTTTGTACTCAAGTAGTTATTTTGATTTTTTTTTTTCAAATGTAAATCACTTTCATCATCAGTTGTTCTCCACAGAGAACCTTGAAGTTGTTGATTTAACTTGTCAACCTCAGCCTTCTTTTCTTTCAGTCTTTTTTTAGCATGAGATTAAAACAATAAAATATCAAAGTCATTCACAACATAAATGTAAAAGCTTCCATTGTTCTTGTTTTTAATTTGTAGATTTGATGTAGTATTATCCGTCATTGCTCTCTACACGTCATGATAGCTACAGTGTTCTCCACACAGTACCTTGAAGCTCTTGCTTTAGTTTGTCCACCTCAGTCTTCTGCTTCTCCAGCTCAGTCTTCTGCTTCTCCAGCTCAGTCTTCTGTAACTCCAGTTCTTTCAGTTTTACTGCTTGAGCTTGAATAATGAAATAAATGCCTGTATGTTAGTTTTTACAACATCAATTTCCTTTGAAAGCTTCTGTAAATTCTGAGTTACTGTTGTAGCCACATTAGCTGCATGACTCTATGAGATGTCACTGTCAGTCATTCAGTCAGTCCACCACTTTGACACAGACTGAAAGCTCTTGACAACTATTGGATAGATGAAATGTATATTTATATTTTATCTACTGCGATCATCAGGTCAGGATTTCAATTAACACAATTCAGTTAACATTTAACAACAACTAAAACATCTCAATAACTATTTGATTATAGTTATGAAGTTTGGTACAGCATTCATGTTCTCCTCAGGATGAATAGTAACAGCCTCTGTGATCCCTCATCTTTTTATCTAGGCCACCATCAGGTCAACATCTTAATCAGTCCAATACTTTGGTTGATAACCAAACCTACAGACGCACACATCAGACTATACTGTACTTTGTAATTGTGCTGATTAATATCTGTGAGCATGATGGTCTTGTTTTGTTTCTGTCCTTAAATTGTCTGTGAAGATGTAATATTGTAGGACACTGTAACAGTGACCTCAGGTTGTTGCTTTAGTTTACCTGCACGTCAGACCGCAAAACAGTTCAGTGTTACATTATACAAATCTGACCAAAACTGTTGTTGCTGTTCCTAAGCTGACACACTTCAGATATTTAGAAAAACTCTATGAAGTTTAACAAAATCTTTTCTTTGACTCATCTCTGTCTGCAAGTGATATTGTTAGAAAGGTCACATCTAGGCTGATAAAGACAGAGAAAGACAGCATCAGATCAATATAATTGTCAATGTCAATAAAGTTGACAAAAAAGTGTGTAAACATTGAGCATCATTATTTTGTGAAAAAACAACAAGTCATTGAAGGAGTAGCAAACAAAAGATTATCATCTCGACCTGTTCAAACATTAATGACACAGTCAGATGTAGTGACCTCCTTCAGGATGTTAATCAGCTGAGATCAGACGACTCTTTACAGATGAGAGTTTTCTCTCTTTGCTTACTGAATAAATCCAGCGTGGTTTTAAAGTCTGACTATTGAAGAGCAGCAACACAACATTAATTTGTCATTTTCAGCACTGCCACATCTTTTCTTAACTGACATGAACGAGTCTCCCAAAACTAAAGACAAGTGCTGAAATATTAAGTCATCATATGACAAAGTGTTGAGCTGCTGAACTGAAAATAGATCAGAGTGACTGTTGATTGAGCTTTTATCCCATCAACATCTGTGACAACAGCTGTTTAAGATTTGAATGTGAATCTAAATACAACTACTGAGTGTACTGAATAATCTGGTCACTATAAATTCATTAATGAGAGCAGCAGGGTCAGGTCATATAAAAGTACAATTTATGTTTGCGTAGTGGGTTTAACAGTTGTCAATCATAAATTACTTTTGGTGAATCTTAAATTCTGTACATCCAAACCGATAAGACACATTTTTTATCTGTTCTTATCTGCTCACACTAAGAGGATATTTCATCTGAAAGAAATGTATCGTGATGAAGAAAAGACACAGACAGTAATGCAATGATATCTTTATTCTTTAATTCAAATTCAAAAGAACACAATAATACAAAGGTTTAATGTGTACCAATGATTGTTGCTGCAAACATTTGTCATCCAGCCTTCATAATCATAACAAATTACAATAATTCTGTATGACAACATGTTTAGATACTTAAGAAAAAGTGATATTTCCACATCTTTCTCACAAATTAGTTCATTTCTCTAATCTAGTGTTTGAACTAATGTCACAAGTTCTCTAGCTGTCCATCACTGAGCATTATGATGTAAATCAGAAATTACGTGCAAATGAAAAATTAATAAACTTTTTCTGATCAAAAAGATTGTTGTTGTCAATCAGCTGTCATATAAAAGAGAAAGAAATGACACATCTATCAAGAAGTAGAGATACACACTACAGTGTGGGCAGGTTTTCATACAGCTGAAGAAAAAGGAGTGTTTCCTGCTCACATGGTGAAAAGCAGATGACCACTGAAGGTGGTATGATGATTTTGATCATCATATATCCTTGTGTTAGCACACTGACGCATATACACAACATCTCCGACCTCTAGAAGCAGCGTGACACCATTAGAAAGGTTCACACTATAGGACGGCTGATGTTCATTTGCAATAAAAATTTGTTCTCCATTCTTGACCAACCAAGCAGCTGAAGCAGATGAAGCGTGTCCATGGCCAAATATGTAGAACTCAAAGTGGTAGGCTCCTCTCACTGGTGCAGTGAAAAATCCTGTGGAACATTTTAAATGAAGAATCAACTGCTGCAACATCTGTCAACCAGGTTGATCTCCATATAGCCAAACGTTCAAATGAATTATTTTATTTTGTGAATTTGAGTACCTGTGTTTGGGTTGTAGGCATTTCCAATGTTTGTCACAACATGTCTGAAGACCAGAAGAGTGTGTGTGTTAAATGGTCCAATATCTGCACCGCCTGTAGCCAACAGTGAAGCTGAGAAAGCCACCTGTTTGACTGAGAGAGAAACATACTTGTTTTAAAGTGACTGATGTTACAGCAACGATGAGCATGTTTCACAATGAAATTATCTAAAGGCCCATATTATTCTCAGTGTTGTTGTGTTATTTACATCAGATAAGGTTTTACATTAAACAAATGAGAACTAAACTGTTTGAATATTGAATTGTTGGTTTAGTCGTCAGTCTCAGCTTCTCCATCTCTCTTTAGAGCCTCCACCTGGTTTTCTGTGACATTAGTCCTGGCTTTAATGGAGATCAGCTCTGCTGTTTGTGCTGGAGAAAAGTCACATCATGACATATTTGACTGATGAAAACAATGTTTGATTGTTAAGAGTTTAATCATCACAGTCTTTATCAAGGTTGGCTTTTGGCCATTAAACATTAACTCTAGATATAATCTTCAGAAAGAAAAAAAAACTGTATGTCAAGAAATTTGAACTGTATGCAAAAGAATGTATAATAATGTTTTTACTCAGTGTTTTTTTTCCATTTCAGCTTATCATACAATATCATGAGCCAAGATGTTCTCCACACAGTACCTTGAAGTTGTTGCTTTAGCTTCTCTTGCTCAGTCTTCTGCTTCTCCAGCTCAGTCTTCTGTTCATTCAGTTTAGCTGCTTGCACTTCAAACAATATAAAATTGTAAAATGTTGAATGCACAGAAGTGGCATATTATGTACATTAAGAAGAACGTTATATACGTCTTCCAGGAGCTTTTCTTTGACTCATCTTTACCTGCAGGCCATACTGCAAAGCAGTTCAGTGTTACAACATTATACAAAAACCTCCTGTAACAAAGCAGTGGTTCTTATTGGTATAACTTCCCTCACTACCTTACATACTACTGTACCTTCATTCTCTCTCTGTAAGTGCCTCATCTCCACCCTCTGTTCAGCCAACGAGGCGCTCATCTCTCTCAGCACAGCATGGATGTCTTGTGTACATCTCTGTTGTTGGTCAGCAGCATTTGTTGGTTCTCTTCTCTCAGCTTCAGTTTGATCTCCAAGTGGAATATTTTGGTTGTCAGACTCTGTTTGAAGCTGAGCCGTGCAGAGAGAGCAGATCAGCAGCAACAGAGGAAAACACATTGTCATCTCCATTCTCAAAGTGACAGTCTGTTCAGTTCTACTGTGTAGTTTCTGTGTTCTCAGCCTTAAATAGTGTCTCATGCTGATCAATTATTACCAGAAATTACCAGAAAACAGACACGTGCAGGACATCAGTTTGATAACACTGATCACATGGAGCATGTCAGCAGAACTCTGAAAACACAGCACACACACATAAATGATTCATCAGAATCTGTACACCCATCCGTCAGAAGATTAAAAAGACTAATAGGTGAAGTGAAAAACATTGATGACCTTGTCAAAATGAAATGTGCTGGGAAACCTTGGGTCCTGATATTCATGTTGATGCTACTTGACGTGCACCACCCACCAGAACACTGTTGCAGAACAAGTATGATCGGATTGTTCCTTCTCAGACTATGGATGCTTAACTGGATTGGGATCTGTGAAACTTGGAGGCCAAGTCAACACCTTGAATACTTTGTCACGTTTCTCTGGCCATTCCTGAGCAGTTTGTAACATTGTTCTGCTCGAGGAGCCACTGCCAGCATGGAACATATTTGTTGTTAAGCAGGGAAATACTTCGTCTGCAACAGTGTTCAGGTGTGTTGTGCACGTTAAGCAGCATCCACATCAATGACATGACCTAAGGTTTCCCAGCAGAACACTGCACTGTAACAAGATGATCAATGTTATTCACTTTACCTCTTAGTCCTTTTAATATTGTGGCTGATCTGTGTATGTTGGAATGTAGCTCTCAGTTCTTGAACCATTCTTTTAGGTAAAATGTGCATTATTGAAGGTTAAAAATCATGTATAAAATCACCTCATGGCTGACAACACTCACAGGTAAGAAAGACAGCATCAGATGAATATAATTATTATCCTCACTGAAGTTTGAGAGTGTAAACATTGAATGACCTGACATGAAAAACAAGTCCTTAAAGGAGTAACAAACAAATAATTATCAGCCAAACCTGTTCAAACATTAACGACAGTCAGATGTAGTGACCTCCCTCAGGTTGTTAATTGGCTGAGATAACAACAGAAACATGTTAGATGAGTCATAAGAACATTTTTCTCTCTTTGCTTCCTCAAGAAATCCAGCACGATAATAAAGTCTGACTTTGGAAGAACGACACATTTAACAACAACATCCACTGACAGACAAGTGCAACATCATAAAGTCATATGACAAGTGTAGAACTTCTCCACTGAAAGTGGATCAGAGTGGCTGTTGATCAGCTTTAATCTCATACACATCTGTGACAACAGCTTTTCAAAAGTTCAATGTGAATGAACAGAGACACAGAGCAGATTAACAGGGCTGAGGAGGATGGGACTGGAGCCGAGGTACTACGATCTAGCGAGGTGGATATGGCAGAGCAGAGTCTTTGTAGGATTCTTATTTGCAGGATAGGATGCAGCTGATGTGGCTCCGCCCAGGTCCACTCACCTGTCTCCACTCAGACATCCACCCACAAAAATACAGAGAGAGAGACTGCAGAGAAAAATTTTGGTCAATCTTGCATTTCATACTTCTAAACAGATGTGAAACAAAACATTTATTTTGTTGTCTGCCAACAATAAGAAGATATTTCATTCTGAAACAATGTGTTGACGAAAGGTCCACAGACAGTACTGCAATGATATGTTTATGCTTTTATTCAAATGTAAAGCAACACAATAATAATATATTTAATATGTACAAATAATTATTGGATCAAAGCCTTTTCATCCAGCTTTGATAATCAGGATAGAAAACATTAACTGAGTCTTTGATTTGCAGGTTTTGATGCAATAGTTTTGTATGTCAACTTACTTTGATTTTTACAAAAAGTAAATATTTCAACAATTTTCTCTCAAGTTAGTTCTCTTCTTTAATCTAGTGTTTAAAGAAATGGCACAAATCATCCCATTGTCCATCACTGTGCATTTAGATTTAAATCCAGAAAACAACATGTCGATGAAAAATTTGATTTATAAATATTTCTTATCAAAAAGGTTGTTGTTGTTGTTGTTGACGACAATGTTGATGTTTCTTCAATAAGTACTGATACACTGCTACTGTGTAGTCAGGGCTATCATATGGTTGAAGAAAAAGGACTGTTTCCTGCTCACATGGTGAAAATCAGATGTCCACTGAAGGTGGTATGATGATTCAAATTGTCATGCACCCATGACTTACTCCACAGACTGACAGACACAACATCTCCGACCTCTAGAAGCAGTGTGACGCCATTAGAAGATTTTACATCATAGGACGGCTGATGCCCATATGCAATACAAATATTTCCTCGATTCTTGACCAACATAGCACCTGAAGGATGTGAAGCATGTCCCGCTCCGTATATGTGTAACTCAAAGTGGTAGGCTCCTCTCACTAGTACAGTGAAAAAACCTGTGGGACATTTTAAATGAAGAATCAACTGCTGCAACATCTGTCAACCAGGTTGATGTCAACATAACATAAATGTGTGAATTTGAGTACCTGTGTTTGGGTTGTAGGCGTTTCCAATGTTAGTGATGATGTGTCTGAAGACCAGATGAGTCTGTGTGTTAAATGGTCCAAGATTCTGTCCCAAGCCTGAACCCAACAGTGAAGCTGAGAAAGCCAGCTGTTTGACTGAGAGAGAGAGAGAAAGACTTTTAACCACCTTCATTAAAACATGTCTGTGTATTTAATGCAGCACTATACACGAGACTGTACCCATCTTCCAACAGATAGCAGAGAGCAGAGACAGTAAAGACACAAACACATGATGTACATACACGTTACAGAACACACAGCCCGCCCCCACATTATGATCCACTTTAGACCAAAACATATTTGTTGCCAGGGCCCCATGTAACACCCTCCACTGCAGATCCCCTGACCTCTTAGGCAGAGGGAGCTTATACAGCACCCTCTACCTAAATCCTGCTATCGTCTGTCTGTCAAGGTAGCGCTGCCACTGATGCTCTCTGACCTCCTTCGATACTGCAAAGTTCCCAGCCTAGGCTAACATTGCATAGAAAACTTTCCCCTTTACACCCTAACAGCACCCCAGGCTCGGAGAGGCAAAAGACAGCAGCTTTCTGTCTTCCCGCCAACCTTCTGGACCTGCCGCCAACCACAGCACCGGGAAAAGGGGACACTTCTCCCCCCTCGCCTGAGTCCAGTGCTGATGGAGACAGCGAGCCCAGCACCTGCCCTCTCAGCCTCTCCTCTCATGTACCAGCAGATACAGCACCACAGCTCTGAGCCAGTGATGAACGGACCAGAAAAAATCCACCAGAGTCCTCTGTACCCTCTCCAACAGGCAGGCAGGTGGATTAAGAACCGACAACTTGTGCCACAGTGAAGCAGCCATCAAATATTTTATTATAAGTGCTGAAGGTTCCCTCCCAGTTCCTACTGACCCAGCCCTCCGAGCCCAGGTACACCTCCTAAAACCTTCAACCGCTCCCTGTTCCACCCCATACGTCCAGGTAGCTGTGGGACATCTGATTGCCTCCACCCCCCACACAACAGCGCTCTTCCCCCAGTTCACTTTAGCAAAGCTGAAGTGCACGCATTACTGCCTTAATCCTTCAGTCGAGATCACTTCGTGTTGTTGTTCTTATAACACATACCTATAACTGCGGTGGCGAGTGATTATGTGATTATTGCGGGAACTCCTCGGTCTTGTGACGCCAGTTGTTGACAGTACTGCGCCTTGGCGGACTCGAGCCGCAACCGGTGGGGGTTGCTGGACGGAAGAGCAAAAACGGATCGGAGACATATTGAAGGTTTGGCAAGACGCTCACCCTTCTTGCTCAGATTCTTATCTCCTACTGAGATTTTCGCTCTTCTTACAAGTCCATCCTTGCCGCTGACAGTCTCTATGACTCTTGCGAGTCTCCATTCACCTCTGGGTAACAGTTCATCTTTGTCCATCACTATATCACCTACCATTAGATTTCTTTTTGGCGTGTGCCACCGCTGCCTTGTGGTGATATTGTGGAGATATTCTCGTTTCCATCTACTCCAAAACTGTTCCAATAAAAACTGTACACGACGCCATCTGTGCTCCATACAGGTCCTCTCTAGGGAACGTGCCTGGTGGAGGGAGTGCTGTACAGGACTTCATGTTGAGGAGATGATTGGGGGTGAGAGGTTCAAGGCTGTCAGGGCAGTTCAAGTTATCAACAGTGAGGGGTCGGCTGTTGACTATGGCCATGGCTTCGTACAGTACAGTCCTTAATGAAGCATCGTTGAGTCTGCCTTGAGAAAGAGACAGGGTAGAGCTCAGAACACTTTTGACAGTCTTTATCTGGCGTTCCCACACGCCCCCTGCGTGACTGGAGGGAGGTGCATTTGTAACCAGTATGTCTAAACAGCCATTGTAAAACCTAATCAATCAAAATAGGTATGGTAGTATTAGAATAATTACTCCTTCTGTTATTATAGTCCATTGGCGCCACCTAGTGGTTTATTTGAGCAAGGGATGTAAGACGTCTTGACGTGCCTTGCGTCAGGAGAGAGAGAAAAAAGAGAGACCAACGCAGTGTATGGTAGTGCCAGCAGGAAGCTCCGTGCAGGAAATCAGATCAAGACATTAAATTAATAGAGTAGAAACTAACTAAGATAGCTAAGAAGAGTTCTTGGAAGCGGGAGAGGAGAGTTATACAGCAGCCATGGGGCTGCCGACTCGTCCAAACAGCGTGTTTGTTGAATCCCGGTGAGTTAGCTTCCAGCTTGGCTAATTAGCATTCGGGCTGTTGCTAACCTCGTCAGTTGTTGATTATTGTACGTTAAAAAAAACCAGTCGGGATAAGCTCATAACCTGATTTAGACGTTGATGGTGTGATTTCATGTGTAATTTCATGAATACTGTGCACTTAAAAAATGTTTAGTTGATATCTTATTCGGCTAACTTGAATGTGAATCACATGAATGCTACATAGCCGATCGTTTCGTTGTTTTGTTCCCGGTAAGCTAGTTCATTAAACCGGACAGACAAGGTTAAGTTCATCTTTAAAATGTGTAAGTGAAATGTTGAAAAAACGTATGATTATTGAGATGTATGCTGTTTTATGGAGGAACACAAGTGGACAATTAAGTGATTGCTCTGCACGTTTTGTGCAGGCTGGTTTTTTGTTGAGACTGTTCCACTGGCAGAGCTGTGCTGCTCCGGTCGCCGCCATTCCACTGCCTCCTGATCTTCACCCATCATCCCCATCCCCTCACCTCTCATTGGATCCATCCTCATCCTCATCATCTTCATTCCCCATTCCCATTACTCCCGCCTGCTTCATCCCCTTCCATCCTTGTGGAAATCAGGACGAACAGTTTCCCTACTAAAGGTGGTGGTAGGAACTCCATTTCACTCTAAAAGGATTTGTGTCCGATTCACATTAAGACTGATTTAATACTGGAAGACACTTGTTTATTTTTTTGAGAGACTATTTCATTCTGAAACTTTTGTATTTTTTGTTGTTGGTTGAATCACAGCATTTCATAACTGTGTGAAACACACTGGGGTTGAGCCATATAGCCAAATATCGCTAAATTTGTTGCATCATTGAATGAAAAATTGGCTACAGTGGTTGGGTTAAATGGTTCAAGTCCAACAGGTGTATAACCTTAATGATTTCATAACTGAATGAAACATATGAAAAGTTATTGTCTACTGACAGGAAATAAGAGCAAATAATACAATATGGTCAAACATAAAAGTACTTGGTTGTTGGTGTGAGTTATTCTTTAAGTAGGGAGTAAGAAATGTCAATCTGTACATCACTGTTTCATCATGTGCCAGTCTCCTCTTAGAACCTAGACACTTAGATCCACCCTTTAAACTTCATGATGAAATCACACTGTTTCTGTGACAGGAATGTGCTCAGTCTCTGTATGTCAAGTTCTTGTAAAGCTGTCTTGAATTCATTCTTGGCACCAACAAAATTGGTGCCCTGATCACACTAAATTTGACGGACTGCACCACGGAGAGCAATGAAACATCGCAGGGCGTTGATGAAGGTGTCCGTGGACATATCCTCTAACATCTCGATGTGAATGGCTCGTGAGCAAAAACAGGTGAAGAGCAGGCCGTATCATTTATGCTGTTTTCTTCCCTGTGTAGTTGAAAAAGGGCCAAAGCAATCCATACCACAATATGTGAAAGGAGGGGAGGGCTCGACACGTTCTACAGGTAAGTCACTCATTCTTTGACCCTCTGCAGCTCTCCTAAGTTTACGACACATCACACACTGATGGATGTATGATGTTACTGATGTTTTGTGTCGAGGAAAGCATCAAGGTGGTGTAATTTGTTGCTACGCTGTAGTTGATTACCTTTGCTCAATAATTTGATTTCCTATTCATATGCTTGTCTTTGCAGATCCAGGATTATGACACGCTCAGCACTTTCTCTTTCGCTCACTGTTGAAAGAGCATGTGATGTGATCTTTTTGACTCGTCGAAGCAGACGGGCAAGAGCTCTGGTAGCTCGGGACCATGATGAGAACTTGGACAGGCGGTCAACAAGACTCATTATTTCTGTGTTTTTTGTTTGCAGGGCTTGTGCTTTTTTGACTTCTGGATCCCCTATGGACAGGTCTGGCACTGCATCATTTTCCGTGGGTAACTCCTTCTCCCAGAGAAACATGGGGCCGGTGAACCAGTCAGAAGTAAGTAGTTCATTTACAGTTTTACCTCAGGATGCTCCATCTGCTGGATTCTCATCCGTAGGGACGTGGCGCCAATGCTGTGGGTTTGTACATTGGCGGATCTTCTGGACCCGGTTGGCTACAAAAGTGTGAAAGCGCCGCGCATCGTTATTTATGTAGCCTAACACCACCTTTGAATCAGTCCAAAAGTATTCTTTTCCGTCAACAATTCTCAATTCTTCTCGGAGCATGTTACTGATGGAGACTGAAACCACTGCTGCGGTTAATTCAAGCCGTGGTATCGTGGTCACTTTTGTTGGAGAAACACGGGCCTTTCCTATCACCAGTGAGCAATGAATCTCTCCTTTCTTGTTCTTGACTCTCAGATAAGAGCATTGCCCGTATCCGCTTGTGCTCGCATCTGAGAAGTGGTGTAAATGCTCGCATCTGAGAAGTAGTGTAATAATAAGTTTCCACAACGTCTCCGAAGTCAGCAGGTAGGTAACAGCGAGTGATGTTTATTTTCTGTAGGTTGGTGAAATCACGTTGCCAACTCTCCCACCGTGGTTTTAACCTCTCTGGCAGGGGTTCATCCCAACCAGTGCCCTGGTTACACATCTCTTGGAGGATTCTCTTTCCGTTGAGGACATATGGTGCGAGAAAGCCGAGAGGGTCATATATGGAAGCGACAGTAGATAATATGCCTCTCCGTGTGCCTGGTTGTTCTTTTAAGGTGTTGTTGAATCTGAAGCTGTTCTCTTTTAGGCTCCATTGAATTCCTAAAGCTTGCTCCAATGTGTCATTGAATGTTAAGTCCTTTGTGTTTGTCTCTGTTGCACACTCTGATGGGGGCAGGCTCTGCAATACAGCATGGTTATTTGACACAAATTTGTGGAGACGGAGACCACCTTTGCTGCATATCTCCCTTGCCTCCTGTGCCAACTGAATGGCTCTTTTCACATTGTCTGCACTTGTCACTCCGTCGTCTACATAAAAGTCTTTTGCAACAAATTGTGCTCCTACTGGGTGTGAGTGGCTGTGTTCTTTGGCTAAATATTTAAGTCCATAGTTCGCACACCTGGGGGATGACACCGCACCGAAGAGGTGTACTTTCATGCGGTACTCCTGATGTTGTGTTGTTGTATCTCCATCCTTCCACCAGTGGAACCGGAGGTAGTTGCGGTCTTCCTCTTGGACATGAAATTGGTGAAACATTTTCTCTATGTCACAAAAGAGAAGAGCAATGGGATGCTGTCTGAACCTTTTTAGAATACCTGTTAGGTTATTGATCATGTCTGGCCCTGGGAGCAGGTGTTCATTTAAGCTTGTGCCACAGTATTTTGCCGAGCAGTCAAACACAATGCGTAGTTTGTCAGGCTTCTGAGGGTGATATATGCCATGATGTGGAATATACCAGCGCTCACCTTCAGTTCCATCTGTGGGCACCTCTTCCACGTCACCTCTTTCTATGATTTCCTTCATGTGTGTTGTGTAGTCTTTTGTATTTTTCATCCCTGCTGAACTTCCGTTGAAGATGACTGAGCCTGATTTCAGCGAGCCTTTTGGTGTCAGGTAGGGAGGGCCGTTTTTTAAATGGAAGAGGCATCTCGTAATGTCCCTGGGCATTTTTCTTTATACCATCCTTGAGTGTGCTCAGGAACATGAGGTCCTCTTGTGAGACAGTTTTGTTATCTCCTTTTGTGTCCTTAAAATCTGACTCCAGGACGCTTATCACATCCATCGGCGTTACTGGAGGAAGTTCCTTTACCGTGACTCTGTGACACAAGCATGACTGTCTTTCATTAAAGCCAGGTGTAGAGCAGCCCGCAATGCTCCACCCCAAGTCTGTGAGGACGGCGTAGGGCTCATTGTCTGCTCCATCAATCATTTGTCTGGGTTTTATAGCTCTCGGACAGTTATACCCAAATGAGGGGGATTTCTTTGAATTTTGAGCACTTGGACAGTTGATGCTTGTCGTCTTTGCACCACATGCAGGGAGGCTTTTCTTTCCATAGTTTGACCCTATATTTTCAGTGTTTGCATTTGTTTGAGTGCTGAAGACACTTACTTTGTTTCCCTTTGTTTCATTTGTGTTTCTTTTGACGTAGGATGAGCTGGATGAGTGTAGAGCATGCAGGGAAGTGATTGGGTTACATGCTGTCTCCGCTTCCACTGACACAAATTTGGCGAAGTCTTCAAAAGTGGGGAAGTCTCTTCCTTCCATGAGAGCTATTGAGACTTGACGATTCCAGCGTGCTGCTAGCCAATCTGGGACTTTCTGTGTTAGCTTTTGATTCTCTTCACAATCATTCAGGATTTCTAAACCTCTCACTTGAGGCATGGCTTGGAGACAGGCATTTAGGAAATCAGATAAGGCCCTTAACCCTTCAGCGTCTTTGGTTTGCACTTTCGGCCATTTTGACAGTTTGTCCCTGAAGGCCCTTTGAATGACAAACGGCTGCCCGTAGCGTTGGTTGAGCTTATTCCATGCATCTCCGTATGCTTCGTCATCATCTCGATAAAAGGTGCCTTCAATACATTTGTGAGCAGGGCCACTGACATATTTCTTTAGATAATAAAGTTTGTCGGCTGATGAGATGCCTTTTCTATCTATCAGTGACATGAATGAAGCTCTCCATTCAATGTAGTGGATAGGGTCTCCTTCCAACGCTGTGGGCATTGGCATGGGGAGTCTGTTAATGGTTATGTTGTCTTGTATGGCTTGGGCTAAAGAGGAGATGTCAGTGGGGGGATTTGGTGGGACTATGTAAGGGTTTTGGCGATACACAGAGGGGATGGCAGGGTTCTGCCTGTTGTATCTACTGTCTTGTTGCTGTGTAGGCAGACTGTTCATTTGCTGTAAGGGCTGATTGTCAGTTTCCAGTCTGACACGTGCTACTTCTCTGTCCCTTTCTGCTTGCAAACGCTCTAATTCAGACTCCATCATCCTTATTTTTTCCTTCTGCTTTCTTTCTTCCTCCATTAATTTACATTGAGCCTCTTTTGCAGCGAGCTCTGCAACTGCTTCAGCCCTCTTTGCAGCCATGACTGATGCTTCTGAGAAGTGACTATTAGCTGCCTGAGAAGCAGTCCCATAAATGGAGTGGGCGTAGTTATGAGCATGGAGCTCACGGAGTTTGCGCTTTTCACGCTCTGCATCAAAGACATCGTCTATTCCGGATAAGCGTTCATTGATTATTTTCATAATGTCTTTAGTGACTGCCTCACAGGCATCTATTTTGCGTCTTAAATCAGCGGATGGGGTGGTACCCTGTCTTATTTTGTAGTAAATTTTTATGATGTCATCCTTTCCGTTTTCAACAGTGTCTGCCATTTTAGCCAGTTCCATATCTGTTGTGTGTTGCTTTAAGTTTTCTTTAGTTGATCTGATTTGAATTTTCCATTGTTCATGATACGAATCGAGAGAAAATAGCACCAAGCGATTATGAGGTCTGATTTTATCGTGGACAACGGTTTTGTGATGCAAATTAATCACTCTTTTGAACACATTCGTTTTGAGAAGAAAAAAGGCTTTATTTTCGTGACCCCAGACAACTTGCCGGACTACTTTCGTCAGCACCAAAGCCGGGCAAGAACTCGGCGCACAGGACACTGTTGGAGGTAAGTCAGTGTTGATGCACTAGACTGCTGACGGGGATGCCATACAGATCCATATCAAAAAACCCGAACTATCCCTTTAAGTGTCTTTCCAACTAAAACATCTCAATAACTATTTGATGATAGCCGTGAAGTTTGGTACAAACATTCATGTCCTCCTCAGGATGAATAGTAATAGCCTCTGTGATCCCACACCCTTTTATCTAGGCCACCATCAGGTCAACATCTTAATCAGTCCAATACTTTGGTTGATGACCAAACAGACGCACACATCAGACTATACTGTACTTTGTAAGTGTGCTGATTAATATCTGTGAGTACGCTGGTCTTGTTTTGTTTCTGTCCTTCAATAGTGTATGAGGCTGTAATATTGTAGGACACTGTAACAGTGACCTCAGTTTGTTGCTGTAGTTGAAAACTGAAAGAAACAAAAGAGTTTAAAAGGTGTAGAAGACAAGGTGTTACGACCCAGCTCAACAGGGGAAAAGGAAGTAACATAAAACCAGGTGTAATTGGTAATTTAGAGTTATTTATTTTAATGGAAGCGGGATCGTCAAAAAAACACAACCAATAAACGAAAGACAGAGGGCCTGCGGGTGCTGTTAAATCAAAGAAACAAATATAACCAAAAGAGGACTCGAAAAACTGAGCTATTGTTTTAAAACAAACAAAAAGAACCTCTCTGTCTACTTCCAGCTTACTCCAAACAAAAACAGTCGAAACAGCACCCCTCTTCCTAGTGGGTCTAACAAAGAAAAACTACACGTGTGTGCGATCAGTACTCTAAAGAGTGTCTAAACCTGGCCCAGTCCACAGACAATTAACAAGTGTCTCAATCACATAATTCAAATGTACAATTTCGAGAGACACACTGGTGTGCTGCTCAATAGTAATCACAGCCGCCCCGACTGCCATGCTGGCCAGAAATTTATAGCCACTTTCACGACTTGCTCCGCCAAGATTGGAGCGTCGTTCTAGGTGCCGGTTCAATCAGATTCTCTCAGGCCAAGAAGGAGGAGGAGCACCAACATCCTGAAACACCACTCAGAGACAGGCAACACACACACAGCAGAGCTCGGCAACGGTCGTGACGCAAGGATTTTTAGACTGAGAACGCTTTGTTTCTGTTGTTAAACTGACACACTGTGTACATTAAGAAGAGCGTTATAAAGTCTCCCAGGAGCTTTTCTTTGACTCATCTTTACCTGCAGGTCATATTGCAAAACAGCTCAGTGTTACAACATTATACAACATGGTTCTTATTGGTAGAACTTCCCTCACTACCTTACATACTACTGTACCTTCATTCTCTCTCTGTGGGAGCCTCATCTCCACCCTCTGTTCAGCCAACGAGGCGCTCATCTCTCTCAGCACAGCATGGATGTCTTGTGTACATCTCTGTTGTTGGTCAGCAGCATTTGTTGGTTCTCTTCTCTCAGCTTCAGTTTGATTTCCAAGTGGAATAATTTGGTTGTCAGACTCTGAGGCTGAGCCGTTCAGAGAGAGCAGATCAGCAGCAACAGAGGAAAACACATTGTCATCTCCATTCTCAAAGTGACGGTCTGTTCAGTCATAATAGTTACATACCTAAGAAAAAGCTAATATTTCCACATCTTTGTCACAAATGAGTTCACTTCTCTAATCTAGTGTTTTGATGTAAATCAGAAAAGTACAAATTAAACATTCATAAACATTTTCTGATCAAAAAGTTTGTTGCTGTTGTCAATCAGCTGTCATATAAAAGAGAAAGAAATGACAAATCTATCAAGAAGTAGTGCTGCACACTACAGTGTGGTCAGATTTTCATATGAAGAAAAAGGAGTTTCCTGCTCACATGGTGAAAAGCAGATGACCACTGAAGGTGGTATGATGATTTTCATTGTCAAATATCCTTGAGTTAGCCCACTGACGCATATACACAACATCTCCGACCTTTAGAAGCAGCGTGACACCATTAGCAGAGCTCACCCTATAGGACGGCTGATGTTCGCTTGCAACAAAAATATTTTCTCCATTCTTGACCAACACAGCACCTGAATGATGTGAAGCATGTCCGAATCCATATACGTAGAACTCAAAGCGGTAGGCTCCTCTCACTGAAGCAATAAAAAAACCTGTGGAACATTTTAAACAAAGAATCAACTGCTGCAACATCTGTCAACTAAGTAAATGTCGACATAGCCAAAAAAATATAATTAATTATTCAAATTCATGAATTTGAATACCTGTGTTTGACTTATAAGCATTTCCGATGTTTGTTACAACGTGTCTGAAGACCAGAAGAGTGTGTGTGTTAAATGGTCCAAGAGTTCCTGAGCCTGAAGCCAACAGTGAAGCTGAGAAAGCCACCCGTTTGACTGAGAGAGGAACAAACTTTTATTAAAGTGACTGATGTTACAGCAACGATGAGCATGTTTCAAAATGAAGTTATCTAAATACAGATATTATTCTCAGTGTTTCTGTATTATTCACATCAGATAAAGTTTTACATTAGACAAATATTATGAGAACTAAACTGTTTGAATATTGAATTGCTGGTTTAGTTCTCAGTCTCACCTTCTCCATCTCTCTTTAGAGCCTCCACCTGGTTTTCTGTGACGTTAGTCCTGGCTTTAATGGAGATCAGCTCTGCTGTTTGTGCTGAAATTAATCAAAAAAGTGCCAAAAGTGTCTCAAATGAAAACAATCTTTGATGGTGAAAGATATTTAAGTATCACTGTTTTCATTAATGTGCTTGTCTCTAATTTGTCAGGGAGCTACTGCCAACATGGAACGCTGTTGTTGTTGAGCGGGGAAATACTTTTTCTGAAACAGTGTTCAGGTGGGTGGTGCACGTCAAGTAGCATCCACATCAATGACATGACCTAAGGTTTCCCAGCAGAAAACTGCATTTTAAGAAGATGATCAATGAAGTTATTCAAGTTATTCACTTTACCGCTTAGTCCTTAAGACTGTGGCTGATCTGTGTATGTTGGAATGTAGCTCTCAGTGCTTGAACCATTCTTTTTGCTAAAATGTGCATTATCGAAGGTCAAAATCATGTATAAAATCAGCTCGTGGCTGATAACACTGACAGGTAAGAAAGACAGCATCAGATCAATATAATTATCATCCTTACTGAAATTTGAGAGTGTAAACACTAAACGACTTGACATGAAAAACAAGTCATTAAAGGAGTAACAAACAAAACATTATCAGCCCAACCTGTTCAAACATTAACAACACAGTCAGATGTAGTGACCTCCTTCAGGTTGTTAATTGGCTGAGATAGCATCAGAAACATGTTAGATGAGTAATAATGAACATTTTTCTGTTTGTTTCCTCAATACATCCAGCACGATAATATAGTCTGAACTGGAAGAACAAGAGCTGGTGATGATCACTCGTTAACAGGGCACATTGTCGTGCTCGGAGAACCACTGCCAACGTGGTATTTGAGCCATTCTCAAAGTGGCGGTAGAAACATTTCTGGAATTAAATATTGAATTGCTGGTTTAGTTCTCAGTCTTACCTTCTCCATCTCTCTTTAGAGCCTCCACCTGGTTTTCTGTGACATTAGTCCTGGCTTTAATGGAGATCAGCTCTGCTGTTTGTGCTGAAATTAATCGAAAATGTGGAAAAAAGTGTCTCCAATAAAAAACAATCTTTGATGGTGAAAAATATATAAATACTCATCACTGTTTTCATCACAGTGTGCTTGTCTCCAATTTGTCATTTCAACATATAAAACTATTGATCATTACTTTGTAGCTGCTGCTTCAGCTTGTCCACCTCAGTCTTGTACTGCTCCAGTTCTCCCAGTTTAGCTGTCTGTGCTGAATGAAAAAGATTAAATGTTAAGACATATTCTATGTATACAATGTGTCTGTTCTTTGTGTATCAACAGATATAGACAAATCTGTAACAAAGCAGTGGCTCTTGGTATAACTTCCCTCACTACCTTACATACTACTGTACCTTCATTCTCTCTCTGTAAGATCCTCATCTCCACCTTCTGTTCAGCCAACGAGGCGCTCATCTCTTTCAGCACAGCATGGATGTCTTGTGTACATCTCTGTTGTTGGTCAGCAGCATTTGTTGCACCAATAATTTGGTTGTCAGACTCTGTTTGAAGCTGAGCCGTGCAGAGAGAGCAGATCAGCAGCAACAGAGGAAAACACATTGTCATCTCCATTCTCAAAGTGACGGTCTGTTCAGTTCTACTGTGGAGTTTCTGTGTTCATCTCAGCCTTTAATAGTGTCTGATGCTGGTCAATCATTACCAGAAACATTATATGAGATGTGTGCAGGAGATTTGGTTGATAACACTGATCATGTTTGAGCATGACATCAGAAAAGCAACACTGAAGACATAGCACTCAAAAATAAATGATTTATTCGTAGCTGTGTAGCTGTCGCAGAAAATGTGCTTTCAACACATTTAAATGTCTTTCTTGCCTTTGTTTTGTTTGCCTTTTTATATTGTAAATGGTATTTTGGAAATGTATATTGTTTCTTTGTTTGTGGTGACCCCTACTGGCCAAGCCAGTGAAAAGGACTGAATGGGCAGCCTGTTGTGTTGAGTATTTTGGACAGAAGTTGCACACGGTATGTGGTTCTATTTTATTTTAGACTAATAATATTTGTGTTTGTAATATTCTTTCGTGTACTAATATTTTTTTGTGTTTGTGATATGCATTTAATTTCAGTTTTTCACGGTGTATGCCAATTAAAGGCAGAGAATAAATCTGGTCAAACATCAGTCGAAGCGTGGCTTATCCCCATAAAACAGCCGCAGGTGGCACAGAGTGGAACGTCAGACTGGGTCGATCTAAAGCCCCCCACACACCGCCCAGACATCCAACTGCCTTATCCGACCATTCTCCGACCACTCTGTTGCTTCTTATCTGACCTGTTCAGGCCCCCACACACCGCCCAGACGTCCAACTGCCCTATCCGACCACTGTCCAAACACTCCGTTGCCTCTTGTCTGACCCGTTCGGCAGAAAAGTTGCATTGAACACACCACTTCGACGTGCTGCCTACTCCACAGTAGCGTGTACGTTCTGCGCTTGCGCGAGATGCAATAAGCGGGTGGCGCTTGTGTTGTGAGTTATAAACGAGAGGCTTATGCACGCAACTCTCTTTACTTTAGATCAAAAGGAAACTTAACTATTTCAGATAAAAACAGCTACATACTGAACATGCAGCGAGGCATTACTAAACGAACACAGATTAATTCGTCCTGAATGGACATAATAACAGCTAGTCTCATGTCAGTACTCCAAAACATGAAAACAAGAGATGACGGAACGGAGTGCATAGAAAACCAATGCGCACACAGTATTCCGCCCCTCCCACACACCACGCTGATTCGCTAGCACACCGCCAATCAGAGAATCCAATGGCTCAGACGTCCGACAGCCAACCTCCTCAGACTTCGCATGCTGAGTCGGAGCAGACAACGTCCGAACGGCTCCGAAAGCTTCCGACGCAGCTGAACACACCGAACAGAAATGTTCCCGACCTCGTCCGAGTCTCTCCAAATGCTTCAGACGTCCAACGGTTGGGCCGGTGTGTTCCTGCCTTAATATTTTGCATATTAACGGGGGATATGAACGGCCCCTCCCAACTTGAGCTGATCCTTGTTTCTATTGAAATGTGATTGGCTCAGCCACTCAGTCTGTCATTAAACTGTTATTTTCCTGTTTAAAAAAAGAAAGAGCAAACATGCTAGGAAGAAAGAAGCCGGAGAAAGAGATGGGTGGAGCAGAAAAATAAAGGGCAAAAAAGCTAGCTAATGATTCAAGATTCAAAAAACTTCATTGTCTGTCACATAGTGACAGGGCTCAAAACATAACATGCTTTGTTTGTTAAAAGCAAAACAAACACATCTCATTGGTTTAAATGTGAGTTTTATGTCTTTGTGGCATTTATGTTTTGAGCCCTGTCACTATGTGATGGACAATAAAGTTGTTTGATCGGATCGTGATCGGTTATGGGTTTATTTAAACTCTCTAATCGGTGATCAGCCCCAGAAATCCTGATCGTGTAAAACCTACACAGAACATTGAATGTAGCCTATCAGCAATGTTACACCATACGTGCATAAATCATTTATCTGCTTTATCAATTAAAAATAATATCCGTACTGGCTGACCATAAAAACACACAGATTTCCTTATTGCAAAAGAAAACATATTTCAGGAGAGAGTCTGTGTTCAAAGTTAAAAGATATTATTTGAATATATAGGCTATACATCCTGTCTTTTACATCCTAACCCATTTATCATTGTTGCTGTTATTGTTATATTAGCTGACAAGGCCAGTGTCAGTCGTGGAGCTGATGCAGAGGGACAGGATAATGCCAGTCAGAGAGGTGAGGAGGAGGAAGAGACAGATGAGGAGGGACAGGAGAAGGAGGAGGAGGAACCACCAAAAAAACAGTGCCAGGTACAGGCGCAGTGTGCAGGACTGGGTTGGCAATAGGTCTTTTCATAGAATTATATTAAGATGTCATATGTTGATGTTCCAGTTCCAGTCACACAGAAACAACAAGCCCATCCACTCCTGCAGTTATGTCCGTGGCTTTCTGAACAAGACATCTGTTTTCTTTCCAAAGTTAATGAGTTATTGCTAAACTTCATTATTGCTGATGTTCTTTTCATGCAGATATAGCAGTTCATTAGATAGTTTTTATACTGCAAATAAAGTATTCATGTTAAAATTACAGTTCCACTTGTGTCCGTCATTCGATCGGATAAAAGGCCTCTCCAAACCAAGCTCCCGTGCTGAATTTCAATCCCAGCCTGCCCCTGCCTGTGTCTGACAGACCCTTATGTAAAGCCCCACCCCAGGCTGTAGTTCTGCACTGTTTTGTTTCATATAATCACAGCGTTGTTTTTACAAAGCCAGCTTACTTATTTTCTGCTCCAGCTTCCAGCAGCTCACAAAGACAAAATTGGAGAGGTCTGAAGGTAGAGGCCTGACAAAGTGCAATCCACTTCTCTAGATTGGAGTTGGACACATAGCCAACAACCCAATACAATGAAGAAACACTGTAACTATAAGCACAGAAAAAAAAAAAGTGCTGGAGCATGATGTGTACACATGATGTGCCCCCTCATATCTGCCTGCCTAGAACCGGCCCTGAATGTAGTTCTCAATATTTGAATCATTCTTTTTGCTAAAATGTGCGTTATCGAAGGTCAAAATCATGAATTGAATCACCTCATGGCTGATAACACTGACAGGTAAGAAAGACAGCATCAGACCAATATCATTGTCATCCTCACTGAAGTTTGAGAGTGTAAACATTGAAAGACCTGATGTGAAAAACAAGTCATTAAAGGAGTAGCAACAAAAAATTATCATCCCGACCTGTTCAAACATTAACGACACAGTCAGATGTAGTGACCTCCCTCAGGTTGTTAATTGGCTGAGATAACATCAGAAACATGTTAGATGATAAAAAAAAAAAATCCAGCACGATCATAAAGTCTGACTTTGGAAGAACAAGAGCTGGTGATGATCACTCATTAACAAGGCACATTGTCCTGCTCGGGGAGCCACTGCCAATGTGGAACATTGTTGTATTTGAACCATTCTCAAAGTGGCGGTAGAAACATTTCAGGTATGAAATATTGAATTGCTGGTTTCATTCTGTCTTACCTTCTCCATCTCTCTTTAGAGCCTCCACCTGGTTTTCTGTGACATTAGTCCTGGCTTTAATGGAGATCAGCTCTGCTGTTTGTGCTGGAGAAAAGTCACATCATGACATATTTGTCTGTAACCTGTGGACATATACACCTAAGTTTGATAGATACATGTATTTCATCATGACTGTCTTCATCAATGTTGGCTTTGGTCATTGAACATTTAGATATTGTGTAAAAAAGCACTTAAACTGGTCAGGAGAATTCTGACATAAACAACAGAATGAATTGTAATGAGTTTACTCAGTGTTTCATTGTCCTGATTTCAGCGGTAACTAGTTACATTTACTCTGTTACATGTACCTGAGTAACTTTCAGGGGTAATTTGTATCTTCTGAACAGGTTTTAAAGCAGTTAGTTTTAATATTACTTAAGTAGATTTTCTGACAAAAATCTGTACTTTTACTCTGTTACATTTGGAAACAAAGGCACTACTTTTGTTATTTTATGCACTCATGCACATTCTGTTAAGAGGCAGCTGGGCCCAGGTCTGCTGGAGCTCTGTTATCAGTGCTACCACAGATGAGTTGTTACTGTGTCTAAAATAAATACAGGTGTGTGTTCACTTCTTTACCTGATGAAGATCATCTGTGGTTTGAAACATTTCAGCCTGACCCGCTTCAAATAAGACAGAAATGTGCCAGTGTTTTTCTTCTTTTTTACTTATTCAATCAATAACTACTCAATTAACTAATTCAAGCAGTACTTTTGTACTCAAGTAGTTATTTGGATGAATATTTTCATTTCCACCTGAGTAACTGTTCATGAGAAGTAACAGTACTTTTACTTGAGTACAGTTTTTGGCTACTCAACCCACCTCTGCATGATTTCTTTCTCACACACAGAACCTTGAAGTTGTTGATTTAACTTGTCAACCAGTCAGTCTTCTTTTTTTTAAGTCTTTTTTAGTTTGAGATTAAAACAATAAAATATTAAAGTCATTCACAACATAAATGTAAAAGCTTCGATTGTTCTTGTTTTTAATTTGTAGAATTGATGCAGTATTATCTGTTATTGCTCTCTACACATCATGATAGCTACAGTGTTCTTCACACAGTACCTTGAAGCTCTTGCTTTAGTTTGTCCACCTCAGTCTTCTGCTTCTCCAGCTCAGTCTTCTGCTTCTCCAGCTCAGTCTTCTGTAACTCCAGTTCTTTCAGTTTTACTGCTTGAGCTTGAAGAATGAAATAAATGCCTGTATGTTAGTTTTTACAACATCAATTTCCTTGGAAAGCTTCTGTAAATTGTGGATTTACTGTTGTAGCCACATTAGCTGCATGACTCTTTGATGAGATGTCACTGTCAGTCATTCAGTCAGTCCACCATTTTGACACAGACTGAAAGATCTTGACAACTATTGGATAGATGAAATTTATATTTATATTTTATCTACTGCAATTATCAGGTCAGGATTTCAATTAACACAATTCAGTTAACATTTAACAACAACTAAAACATTTCAATAACTATTTGATTATAGTAGACTTGTAGTTCTCGAGACCGGTCTTGGTCTCGAGACCACTTTTTTGTGGTCTTGGTCTTGTCACGGCAAGGGCGTAACCATGGCACAGATATTGGGGGGGTCCAAATGAGAGCCCTTTCCCTGAATTTTTTTTTTTTAAGTACATTTCCCACAATTCTACGATATTTTATATATAAAAATTCGCACATTTAGAAGTTTTGACGACAACATTGACCATTTGAATTCACATGTAAAGGAATATTCTGTGAAATTGCATGGATTCCTACAGAATCAAGATAAAGCTTCTCTTTAAATTGCCATTAAGTGAAAATCAATGTTTTTATCTCAAAGGTTTTGCTCTATATCTCACCTACATGCCAGTATCAGGCCCAATGTTACTAGTTTTATTTACTGCTGACATGTAGGACTAGGTTAAAACTAATGTTATCATAGTGTTTAAATTCTCATTCAAATTTCTCACCTGATCATCTGTATCCCCAGAGTATGTCCCTGCCTTGCCACTGCTTTCACCGTGCCTCTCCCTCTCCCTGTGTCCCTGTGCTGCCTACATTGTGACCAGATACCATTATTTTACCAGAAGAACAATGGCTGACCTTGATGATCATTTTAATTTAAAACATTGATTTTTCTCCTTGTGTTACTAGTTTATTTGCTTTAGCTATATAGTAAGTGCATAAATAACAGTGTACAATGTACAGTAGTGTAGGCCCTTTCACACATGCACTGCTATTCTGAACTTATCTGGACATTACCTGGAGGAGCTGTATGTGTAACAAATGAGAGCAGTAACAGGGATGAGTTGATGTAGAAGATTTTCTTCATTGAAAACAAGGTTTTAAGCTCCAACAAATAGCTTCAAATTACGTAAATGAACACCTACATGGCATTAATGCAAGAATATGAATGTACTCCTGTCACATAACTCCACTTACATGACAACTTGACTTGAAAAAGAAGTCAATCTTCAATCTTCTCTTTCTTTTTGGCATTCCTAACAAAAAGAATAATGATCATGTTGAACAATATCAAAATCAGTGGATGTTTCTAGAAAACTATCTGTCAGTTACCATTAACTTTACCTGGCTTACCTGGCTTGGCCTAATTGTTTGCCACCTGGCTTGCTTAATATTAGCTAACATGCCACAAAGCAAGACAGAGTTATTTACAGACAACATTCTACATTATTAACTAATTAAACAACCGTTTCATACCTCCACTCTGTTCGCTATCTGCAGCAGCGAGTGACTGCAGCTGGTGTTAGCATGTAATTGTTTACATTCCAGGCGGCCGGGACCAGGCACTGGCCGGGACTAGTGGGTTTGGTCAAATGGCTGTGAATTGCTTGATGGGTGTCAATCACTCTAACTTGACCAATTAGTTTTCATGTATGGGGAGCTACTCAGCGTACTGAGGTGCGCTCCATTTCAGTATGCTGTTACACCGCGAGGGCGGGCAAACGGTTTAATACCTTAGGATGGGCGCAACCAAGTTTACAGTTAGGAGGGGGGGGGGGGGTTCACACACTTATGTTTTCCTTAAAAACAGAAATAAATTGAAAAATAAATGAGAAATAACGAGACAGATCTATTGACAGGGTTTATAAAGGAGTGCATAATTAACATATTTTCTACTGTATATTGGGGGGGACAGATTGCCATTTTCTCAATATTGGGGGGGACACGACCCCCCCAAAGAATGCGTGGTTACGCCCATGTGAAGAAAGGTCCACAGACAGTACTGCACTGATATGTTTATGCTTTTATTCAAATGTAAAAAAAAAAACACAATAACCATATATTTAATACGTACAAATAATTATTGGTGCAAAGCTTTGTCATCCAGCTTTGATAATCAGGATAAAAACATTAACTGAGTCTTTGATTTGCAGGTTTTGATGCAGTAATTCTGTATGTCAACTTACTTAGATGTTTACAAAAAACAGACATTTCCAGTTTTCTCACAAATTAGTTCACTTCTTTAATCCACTGTTTAAAAAAAAGGCAGAAGTACTCTCTATAGTCCACCACTGTGCAGTTGATTTCAATCCAGAAAGAAACATGCATTTTAAAAATGTGTGAACCTTTTCTTATCAAAAACGTTGTTGTTGTTTGTGCACTGTGGTCAATCAGCTGTCACATAAAAGAGAAGGAAATGACACATCTATCAAAAAGTACTAATACACACTACAGTGTGGGCAGGTTTTCATACAGTTGAAGAAAAAGGAGTTTCCTGCTCACATGGTGAAAAGCAGATGACCACTGAAGGTGGTATGATGATTTTGACTGTCATATATCCTTGTGTTAGTCCACTGACGCATGAACACAACATCTCCGACCTCTAGAAGCAGCGTGACACCATTAGAAGATTTCACATCATAGGACGGCTGATGTTCATATGCAATAAATATATGTTCTCCATTCTTGACCAACAAAGCAGCTGAAGGATGTGAAGCATGTCCATGTCCATGTATGTGGAACTCAAAGTGGTAGGCTCCTCTCACTGGTGCAATGAAAAAACCTGTGGAACATTTTGAATAAAGAATCAACTGCTGCAACATCTGTCAACCAGGTTGATGTCGACATAGTCAAAAATTCAAATTAATTATGTAATTTTGTGACTTTGAGTACCTGTGTTTGGGTTGTAGGCGTTTCCAATGTTTGTCACAACGTGTCTGAAGACCAGAGGAGTGTGTGTGTTAAATGGTCCAGTATATCCAGAGCCTGAAGCCAACAGTGAAGCTGAGAAAGCCACCTGTTTGACTGAGAGAGATGTTACAGCAACGATGTTACAGCAACGATGAGCATGTTTCAAAATGAAGTTATATACAGGCTCATATTATTCTCAGTGTGTTTGTGCTATTCAGATCAGATAAGGTTTTACATTAGACAAATGAGAACTAAACTGTTTGAATATTGAATTGCTGGTTTAGTTCACAGTCTTACCTTCTCCATCTCTCTTTAGAGCCTCCACCTGGTTTTCTGTGACATTAGTCCTGGCTTTAATGGAGATCAGCTCTGCTGTTTGTGATGAAATTAATCAGAATGTGGCAAAAGTGTCTCCAATGAAAACAACCTCTGATGAAGAAAGATATTTAATTATCACTGTTATCATTACAGTGTGCTTGTCTCTGATTTGTCAGGGAGCCACTGCCAATGTGGGACATTGTTGTTGTTGAACAGGGAAATACTTTGTCTGAAACAGTGTTCAGGTGGGTGGTGCATGTCAAGTAGAATCCACATCAATGACATGACCTAACGTTTCCCAGTAGAACACTGCATTAAAACAAGATGATCAATGTTATTCACTTTACCTCTTAGTCCTTTTAATATTGTAGCTGATCTGTGTATGTTGGAATGTAGCTCTCAGTTCTTGAACCATTCTTTTAGGTCAAATGTGCATTATCGAAGGTCAAAATCATGTATAAAATCACCTCATGGCTGATAACACTGACAGGTAAGAAAGACAGCATCAGATAAATATAATTATCATCCTCACTGAAGTTTGAGAGTGTAAACATTGAAAGACCTGACATGAAAAACAAGTCATTAAAGGGGCAACAAACAAATAATTATCAGCCCAACCTGTTCAAACATTAACGACACAGTCAGATGTAGTGACCTCCCTCAGGTTGTTAATTGGCTGAGATAACAACAGAAGCATGTTAGATGAGTCATAAAGAACATTTTTCTCTCTTTGCTTCCTCAAGAAATCGAGCATGATAATAAAGTCTGACTTTGGAAGAACAAGAGCTGGTGATGATCACTCATTAACAAGGCACGTTGTCCTGCTCGGGGAGCCACTGCCAATGTGAAACATTGTTGTATTTGAATCATTCTCAAAGTGGCGGTAGAAACATTTCTGGAGTGAAATATTGAATTGCTGGTTTAGTTCTCAGTCTTACCTTCTCCATCTCTCTTTAGAGCCTCCACCTGGTTTTCTGTGACATCAGTCCTGGCTTTGATGGAGATCAGCTCTGCTGTTTGTGCTGGAGAAAAGTCACATCATGGCATAATATTATTATTATATTAACAAATATTTAATCATGACTTTCTTTATATTTTATATATTAGGTCTGCTTTGGCCGCTGGGCATTTATATTACATTGTCTATCATGTTGATCTGTCCAGTCCTTGTGACAACATTTGACTGCAAAAAAATCTTTTCTGCTGATGGCAGAAAAGTCAATCCACTGGGGACCAAAGTGTTTGTACAAAATGTCCCCAACAAAACAGTTGTGAAGGTATTTCAGTCAGGGCCAAAGTGGTTGAATCACTAACAGTGCCATCACATAGAGCCATGTAGTTTATGTGACTACAAAAGTAAATCAACAAGTTTCTTAAGGAAAATGATGATGCAGTACATAAAAACTATTATACAGACATGTATTTCTTTATTCAAGTGCAAGGAGATAAAGTACTGGAGTTACACAAGACTGAGATGGGCAAGCAACTTCAAGGTACTGTGTAGAGATCATTGTAGCCCTGATAATGTATAGTGAGCAATGACAAATACTATTCTATGGAATTCATAAAGAACAATAATGTCTATAATGTTTTTTATATTGTTTTAATCACAAACAGCTAAACTGAAGGAACTGGAGTAACAGAAGACTGAGGTCGACATGTTGAAGCAACAACTTAAAGGAGAATATTTTGGCTACGATTATAATAGTGTAATATTGGATGTTTCATGGAAGCATTTCATCTGCAGCCATCATCAGCTCAAAATGCTAATTAACACCACATTGGTGTAAACATTTGTGTTTTTAATTGTCTTAAATCTACTAAAATCTAACTTCTGATCTATAATGCTAATTAATGCTCTTATTAACCTTTGCTGTACTTGTTAGTGCTAATTTGGTTTCAAGCCAAAAATGTTGTGTTGGTGCCCATTCAGAACTATTGGTCTTGTTTCGCCATTCAAGGTCCCATGAGAAACTTGAGGTGCAAATGCTTCTCAAGAAATATAAACTGAATTGGTCACATAGTGTTGCTATTATTAATGCCATTTTTGAAAGACCATAACCACAAAACGGTAAGTGTGGTTGACTTTAAATTAGACACTCAGTCCACTAAGTCCAGCTCAAAGTGCTTTATGTAAAAAGTGTCACACAGCGGTGAGGTTTTGTCTTGTCTTGGGTTTTATGTCTCGTGAACTTCCTGTTTTATTTTGAAAGTCTAACTCTCCTCTCGTTTCAGGTCAGGTCACTTGCCCTTCCTCATGTGTCACTGGTCTGACATCTCCCTGAGCATGTGGGGCCACCATGATGGATTTTGCTCTAGTTGGCATACACTGAAACAGTAAAGTGACATCGCGTATTCATAGATTGAGTCAATCAACACCAAATTAGTTATACAGCATTTTGGGATAAAGATTATTTTTTAATAACTATTACGAATGTCAAACAACACAGCTGATTTCACTCTAAATATCCTTGCAAAGAGCAGGTCTTAGACTGAATTGGCCATAACTCAATAACCATTGGTCCACTCATCATAAAACTCAGCAGATATCTTCAAACCCTGTTTTGAAATAGTTCTACAGAAGCATTTTGAAATGCAAATCCCAAAATGTGTAACTCAAAACGCCAAAAATGTTGTTTCTGTTGCTAAGCTGACACACTGCAGATATTTAGAAGACCTCTATAAAGTTTGACAGAAGCTTTTCTTTGACTCATCTTTGCCTGCAAGTCATATTGTTAAAAGTCATACACTATCTTCATTCTCTCTCTGTAAGATCCTTATCTCCAGCCTCTGTTCAGCCAACGAGGCGCTCATCTCTCTCAGCACAGCATGGATGTCTTGTGTACATCTCTGTTGTTGGTCAGCAGCATTTGTTGGTTCTCTTCTCTCAGCTTCAGTTTGATCTCCAAGTGGAATAATGTGGTTGTCAGACTCTGTTTGAAGCTGAGCCATGCAGAGAGAGCAGATAAGCAGCAACAGAGGAAAACACACTGTCATCTCCATTCTCAAAGTGACGGTCTGTTCAGTTCTACTGTGTAGTTTCTGTGTTCATCTCAGCCTTTAAATAGTATCTCATGCTGATCAATCATTACCAGAAATATTATGAGACATGTGCAGGAGATTTGGTTGATAACACTGATTATGTGGGGCATGATATCAGGAAAACAACACTGAAAACACAGCACTCAAACATAAATGATTTATTAGTAGCTGTATGTTTGAATGTAGCTCCCAGTACTTGAATTATCAGTTCACCAGTATTCAAAGGAAATCTTACTGTGTCATTTTACAAACACATTTTACTTACTCCAAGGTGGATACTCAAAAGTTAAAACCAGTTTACAGTCACATCATGGCTGATAAAGACAGAGAAAGACAGCAACAGATCAATATAATTGTTACTGTCAATAAAGTTTGAGTGTGTAAACATTGAACATCATTATTTTGTGAAAAAAACAACAAGCCATTAAAGGAGTAGCAAACAAAAGATTATCATCCCGACCTGTTCAAACATTAATCACACAGTCAGATGTAGTGACCTCCTTCAGGATGTTAATCTGCTGAGATCAGACGACTCATTACACCGCCACATTATTTCTTAACTGACATGACTGAATCTCCCAAAACCAAAGACAAGTGCTAAAACATTAAAAAAGGAAATGAGGCACCATCAACGTTGAATGTTGTTGTTTTTGAGCCATTCTCAAAGTGGCAGTAAACACATTTCTGGAATGAAATATTGAATTGCTGGTTTAATTCTCAGTCTCACCTTCTCCATCTCTCTTTAGAGCCTCCACCTGGTTTTCTGTGACATTAGTCCTGGCTTTAATGGAGATCAGCTCTGCTGTTTGTGCTGGAGAAAAGTCACATCATGACATAATATTCAAAAGTTTTTAATCATTACTTTCTTCATCAATGTCTGTTTTGGCCGGTCGGTATTTATGTTACATTTGGGATGGGACTTAATATAGCACTTGTAAATTATCTTAAGGTCCAATATTACACTTTTGTTATCGTAGCCAAAATATTGTCCAAACTGTACCCTTAAGTTGTTGCTTCAACTTGTCCATCTCAGTCTTCTGTAACTCCAGTACTCTCAGTTTGGCTTCTTGCTCTTGATTGAAGAAATAAATGCCTGTATGTTAGTTTTTATGTACTGCATCATCATTTTCCTTAAGAAAGTTGTTGATTTACTTTTGTAGCCACATAAACTGCATGACTCTATGTGATGGCACTATTAGTGATTCAAGCACTTTGGCTCAGACTGAAATATATTCACAACTGTTTTATCTGGTAGGTTGACTATTCTGCCATCAGCAAGAAAAATGTTTTTGCTCAGTCACATGTTGTCAAAACGACTGGACAGATCGGCGTGACAGACATGTTCACCACAGCATGGATTGTAAGAACCTAGCTGATCTTCTGACATTTCTTCTGCAGCCATCATCAGCTCAAAATTTCAATTAATTAGCTCAATGATGTTGACAATTGTGTTTTTAAGTGTCTTTACAACTACCATCTAACTTTTCATCTATGATGCTAAATAATGCTCGTATCAACCTCTGCTGTACTTTCTGTTAGTGCTAATTAGGGTTCAAGCCGAAATTATTGTTTTTGTGCCGATTTAAAATCGGTCTCGTGTCGCCGCTCAAAGTCCCATGAGTTGAAACATGAAACTTGGCCTGAGGTGCAAATGCTTCTCAAGAAATACAAACCAAATTGGTATCATAGTGGTGCTATTATTAATGCAGTTTTTGAAAGGCCATAGCCACAAAACAGTAAGTCCGGTTGACTTGAAATTGAACACTCAGTCTACTAAGTCCAGCTCAAAGTGCTTTATGTAATAAGTCTCTAGGCGCATGTGGGGCCGCCATGATGGATTTTTCTCTAGTCTGCATACACTGAAACAGTAAAGTGACATTCTTTTTAAAAGTTGACTCAATCAACATCAAATTAGGTATACAACCTCTGCTCAGCCAACAAGGAGCTCATCTCTCTCAGGACAGCATGGATGTCTTGTGTACATCTCTGTTGTTGGTCAGCACCATTTGTTGGTTCTCTTCTCTCAGCTTCAGTTTGCTCTCCAAGTAGAATAATGTGGTTGTCAGACTCTGTTTGAAGCTGAGCCGTGCAGAGAGAGCAGATCAGCTGTCATCTGGTGCCCCCTGGTGGTAGCATCAAGAAGACACTGTAGATGCTCTGATTGTACTTAATCACAACAAATGCATAACAATCAGTCAATAATTCATTCAGGTCAATCAATCAATCACTCAACACTCATTAATCATCACAACACAATCAATCATATTTAGAATAAAAAACATACAAAAACTTTACTTTTTTCACTAAATAGCATGAATACAGTACAGCCATGTGTGTATGACTGTGTAGCCTTTTTACTCCACAACAACAAAATAACCAGATATTACAGTGTATTGTCATGTAATGGAGAAACTGTAGCAGATCAGTATATTAATTAATTACCTGAATAGCAAAATGGTATCTAATTAGCCTCATGATAGCACAACATAAAACTTGAATACAGTCACTCAGAACACTTTAAAGTATCTTGTTCACATTCAAACACATGAAATGTCTATTGGAATAGACCTCACTGCACAGTACTGGTCAAAATTACCTGCCACCTGGTGGACATATACCCCAATACACTACAAAACAGTCAAACTAACTGATCTATAATACTGCTATACCAGTTGCTATAACAAAACATAAAAACGATTGACATCAGTCGATATGGCTTTAGGAAGATCGACAATTGTTATCGATGGCAAAACATGTGATCGGGCAATCACTATTTGTAACAGTTATACATTTACAGTAGAAAGCCACAGTTAATTTCATAATTGTGCAGATCAGCTCAGTTAACAGGAGAAACTCTTTCTTACTTTGTGTCTGAAGGCCGAGGTGCATTACTGACGTCTGAAGGTCTGTCTTTAGACTGGTCACAGCTGGATCCTGAAGAATCGCCAAACTTCAGGTCTCCAGTCATCGTGACAGGTGAACCCTCAGTCCTGAAGAACCTAGACATACAGAATATATACATGTCAGATACCTGATGTAATGCTCTGCTCTATTAATGTAACAATGCCATAAAATAGTTATATGAAAAGAAAATAATTGAATTTGTGGAGCTTAAAGTATTGAAAATTGAGATTTTCACAAATTCAATATTGCATCGAGAAATAAACCCCCTTTGTGTTCCTGTCTCAGATGCAGAACAGCAAAATAATAAGGTTTAGAAAAACTTAAGTCCATAAATTATACTTTCATCCAGGGGGACATGTTTTATTTCTGGACGGGGAAGTCTTATGACTCTGGGTCACATATGTTTGGGTGACAAATAACTCTCTCCTCCTCTTTTTCTTCAGACTGTGTGGAAGTTTTTGGTAAGGTAATGAGTAAGAGGTGGTAGCCCATGATTGGTCTGTGACTACTTCCTTCAGACTGGTAACGGCTGCTTCCTTCAGATTGGACAAGCTGATGACCTCCGCCCATTTAACCCAACTGACAGTGACCTGCCTTTCTTCACCTCTGTCACTTACAGCATTGAAACCAATATACTGTAGCTCTGTTTAAAACAGTGACAGCGTTTTGTGAGAAGAGTTGCAGCTTTCTGACCCTGAATTAAATAGTTTGTTGTAAATGTTCAACTGTAAATGTATAAGCAATTCAGTCGAAGTACCTGCCCCTTTTTTCACTTTGGGAGTTAATGTTAGAAACATGTGATTGAAATCTTTGATTGAAAGTTCTGGGTCTGATGTAAATGATTTTTATTTGTTTTTGGGAAATGCTCTAAATACTTTACAGTTTATAATAAACTGCCATTTTGTCATGTTATGTCTACGTTGCAACTAGACTGGGGTCATAACTGTCTTTACTAATGTATTTGTCAACAATTTTGTCCTCTTGATGAAGCATATATTATATCTGCATCTATAAACAGGTAGAGAATTACTGACAACGCAACACGAGAGCTGTAATGTTATAAATTGATATATGATCGAACACAGAGTTGATAATACCTTCAGTGTGTTCTAACACGTGTTATAATTAAACAGATGTACAAATCATTCACAAGTGTGCTTAAAACAGTTTATGAATCTGTCAGAGCTCATGAAGACAAATTGAGCTGCAAAGTTCATTTGCGACTTTGGAAATAATACTTAACTTAACTTTAACTTTACTTAACTCAAGGTCCACTTACTAGATGTCTCCTGGATCTCTCTGCTGCATCTTGAGGCCTTTCAGTAGCAGATGGAGTTTGCTTAGTTTTCATGAGAATGAAGGCGGTTTTATAAAAGATACATAGTTAAGTTATTAATATAATCAATGCATCATACTTATATAATTAGAACAATTTCAAATTAAATATGAAAACCTATTTTATACATGTTTCCAATCGTTCAACTTGTGTTTATATAAGTCAAATACATTAATAAATACTTGTCTTCATATCTGCATTTAAGTGTCCAATCTACACTTTTTTATTCAGTGTCATATACAGCTTTTAAATGTTAAGTACGTAAGACTGTACTGATTAAGATATACCTTATTAGGGAAATGTTGCTTGAGCAATAGTGCTGCCTACGGCTACATGACAGTACAGTGGTATCCAAGACTAATGACAAAACAATAATACGTCGCATAGACTAAAATAAACAAATGTAAAAGATTCCACAGCCCTAAGAGTTTAAAAGAAATAGGAATACGAATTTAAAAGGTCTGAATGTATATGTAGAAAGTCAAAACTTGAGTTCTTAAGCCTGAGTAAAGACAATAACGGCCTCTGAGACCAACCTTGCATAATACATAAAAAGCCCACAACGCGTCAATTCTGCCAACAGCAACAAGATGATGAGACAGAGCAACACTTCCTGATACCTGCAGTCTGCAGGAAGACACAGGAAACAAATTTTTACTATCAAAATAAAACTCAAACATCAGCAGTTCAAATCATGAGAACAAAACAAAATTCAAGATTTTCTTGTTAGAAAATGTGGCTCTGTCACAACACACACTACATTATTAATTCATTATAAAGCTTATACTGAAAACTTATTATGGAATCAGACTGGTGTTATTCTGTATTGTTCTTATTGTAAACAAATGAAAAAAAAAGTCTTATTTTCTCTTTTTGACTTCTCTCTTCCCCTATCTGGCTCTGATTCAAGCCTCATTGGTGTATGTGGGATAAAGTCAGAATAAATTGCAGTTTGTGTGTTCATGCTAATTAAGTATGTGTCATGTCAACAGTGTGATTCCCTGATGTGTTTTAATGAAACAATGGAGCTCTATGGTACAGAAGAAAAACACATATCAGACTGTAGATACACACACAATACTTCAGATTGGATCTTTATATTGGATCACAGTTTGTTTCTGATCTTAACCTGAAAAAGGGCATGATGTTTATGATGCAGTTAATGACAAAACATTGACCAGATGTTACAGGTAGACAGCCATCTGGTAGGGAGGTGGTGTACTAAAAGTGGTGAAAAAAGAAACAAGACATGGATAACATTAACATTTTGAAACACAGTGGAGTAATGTGTGCTCTAATCGCATGTGAGCACCTCTGACCTCTGACCTCCACACACTTGAATTTGTCCATCTTGTTTGCTCTTCAGTAGTAATGAATTCAAGCTTTTCATACACCAGTGAAAGTCATGTGACGCGATAAGACGTTTTAAAGCAAGTTTAAATTTGATTAAAAAAACTGATCAAAAACGGTGCCTTTATTCTGAAGGTTGTGTAAGCGGAAGTGTGTTTTCCGGTGTTGTCCCGTCTCTTCATCCTGTGTATCCTCTGCCACCGTGTACCGAGCTGACAGCAGCCGGGGTGACACCATGGAGAACACACACACACACACACACACACACACACACACACACACACACATCACCGCTGCTGCTGCTCTATAAAAGCACACAAACACAGACGGAGACCAACAACGGGCTGTTTGAACCTTCAGCACCTGAACAATGGGCGTCATCATCTCACAGATCTTCTCCAGGTTCGCCTCCAAGACACCGGTCAGGATTTTAATGGGTTAGTTTGGATTTTATTCTTTCTTTCTTTCTTTCTTTCTTTCTTTCTTTCTTTCTTTCTTTCTTTCTTTCTTTCTTTCTAATTATAACTTTAATATGAGAACTTTTTCTTCTTCTTCATATTCTTCCTCATATCCACTTCTTCTACTGCTTCTTCATTTTCTTCTACTACATCTTATTCAAATTCTTCTTTTTATTTCGCTGCTGCTGCTTCTCTTTTTCTTCTTCTTAATTTTCTTCTTCATATTCTGCTTCTGCTCTTCTTTTCTGCTCCTTTTGCTGCTTCTTCGTATTCTTAGAAGTAGTAACACATTTCATTTATATTTACTCAACTATGTCCTTTATGTTTATGTCTTTATGTCAATCTGGAACAGCCAACCTTTAGTCCTCTTTTAAACCATCTGTCTTCTCTAGCAAAGATTTTTACATTGTTGTCCTCAAAGGTGTTGGCCATCCTGTGTTGTGCCACAAATATGTAAATACAAATATGTACAAATATGTGCACTGAACAGCATAAACTGCTTCACACAAAACAACTTCTCTATAAATGAATGGCACAACATATTACTTATCACCCACCAACAATGCAGTACTGAGGTCCCTCCCCAGACAGCTTACCAACCATTCACGCCAGGGCTCACCTAGCCATAACAACCCACAGAAAGGCCCTAACAGCTCTGTAGAAACAAGTACGAAGTGTCTTCTCTTGTACAGAGTCATAGTCTTATTTCATTATTTCTTGTTGTTTTCTATCCGCGAATCACTTAGTGCTTGTAATTTGTAATTGATTTATTCCACTACACTCTAGTAAGCAATGCATTACTCACTAGAGGATATTTTGCATGTTAACAGATTAATATGATGCACTGTTATAGTTGAAACTACCAACAGTATATTATAAGTCCTGCCTCGAACAACTAAGCAATCAAATGTTGTGAAATAATACAATAACTTGCATTCTCTGACTGAAGGGACATTTACAATGCCTGACTTTTACTTGTAACGGAGTATTTTTATATCACAGTGTACTTAATTACCTTTGTGTATTAGATATCCTTGACTTTTGGAGTGTATGTCTGACAAAACAAGGTATTTTGATACTGCAGTCTTTAGTTGCTGCCCTATTAGTTACACTGTAAACAGTAAGAGTAACTGTGCTGTGTCTGTGCGTGTGTGTGTGTGTATGTGTTGCTGCAGTCGGGCTGGATGCGGCAGGTAAAACCACTCTGCTGTACAGACTGAAGCTGGCCGAGGTCGTCACCACCATCCCAACTATTGGTCAGTGATTTTGATATGTGTTTGTATTATTGCGCACACCTAATGTAAATAAATAATTACAAATATAAAATAAATAATAACATATGCAATAATTAATCTCTGTGTGTGCAGGATTTAATGTGGAGACTGTGGAATACAAGAACATCAGTTTTACAGTTTGGGATGTCGGCGGTCAGACTATCATCCGACCTCTGTGGAGACACTACTACACTAACACACAGGTAATACTACTACTAATACAACTACAACTATTACTACCACAGCTATGTCGACAGAAAGACCGGCGAAAAAGTCTAATTGAGGTCATTTGCAGTGATTTCTTTCTATCTTTCTGTCTCTCTCTTCAGGGGCTGATATTTGTGGTCGACAGCAATGACCCTGAGAGGATTAAAGAAGCTGCTGACGAGCTGCACAGGATGGTAAATGCGCACACACACACGCCGTACTTTGTTCAGCACAGATCTACAAATTCTAATTAAAATTCAACTGAATTACATCCTAAGAAGTTATCACTGATATCTGAGTGTTTAATTGCTTTTAACCTTCCTCCAACCTTCCTGTTTCACTCGCCCTGCTTGTGTTTGTGTGTTGCAGCTAGGGGAGGACGAGTTGAGGGGTGTGGCCTTATTGGTATTTGCGAACAAACAAGATCTGCCCAGAGCCATGTCCGTCAGTGACATCACAGAGGCCCTGTGCTTATCAGGAGTCTCACAGCCGGTCGGTGTCCATTGCACACACAAAAGTTTTGCTGGCAATCACACAATACAATCAGCCAAGTTTGACCAGGCATTATTTTTCAAATGAAAGAGCTGTACAGTTGTTACAAGAAATGTTCAGAAGTGTTTTATCCAGCCATTCTGGGTTTAAATTTAATTCAACACTGCAGCTGAGCTAATGTGTTTGTCCCTCTGTGTGTCCGTGCAGTGGTTTGTCCAGGCGTCCTGTGCCGTCAGCGGTACGGGTCTGGCCGAGGGTCTGGATTGGCTCTCCAACCAGATCATGAAAAGCGGTCGACACTGATGTGACGCTCCGATGTTCTGCCTTATTTGGTTCCTGCTGAATTTTGAGACACTTCAGGCAGTCCTTAAACGAGCAGAGTACCCAGGAAAAACATATAGGATCTGCCCAGCACGCAGAGCTTCCTCCTGGAAAACATGATTTACACATCGTTCCATATTCATATCATTTTATTAGAAACACATAGATCAATTTAGATTTTTAATACCTGGCACTGCTGTTCTACTTTTGTAAATGTCATAAAAAGTGGCAAACTTCTGTGCCTGTAAAGCGTTCTTACAAGTGCTGTTTACTTTACATTGTTTCACAAGACAGGCATTAATGTATTTTTAATTTTTCTCACAATAACTTATTGACCACTATTCACAAAATGACACTGCAGCGCTGAAGCCAAATCTTTTGATTCTAAAGTGGAGTGACCCAAATCAAACATGTACACTGTTATGTTTAACAAGTAGCCAGTGACCCCCATGTTGGGAACCACTGTTGAGGACGAGCATGTGGATTATATGTATGGGAAACAAAGTTACTGCACTGATTTTCTTCCTCTTTTCGCTGATATTCAGTTAATCTATCATCTCACATAGTGATTTTACACTTGACATAAACATTTGCAAGTCAGCTAATGTTTTTATTTAATGGTAATGGCTTTGTTGGGTACATTTGTATTCAAAGATGTAATGTGTTTGTGTTAGTATTTGGACAATCGAGTAAGGTCTCCTGTTGTACTTTTTTATCTTCATGGAAATGTTTATTTTTGTATATTGAATGCATTTTGTCCGTATTTAATTGATAATAAAGTGGTTTGAAATATAAAAATATAAAAAACCCACGTGGTTCTATCCTAAATTTACACCAGTAAACGTTTCCAAAAGATCTCGTAGAAGTTCGTTTGATCTGAGAACATTAGCAGCCTGACTCAGGCGGGTGGAGTTAGTGCTTTATTTATCACTGAAAAGCCTTTTTTTTTATTTTTCATGACACTGAAACAATCATCACTGAACATATTTACACCTCAAAATGATCAATCTTGTTGTGTTTCCCTGCATCGGTAAAGTGCAGCGAGTCCTTCACCTGGTTACAGCGAGAAAACCTCCTTCCACAATACAGAAAAATAAAATCATCGTCAGTAACTGTTGATTTAGGCTTTTAGAAACATCTTCCCCCACAGCCGTGACCTCTGACCTTTAACATCCCTACATGTAATGATGTTAAACTGAAGCTTATTCAGATCTACAGATAATCACTGTGAATCACTCTGGATAAAAAGGCAGATTAATTGATTAAACTGGTGAAAAACATAAAAGGCCTCAAACAATGACCCAGATTAACATTTGTGAATGTGCAGAGAAATATTTTGATGCCAGGAGAAACGTACTGACTCAGCTCATTATTTGGCAGAGAGGATGTCGCACTGTTTGTCTGTTTTTCTGAGACATGGTCCTTAAAAATGTTGAATTTAAGTGAAGTTTACTAAATGAATAACCTTCACCAGATCAGATAAATAGAGAAGACAATTTTTAAAATAGACAACTGTCTTGTAGCAGAAGCAAGGACATTTGATCAGATTTGTGCTAGTGTTGACAGTTCTCGAATTTTCTAATGTAAAATCAGTGTTTCACAATCTAAACAGACCTAAAAAGGAAGGCAAAGCATCTCTGGGTCTTTTTTGAGGCCTTAATTCTGAACGGTAATATGATTCTTATTAATGAGCACTACTTTCATGCAACTATTCCATTTTGTAAGAGGCAGAAGCTACGGACATCTCATTTTGGAATAAAAATCTTCAAATGAAAAGGGTACAATATTATCTTTTCTGTAGTTTCAGACTTTCAGGATCTCCTGTGGCGGCCATGTTGGCTCCTGTCCTGAGAACATGCTAAAGAACACTGCATACAAACGGCATGAGAATAGATGGGATGCTGGGCAAAGCATGATTCATGATATGTTACGTTTTTTCGACAAATGACCTCAACAAACACAGCAACATAAAAGGTTAATATTGTCACTGGATGTTGTTGAAGGTTATAGATCTTTTCTTACAGCTCAGAGAGAGGTCGGGCCAGAATATTTTCACAGTAGCCAAACTAGAGATGACCTTTGACTCCCAGAGTTCCCTGTGCATCAGGTAATTTATTCATAGGACAAAAAGAAAATGTTGTGCTTAAATTTCAGTGGTTTAGCTTTAACTTAATAGATAGCAGATCATTTTATTTTCAATACTAGTGTTGCATAAAATCGCAGTACATACTGCAACTGTATCTGTGTTTTCAAGGCACAACACACTCAGTGAGCACTCATTTAAAGATTTACAGGTCAAAACTTCTGATTTCTGGGAAAAATTGGGCTGAAAAGTTGAGCAACTTTTCTTAGACAACTACAATGACGGAACTTCTGTCTCAGCGGCATTTTATTGATTACATGTCGCCATGAAGCAGATTGTGATTACATGATGAACTACAGTTATACTTTATGTAGTCTGGAGAATGTCCTCCTCACCAGGAAAACTACAGCACCTGTTGTTTGTTTGTGAGCCCAAAATGACTCATGATAACTTTAACCTGACAAGGAACTTCACATCAAGCTTCGTCTGGAAAATGTTACAGTCAATGTTGATATTTGTTAAAACTATGACATTCTCCAACCCTGAACAGGGTTTTAATGCTAATGAGGCGTTTCCTTGAAAACAATGACAACCAAAATATTTTGTCATGTAGTTTGAAGGACGCATTGGCAGCTTCTAACCAAATTCAGCCCAATTTTAACCTCAGGGGTCTAGAATGTCTTTTGACCTGCAAATGATCAAATCCTTGCCGACCGTATGATGTTGTAGAATTCTGAACAGGTTTTTTTCATGCAGCCGCTGTTTTCAGTTCATCTTAGTAAGCTATGAAAATCAGCTCGCACAGTACATCACAACATACACTGCGATGTTGGATGACACCAATACATTAATTGCCAACTATTTTGTTTACTGATCAATTCTTTTGAGTATCTTTTTTAAAGGCAACATTTTTCCAGCTTAAATGTGAATATTTTCTGACTTTTTTTCTCCTCTGTGACAGTAAACTGATAATATTTGGGTTGTGGACAAAATAAGACATTTGAGGACGTCATCTTCATCAACATTGTCTCCATTTTCTGGACCAAACAACTAATTAATTGACTGAAAAATTCATCTATGGATTAATCGCTTATCATCACAATCCCATCACAAATGTTTTTTAGTCGATTAATCTGCCAATTCTTTCTCTCTTTTTTTTCTGATTAATCAATTTGTCTATACCAAATCCAAAAATAGTCAAAACTACCGACTTCAAATTCTCACGTTTGAGCTGAATCCTTTACATATTTGACACTATTGCCTAAAAAATGTCTTAAATCATAAATCAAGTAGACTATTTTTCGTTGATCGCCAAATCGTATTAATTGACTGATCATTGGAGCTCTAATGTACTCATGATGCAGCAAGGTTCAAGACTTTGCAGATCGATTTTCATCCTGGAGTCAAATGACTGAAAACCAGCAGCTGCTTGGAAGGAAGGAAAAACACATTTAAATAAAAAGTAAAACTCTGCAGGATGCTTTGAAAAACTGCTCAGCTGATGAACACACCACAACAGGTGGGACTTTTCAAAACAAGACTCCATGCTCTCTCTCTCATTCATCTTCTCTTTTCATTAACAGCATTGTATCTCACACTTTTTACCAACAGCACTGAGGTGTCCCGTCGCTCTGCTGGATCTCCTCATCGTCACACCTTCACTTCCTGCTGAGGAGCCCTTGAGCAGGAGCTGACGCCGTCCCGATCTGACTTCCTGTCTTTTTCTCCCACGTCTCCTTCTGATCCTGGTTCATTATTCCACTTATGTCATTGCCGTTATCTCTTTTTATAAAATAAACATAAAAAAAACAGAAACTTACAGGTTAATCTATATTTGTGGAGCCGGTATAAAAAGCAGCGTTTTAACACACAGAATAAAACATGTGATGAGACGTTTACACGCCTTCTCCCCTCCTCCACTTATAGTGAGGGTGTGTTTAGTTCATCCTCCGTTTTTCAGAGTGACGCGCTCCACCACAAGCTTCAAACAGAGTCCAGCAGGGAGGGAGCACATGTTTTTCAGTCCCTGGCAGCCCGGGCGGGCGGGTGGGTGGTGTTCCCCTCCTCTGATTCCTGAGCTGTTTCTTTGACAGTACCAGCTGGGTCGTGCCTGGGTGGTAACACATGCATCCTCCGTTAGCTTCGCTAGGCTTCAGACTCGCCCCTCTTCTTCCCCTCCTCCCCAGCGTCGCTGTCCTCCGATTGGCTGTTGCTAAGCACAAGGAATTGTCCGTCAGAGCCAGGCGGGTTAGCGGGGCGACTCGAGGCAGCGATCAAGCGGCTCTGCTCCTCAAGATCCTGCAGGCAAAACGAAATAAAAAACAAGTTAAATATCGAATCAGTCCGTTCTAAAATGTTTTTTTAAATGGCATCATTATGTTTCAGTCTGCATGTTTCTAAAGAACTTTATTTTTTTCTAAGACTCTGAGTTGTAATGATCCACCATGGAGCTTTGACCTGCTTCCATTAATGGGCCTGTGAAAGTCTCTTATAAGCTTTAAGCAGGTACATTGTTTCAAAAATAAACAAGGCCATTAAACAAAATTAAGAAAACATTTGATTTTTGTTTGATAAATTAACACAATAATCCTACTAATCAGAGTTTTTTGGGGGATAAAGTTGCAAACTGTTAAGAACAACAAAAACTTTGATCTCATATGAAGAGCAAATAATTACAGCTTTATTGACTAACGATTACAATTTTAAGTCATTTTTCAAGCTGCAAAAGTGGTTAGGGAATGGGATTCTGAACAAAACAAGTCATTTGAAGACATTGCTGTTTTCTTTTTTTGTCTGTTTTTTTAAATCAAATTCGGATCCAAATGGAGAATTTACATTTTATTGACCAAACAATGAAGCCATTAATCTGCTTCTACGACAGACCCTATAACTGAGAATACAGCATAAACAGACTGAACCATGGGGCTGAAGGTCACCTAATGTATTTGGTATTTTAAAAAGGGATTCATTGTTGGCGTTGCTATCACAAAGACAACCAGATCGCGTTCCATTTTCTGCAAATCCTAGCAACTACCAATAACACAGGACACACTGCAATTGTTTCCCTTTTCAAGGTGGTGAGAGTGGAGGGGTGAAGGGGGGAGTGGAAGAAAATACTCAGAGTATAAATCACAAATGTATTCAAATTCAAGTAGATACATTGTAACGTAAATCAGTTATCTGAAATCAATTTTGTACCCGTCCGGGAGAGTCTTCTCTAGTTTAAGAGTACATGTAAACTTTTTAAGTGTGGAGTCAAAGGTTAAAGGTCACCTTCTCTATCTGTCTCTGTTTGCTGAGTTCTTCCTGCTGCTTCTCTTTGGCCTTGTCCTGCTCCTTCTTCTTTTCGTCGGCCTTACGGTCCTACGCAATAAAAAACAACACAAATAATCAACCTCCTCACACACCTTAAGGCACCATCATCGGTCGGTGTTAGCATTAGCTTCAGTACGATGAAATTTCAAATCAGTCTCACCATCTCAGAGTGGAAAGCTATCTGCTTGGCCAGACCGATGCTGTCACAGATCTGAAATATATGACGAAAACAAAACATGTCACAGAGACTGAACACAGAGTGAGGCAGCGAGACGAACAGATGAAAACACAGGCAAACCTTCTCTCCGTCGTTGTTGGACTCGAAGATGTAGCAGACGAGTCGACTGTCACCCCGCCCGCCTGCTGGCTGCAGAACGAAACCAAACAGCCTCTTGTTGTCCTGATGAGACGAACACTGAAGCACAGTGGAGAGGGGGAACTGCAGGAGGAGAGAGGAGGAGAACAGGGGGACGGAGCAGACGATAAATCACTAGAAAACTGTCTGAGACTAAAACTAAGCAGAGAAGCAGAGATCATCTTACCCTGAGTCGGGTGACTTGTGTCTGAGGATCAATGAGCCTGAAAAGAAAAAATACAAACATCGATATCAAAGAGTTATAAAAAATTACAAATCAAGAAATATTCGGTTCTCATTCTTACCGTTTCAATTTTCATGTTTTAATCTTTGGCATTGATATGTTGTAAGACCCTATAAACAGCGACGGTCCTGTTCTTTTGTGTGTTACCAAGTATTCATCTTACAATGATAACCTAACACACACACACACACACACACACACACACACACACACACACACACACACACACACACACACACACACACACACACACACACACACACACACACACACACACACACACTCTGTGGTTCATACTTGAGGCAGTCACAGGTGACCAGCAGGTGTGATTCGGTCATTCTGAAGATGTTGTGGATGGCTCTGGCTGCCAGGATCTGCCTCATGGTCTCTGAGATGACGTCTGCTGACTCAGCAGTTTTCACCTCCATGGAGCCGAGGAAGCGAACGATGAAGAGCTGGTGGAGGATCGAGTCTGGGCAACAGAAAAAAAACACAGCCCATGATTCATGTTAGCCATCATCTCTAGCTTAAATACACCTCGCAGACTTGACTTGATGACAGTCACGGTACGTACACAAGTCTGGAGGGTGGAGATTTGGATGCAGCTTTAATCGGACAGTTTCATGAACTTAAAGATGACAAACATGGAACTGGAAACATCACTTCAACAGAAACCACGAATGATGTATTTAACTGTACCTTCGGTGTCCTCTGATGCGCCGTCTCCTGACTCTCCAAATGGATTACTTCTTCTGTGGACACACAAACACTGAACACTGAAAACCAGCTGCTACATTAACAGGACACAAGCTTTCACAATGACATACAAGCTTGACCGGACTAGAAAACTCAATAAGGTGAGAATCAGCCAAAATTCATCACAAAATACTTAATTAGTTTCAGTCAACTGTCAGAGGAAATTTTTCCAGTTAAAATCAAAACTGTCTACCGTGTGTTCTGTGTATTAATCAAAGTAACAGGGACTCTGCCAGTATCAAAATCACACCCTCATTCACTTATTAACAACCCTCTATACCTGATAGATATTTTAGACATCTATCAACCATCATAATTATGCGCCATCAATGCCAGGAATTGGACTGTGGGATTGTTAGCAAAAATTAAATCCCATAGGAGTGTCACTCCCTACACTCTCTATAGCTTCCTCCTCCCCCTCCTCCTCCTCTTCTCTCTCCTCCTTCTCTTTTCTCCTCCTCCCCTCTTTCTTTCAGGCTCCCTTCTGATGGACCACGGCCCCCTGGTACCATCTACCATTTCCGGGCTCCTGCTGCCTTGAAATACTGACTGATCTGGATCGTCACACCCTGGGCTCTGCTGGATCCCTGCTCTCCTATGCTTCACCATCTCCTCATATCTATATTTCTGTAAATCTTGATGCCTCTCTCTGTCTATTACTAATTATCTTGTGTGGCCTACCCTATTCCAGGTCACCGTGGTGGATAGGAGGTCGTATGGCTTGGGCACCACTTGGTGATGCCTCGTCCTGCTCTGTCGTCTCCTGGATCCACTCAATTTACATATAACTTGTATCACACTTTCTGTTGATGTAACTTGTGAACTGTGATTTGTTGCTCTTTTCGGTACACGCAACATCTATTGCATGTCTGTCCGTCCTGGAAGAGGGATCCCTCCTCTGTGGCTCTTCCTGAGGTTTCTTCCATTATTTTTAATTTACCCTGTTAAAAGGTTTTTTTTTCATCAACATGTGAAGTTTTTCCTCACTCGAATCGAGGGTCCAAGGACAGAGGATGTTGTTCACTGTACAGATTGTAAAGCCCACTGAGGCAATGTGATTGTGATTTTGGGCTATATAAATAAAATTGATTTGATTTGATTTATATGCATACATTTGCTTGTCTGGACAGTCACAAAAAAAGGGCAGAGTGAATGTAGTGGTCTATAAACGTAAATCTGGACACAGTCTCTATTTCTGGAAAGGGATGTTGCTGGTAAATTATTTAAATTGTCATTTTTCAAAGCTGTGAAACTAAAATAAATTCACCTCTATTGTATTGGGTGGAAACCGACATCTCAAAGTTGGACCAAAAAAACCGCCCAAACAAATCTACTTGCTTAGACCAGTGGATAACACCAGATGTAAAACAGAAAATATGTTTTCTTTTCATAATTTAGGTAAACTGACCCTTTAAAATCACAATGTAGGAAAAGGAAAGAGGAAACTGACATTTGTCGTCACACACACACACACCCCTACCTGCCGGACTGTGCTGCCGTCTTGCTCTGCGCTGAGTTCTCCTCGCTGACGGGGGAAATTATGTCAAACTGGATGGGTGTTTCCGGGGCAACCAGAGCATCCAATGACAGCACAGAAAGAGCAGGTGATGGCTCTGAGCCCACAGAGCTAATACTGCTCGCTCGGCCAACACGCCCTTTACTGGAATAGAGAGAGAGATGATGATTTTACTGGTGTACGACTTACTGGTCGAGTTTTACCACAGACATCTGATACAAACCTGCTGGGTCTCATGCTCTCATGTCTCTGCTGGAAGGACGGCGACGGTGTCACAGCTTCAAGAGCTGATTGATTCACTCTGGCTGCCAGCTCCTGATAATGGGATGACAAAACTGTCAGCATCAACAATAGGAAAAGATTTTAGGGACCAGGAAAATAAAGGCTAGTGAGGGAAGGAGGACACGGACCTCTGCGTTTTCGCTCAGGTAGATCCTTTTGGAGATGTTGTTGATGGTGGAGATCCACTGATGGAGGAAGCAGCAGATGGACGGCGTGAGGAGACGACAGAACAGCCAACAGTAAATACAGAAATGGTAGCATGGCAGAAAAAACATTTTACCTCCTCGCAGTCCTTCCTGCTTTCTGACTGAAGCGTCACCACTCTGACAGAAAACGGCACGAGAAAAAAATTTCTACACGTAAATCCAAATACTTGAAAATGGAGACAAGCGACAGAATGTATTCATGAAAGACAAGTATCAATTTTCTTTTTGCATTCTCACTTCTTGCCATCGAAGGAAGTGACCTGGAAGCAGAAGCGGCGGTCGTCACTGTCGACCGCCATGACGGAACAGTTGTCGAGGTCTGTGACCAGCCCGCCCGCCACCTCGCCTCGGCCCTGCTGCATCAGATTACCGCCCTGCGTGAAGAAGTACTGACGCTCCCAGGACGTCGACACCAGCCCCGTCTTACTGAGAGACACACAGAAGAGCTACTTTGACACCTCTGGTGACAACAAACTAAGAGTGGAGATCATAATCTCCAACTTATTCTTAATTTTAAAACCAGATACCAACATTGGCACAACAACAGCCCAAATTTGACCATGACTATTTGAATCTTGCCAATTTTGACAGCAGGAGACATATAAATATGACAATGGGATAATAATTACATGAGTGATCTTATGGTTGAAAGATTAGGCATTTTCAAATAAATGTATACTCCTTACCTTGAAAACATAACAGTTAAAATCAAGCACAAGTTCAAATGTTTAAGACTAACTTAATACTAACCCTGAAAGTTTCAAGCTGCTTTGTGTTATATATATCAGTTATATTAAGTAAAGGTATCATAATATATGTGTTTGTCCTACTTGCGGATGTACAGGTAGCCCTGTTTCCTGGTCAGGTTGCGGCAGACAGGTGAGTGGGCGGGGTCAGGGTCACATGGTGCATACAGCGGGTCACATGATCTCTCCATGTCCTGGATGGTCTGCTGCATCTGCCCAACCTCCTCCTCCATCTCCCGACGCACACTGCAAACAAACATAAACACACACACACACACACACACACACACACACACACACACACACACACACTGAATTCACATGTTCCCTTCACATTTGGCACTCACTGCTGACATTTCATGTTGCTGCCGTCATGTTTCCATCCATAAAACTGAGCTGAAGTAAATAACACCAGGTTTTTAGGATCCTGAATGTAGAACAAACAAAACGACTAACAACTTTTCAACTTTCAACAACAACTTTTCAGGGCTCTTACTTCTGGACACTGGTTCCTATGGTTCCCAGGAAGTCCTCCCACTGCTGGGTGAGATTTTCTGAACCCAGCTTAAAGAAACTGATCTGCACAGAACAAAGACATATTGTGTTAACAGACTGACTTTGGTATCAAAAGTTTAGACTTTCACTCTGCTTTTCCTGAGCCAATCACACTTTTGCACAGGGACAGCTGCCTTTGGTGTGGATCGTGCCTGTGTGTGTGTGTATGTGTTTGTGTGTGTGTGTGTGTGTGTGTGTGTGTGTGTGTGTGTGTGTGTGTGCTTGTGTTTGGTTGTGTGTGTGTGTGTGTGTGTACCTGGGCCTGCATGTAGCCAAGCAGCGGCTCCAGCAGAGCCGTCTTCTTCTTGTACTGTAGTGTGTTGAGCGAGCAGAAGTAGTGCATCATAGTCTGGTGCTGCTTCTTACGAGAGGTGTAGACGTCCTCCACAGCCTCCGCCCGCAACTACAACACACAGGACTAATTTTAGCATCTAGAGAAGATCAGACACAGAGATAATGTATACTTTTGATCAAGATTGTAAGACAAACCGATACTGGCACATAACTTCTGCTGACAGTTTGCCTTTCAGGCAGCTGCTACTTTATCTCAATTTCTATGAAAATCATCCTGCAGACAGTTGAACGTTCCACAGATGACTGAACTCAACTCAACACAAGGCGAGGCAGATATATTTATAGAGCACATTTCACACACAAAGAGCTTTACAGATTATACAAACAAAAGCTCAAGATAGAACTCAAACAAACTCAAATTAATTTCAGAGCGTAATCTGGATTATCCCTGTAACCAAACTACACCGATATTTTGAGGATACATCCCAGTAAATTATCTAAATATTAAGAACCTGTCAAAAAAGATTACAGAGAAGATCATTAGTACTGAGAGATAAAACCTAACATGAGCAGTGTTTCCGTCACTGAAGTCATTACCTTGTCGTTGTCTCTCCTCTTGGACAGGCGGCTGTATCTGTTAATGGCCGTGTCATGATCTGCATACAGAAACAGGTACGTAAGACTTTTGGTGATAAAACATTTTCCTTCTGTTTTCTTTTCCATTTCTGTGTTTCAAATAAAACAAAAACAATAATACTGAACCAGTAACCATTTAAAAAACAAGTATAGCTCATCCTCAACAGATGTGAGTCTTGTGGGAGAAAGTCAAAATGTGCACTCTGGAGCCAAGAGTCGTAGTAACACATAGATCTTGATTGACACGTTGACATTTTGTTCTTTTAGACTGTTGCTTTACATTACGGCTCGTCAAGTCTCTGTCAGAGTTAGCAGCCGCAAATTCTCATCTTATCTTCACTCACATTAGCAGACACACTGCACAAAAAGCATCATCAATTATCAATTAATTGTTTTGAACTGAATTAGAATGGTAAACATTTCTATGTATAGATTTCTTTAATATAAAGATTTGAGGTTTTTCTTCTCTGATCATTGTAAACTAAATCCTTCTGGGTTTTTAACTGTGGTGACACAAACGGAGAAACGTTAACAAATGTGATTTAATCATAAAATTTACATCAACTGTCCACTGGCGAGCCGATGTCAGGCGGACATTATTTGAATATGTGCACCGCAGCTTAAAGTTCCATTGTAGGAGTAAAGATATGAGTGTTTGCGGCTGAGATGGCTATTCAGTACAGCAATAATTGAAAATAAAAATAGAAATAGAAATAGAAATAAACAGATGAATTGACACAGAATATAAATTGCAGTTTTTGTAGCAGCACTGACTTACCATCACTGGATATTTGGAAGACTTCTTTTAGAGTGAGGATCTCTGGAGGGAGACAAAAACAACTGCAAGTTATTATTGCCGTCTCTCTTTATGTGCTTGTTTACGAGTGTACTTTTCCCCCACTGTATAGGAAGAGTCACTTTTGGGAACACTGGCCCCCACAGAGCCCTGACTTTAACCTCATCTTTGGGATGAACTGGAACACTGACTATGTTTAGTGCGTGTGTTAGTGTGCTTTGTCAACAACAGACAACAGACCCCGCTAACAGATTTGCGACAGATTATTAGTGTACTGCATGTTTTGTGTGTGTGTGTTTCCTACCCTTCAGGTCTCTTTCTTTGAACTGAGTGATGGGAAACATCATGGCATCTGCAAGCTGAGTGGACAAGACAGCATGACAGGAACTCAACTAGAGAGAGAGAGAGAGAGAGAGAGAGAGAGAGAGAGAGAGAGAGAGAGAGAGAGAGAGAGAGAGAGAGAGAGAGAGAGAGAGAGAGAGAGAGAGAGAGAGAGAGAGAGAGAGAGAGAGAGAGAGAGAGAGAGAGAGAGACAGAGAGAGGAAAATATGGATCAATCAGCTGATTGACCACAGTGCAGACCACAAAAAAGATGATTACATGAAACTTGTGTCTTACTCTCCCCCACACAGATATTCATAGCAAGTTAATTCTGATGTCATCATGTCAGGTAGACTCTAACTTGACCGACAGCAGTGGACAGAACTCACTCTCACCTCATCGATGACTTTTGCGAACTGCTGCAGCGTGGAGCTCATCACCTCATCATCGCCCCCTAGAGGAAAACGCTGCAGACAACAGTAACAGCGGAGGAATAGATTAGACTGGTTTCTGTAACGACGTGCTGTTGTTGCTGTGGCAGCAAATGTCAGTGTTTTAATGTCCATGGTTTCTGTTTAAAGTGGCCATAATGCTGATGGCTAAAGTGATATGGCTAAACAGCGGGTTTGCTAGTGGCTAATAGTGTAATGTCCATGGCTGGTACAATGTTGATAGCAGATGCGGTGAGGCAGATGGCTCACGCTGTAAGGCTAGAGGCTAGTTTCATAAGATTTGTGTTTAGTGTTATATGGATGATAACTGGTGTAATAACACTAATGGCTGCCTCAACATGGGCTGTGGCTATTCTTATATGGACTGAAGCTATTGTGATAAGGCTGATAAACAGTATTAGAAAATTGGGGAGAGTGTAAAAAAACTGATGGATAGTGTTATGAGAATAACAGCTAGTGTTATGAAACTGCAGTTAATGTTATACGGCCAGTTGCAGGTGTTACTGGGTTGATGGCTAATGTCATGAAGCTGTGGCTAAGCTCGCAGGGCGGCTGGCTGGTTTCAAGACCTACCTGTTTGTCGTACTCCTTCAGCAGTCTGGACGTCAGGTGTGTCGCAGCACTCAGCTCATTCTTAAAGAGAACACAGCAGACAGCGCTGAGCGGCTGGAGGCACACTTTCCAATCAGCTGCCACGTATTAAGTTTGTTCTGCTCATACTTGCTAAGCCAGCGGCGCTACACCTGTGAACCTATGTGTGTGAGTGTGTGGGTGTGTACCTGTGCATCGTAAATCCTCTGCATGGCCTGATAGAGCTGTGTGCAGTAGTTGGAGATGGCTGCAGTGTCCTCCTCAAACACTCCCAGCAGAGAGCGTGTCTGCATACAAAAAACACACAGTGAAACAGGTGAAAATGTAGTCGGTGTTAATCATTTCACCAATTCAAAAAACCTCAGCAAGTTATGGCCTCAGTTGAACCCTAAACTGCCAAAACTAAACCCTCGGTGTAAACTACTATTTTTGCCTTCAGCTAGCCAGCTAGCCCATCTCTCTGTCACTTAGAAGGATAAGAAAGATCTTAGCTCCTTACTCCTAGTTCACATAAGGACAGATGGCACCAGCATTTGTAATAACTGCTGAGTCATCATCAAGAGATCAGTGTCGGAATGATACATTCTTGTTGTGCGATTATAATGAACATATTTCACCTGGCTGTAAATGACAGTCTGCTGCCACAATGACCAAAGTTCCCTTCATGTCACACTGTTCCATGTCAAACAACTCCACTCATGGTTTTGATGATGTCACCTGTAGAGTCTGAGCTGATCTTTGATGCCAATACCAATGAAAGACACCAGTGCACTTAAATAGTTCAACTGAAATTTAATAATTATAATTTACCCCAAGCATCTTTCTCAGCATTATGTTCTATAAAACAAGGTTTCTTATCATATCATATGGAACAACATATATGTCAATATCCTTAAATCTATAACAGACCAATATCGGCTCAAGTTAAATGGAGTTATGTGGCTCTAGGAATTACTAGGTCATCCTCCTGGATCCACACTCTAACTACATATTTTACAATCTATTTATAGCTGACATCCTATCATCGTAATCTACATACTGTTCTGTACATGTGACATTTAGTGTAAGTCTTTCTGTGGTGGGTAGAGGGATCTCTCCTCTGTGGCTCATCCTGAGATTTCTTCCATTTATTTCCCTGCTAAAAGTTTTTTTTTCTCCTTACTCAAATCGACGCTCTAAGGACAGAGGATGTCGCTGTACAGACTATGAAGCCAACTGAAGCAATGGGATTTGGGATTTGGGGCCATTAAATTATATTGACTTCATTTGGCTAAATCCCAATCAGTGACGTCACAGCAGGTGTTTTGCCCAGGATTTGCTGCAGGGGACAGCACCACTGAATGGGGGGTACTAAGCTCATCTGCAGCTGCAGCTTTCTGCCCCGTGTAACTTTCACGTCTCACATTAAGCAGCAGCATGACACTGCTGCTTGGCCAAAGGATTAACAAAAGCAGGAGAAACTGTGTAGGAAGCTAGCCAAGTGGCTAAGGAAGTACCCGGCTAACTATTCATTCACAGACTTCATTTCTGGGCGAAACATCACTGAACGGCATGCCTCCGCTTGACATTTTGATCTCACGTATTGACGGAAACTCCCACCAGCTGATCGGAATAGCCGTCACATTTCGATGCCGATGCACAGCTGCTTCCCCCCCTGCACACTGTCCGCTTGACAGCTTCGGTTAGCTGGGCCGTTAGCGGTTAGCAAGCTGCGTGAACTTGGCATCTATTCGCTGGTTGTTGGCAAACAGTGAGTCTACAAAGACAGTTAGCCTAGCCGTATAAGCTAAGTGGCTAACGTTAGCCTGCCAGCTGAAGCCCCCGGGAAACAGAGCCGTTACCTGCGGGCTGTCCTCCAGCGTCTCCTCTATCGGCAGCTTCTCTATCCCGGGCATGGCTGCGGGTGGCGCGTCTGTAATCTGTGCCAATCGACTGACAAAATGCACAACAAATCGGTCCGACAACTCCCACTCAAGATTTGGTGGTTATATGAATTCACAACACCCCAAATCAGCTCCTCCCGGTTATGTAGGTCCCGCCTTCCAACTGGATTATGATTGGCTAGAAAAAAAACTTCCATTATTTTGATTGGTGTCTCGTTTAAAGGGGAAAACGCACCATTTTGGCTCTGACCAGGATCGCCCTTTCACTGTACTCGTGTACAGCTGAGAGCCATAATGGCGGCCGTGCTGCTTGGTGTTCAGGTCGGATTTGTGAGCAAGCTTATATATTATACAGCGTTTAAGTTAGTTTGGTGACCGTTCAAAGACACAACGTCACTTACGTGACTGTTGGCTGTGTCCTCGTTATAATTCCGTATATTCACAGTCTAATAATATTTCATAGATTCGTGACAAACTGCAACTAAATTTCCTTGGAAAATTATCTTTTTAATGGACAAACATGGTGCGTGATTCATGACACGATGCAAACTGGATTGAAAATTATTTGTCTCTCCATTCAATACCATGCAAAGCTTTTCTGTAATCAGCTGACTTCGGCTCTCTTTAACGCTTTCACAAGCATAAAAAGCAATTTTTCTTGCTAAAGGTTTTTTTTTTCCTTTCCTTTTTTTAATCTCAGATATTGAGCCAATGACGTTTCAATAAGTTGTATAAGATAATGCTAATGTAGCATACACCTTAAGTGACACTGATTGTGTTTTTTCACTGACAAACATCTACTGTAAGTCATACCAGCATTGCCAACTTGGGGTGCCTGACTGACTGGAGTGTCATTTTGCTTTAAGGATAGGCCTGAATATACCTGTAAATGCATCTTCTTCTTTTTTTCACTGATCAATGATCAAACAAAAAACTGGATGAAGATTATTCCATGGCCTCCCAAATGACCAGAGCATAACCACAAGTTTGCACCTAGTGACATGAGAGGAAACAAACTGTCGCTACTGTTTAGCTTCTTGAACCCAGAATTTGGGGCTACGTTGTCTTTTTTCTCAAGGATAAGTTTGGTATCCTTCGTGACAGTGAGACAACTGCTACTGTAAGATCGTGCTGTAAGAAGGTAAGCTGGGAAAAGATGAGCTTCACAACTCTATTTGGTTCTTGAGGATTCTGTCATTAGCCTTAAAGTCTGGGTTTAAGAAGCAGTAATTACCCCCAGTCTGGTGCCTCTCATGTTATCATTACATCGTGACTGTTGTGAGAGGTGCAATGCTGTGTAACTGACTCGACTGTGAGTAGTTCTACAGTGTGACCACAAGAGAGCAGAAAAGCCCTGATTATAATGTAAATGATTGCCATAATTGTGTCAAAATCATTAACATGGCAGAATTATTAATAAAGGACTTTTTCTTTCATGTGGAGAGTTTTAGAGATTGTCTTTTAACATGGATTGTTTTTTTACTGGAACTAAGATATATTTTCAATTTTGTACATATATATATAGGCCTATATATATATATATATGTATATATATATATAATACATTTTGTTTACATATGCGTATATATTTAAACTTGTCTTTTTTGTATGTTACCCATCTTTGTTGTCCTTGATTTAGACCAACATGTTGTCTTGTAACAGGGTGAATGGTGTCTCACTCTCAGCCACTCCGTCCCGCTGTCGCTTCTTTCTGCACTATGAAACCTCAGTGAGTGGGTCGGATCACAGCGTCACATATATGTTTACTTCAACAAGTTTTCAACACGTAACATTATCATGATGTGATGAGTTTTGTTTGTAGTCAGCACCTACATTACATCTGACAGACTGTTACACACCTGGGATTTGTATTTATGACAGTGGTGTAACACTCAGAAACTGCGGGTGGCGTCAAATCACACAAAATGCCAATATCTACATAATGTTGCTTTAAGATGGACAGCGGTTATTTCAATTCATTTTCCTGAAATTTGTTCTTGGAACTGTGTCTGATGCTAAAAGCAACTTGTAACCACTGTCCAAATGATGTTTATGTGAACACACAAACCCGGCCAATAAAGCAGACTCTGCTGATTTTGATCATGGTGCAAAGGTGTGAGTTTGCTTTGCTTTGCAGGCAGAAGGAAAACAGACTCTCACCATAACTTGCTTTCAGTCCAAGTATTTAGACTAGACCTACAATCAAACTATCATAACCCATAACCCTGTTTTAAAAAGCCAATAAATTAAAAGTGAAATAGCTACCAGATTTGTTAGTATTTAGTCAAATATAGAAGTGGGCTCATCCTCTCTCTAAACACCTGTTTATGTAATTGGCTGGGTTAAAAACCAAACATGTCCCTTTAAGAGGAAGGAAATTAAAGAAGGGGGGGAGTGAAGCAAGAGGGCACGAGCCTACTTCCTCGCAGCCCTCAGAATCAAAACATTGTTCGTGCGCAATGGGTGAGTCTGCGTCTCCGAAAGGACATTTTCTCATCTAGCACTTGGCGCACATCGTCGGGAGGCTCCGCGGACAGCGTTTTTTTCTGTCGCACGATGCTGCAGCTGAACGACACGGTGGAGCCGGAGAGTGCGGGCGCTGCCATCCTCCACCCCGCGGAGACCGAGGAGGGGGTCGAGGTTGCCTTCACGCCGCCTGAGGCCGGGCGAGGCTTCGGACACGGAGCCGCGGTGGCCTGCTGCCCCCCGCTACAAACGCTGACGCCCTTTCATGTGCACAACCCCACGATCCAGGCGAAGGTGAAGGACTACTTCGTGTTCAGGGTAAGTTGTTTCCACTGTAGAGGACGGCTCGTGTCAACAGGCACCGAGGCCGGTTTGTTTTTTTTTAAAATTAGATCATATGCGCATGTCTCAAAATAACCCCCCCGTGGTAAATAAACACAAGTGAAGAAGCAGCGCAATGTCAGAGCTGCACCAGCACATCACAGGGAGGAAGGATAGGATGCTGATGATGATGATGATGATGCTGATGTGTGATGCTGATCTCAGCCAGGTACCATCGAGCAGGCGGTGAGCGACATCCGGACCGTGGCACTCCCTTCAGAGGATGGAGAGGTGCTCAGTGTGTGGCTGCTGGCGGAGTGAGTATCCCCAGCAGCATGTGGCTGTTACGTTACCAGCCTGACACATGAGGGACAGTCTGCATGAGCACATACAGACACCAGCTGGACCAAGTATTCAGGCTAAATGTTTATTAAATGATAACAAATGCTGTTTCCTACTCATCTTTATACATTTCACTTTTAATCAAGTATATGACTCAGTTAATGACACATAGTGCTTTTTGACGTCAAATCAAAGCTGGCATATTGTGTCTGTTCCCACAGAGTTGATCACTGGAACAATGAGAGGGAGAGGCTTGTGCTCATAACTGATCGGTAAGTCAGAAATAATATTTTGTTGACCTATATGTTTGAGGAAACACACAGCATAACACACAATACTGTCAAAAGTTTAGAATCACCCGCCGCCTAAGCGTTGATTCAGTACAATCAGGTGGCTGCGAGGACTTATCGTTATCTTTAAAGCTTTTTAGGTTGTTAAAAGTGACTATTACAAGTAGATGATATTTTGTAAGACAGGATTCTTTTTGGTTTAAGTAATGTTTTGTACATGGAGAAGAACACGCAGTACAATAGTTCAACCAGACTGATAATTCAGAGGGCAGAAAGAGACAAAGAAAAATCTGAGCAACAGCTCAAATCGGAATAAAAGAAAGCACTGCTCATTGGTAAAAGAAAATGGAAGCTTCACATTTAAATCGGCACAGATTTAAATAGAAACATGTTCCTGTTTCAGTATCAAGTGCCATAATGTCTGCAACAAGCTGGAGTTAACAGGTGTCTATGCTTTTCTTAAGCACTACTAAGAACTGATCACAGAATATCAATTTATTTCGTATCTTTAATTTAGTAGTAGACCGCAAAGGGCTGAAGGAAGTGCCCAACTGCACCGATGTGGTTCACTAATAATCAATATCTAATTGATACTGTTTATAGCTACATTAAAATAGCCATTATTGAACGCAAAGAAGTCATCAATATAATTATAGTAATGCTAATAATGATAATTATAATAAGTGTTTTGACAGAAAAAGCAAGAAACACTAAACAGTCAAGCCAAACACCAGAAAGTGAAAACTAAAACATCAGCAGAATCCAACACAGTGTCAATAGGAATAAATACAGATAGGAGGAATAAAAGCGATCAATAAAAAGGTAAAATCTCAGCATAGCTATACAAATAATCAAATAATCAAATATACAAACAAAACCAATAGAGGACAGAAAGAAGACAACATTCCATTAGAGGGATTAGAAACAGATACATACAACAAGAACAGCAAAAAGAATAAAAGGATAGGCAGATTAGTCATTTTTTTAGAAAGAAAAGTTTGGAAAAGGAAGTCACAGATTTTGCCATCCTACTCTCCTCCAGTAGGTAGATAAGGAATAAGAAAACAGGTGAGTCCAAACGCTCAGACGGTGTACCTAGTGTGTGACGATTGTCTGTTGACACGTGCGACATGCTCTGTTGTGTGTGCAGGTCGCTGCTGGTGTGCAAGTACGACTTCATCAACCTGTTGTGTCAGCAGGTCGTCAGGATCTCTCTCAACGCTGTAGACACCATCTCAGTGGGAGAGTTTGAGTTCCCGCCCAAGTCCCTAAACAAGTAGGCCAACATCTGGAGTTTTTCGCTCTCAGTATAAGAATGCCAGCTGTAAGAACTCCACTGCACGTGACACGAGCGATCATCAAAACACCGCAGCTGAGTTTGCTGTTGCTTCGTTGTTGTCAAGTCCTATATCGTTGGTGGTGTTGATTATTTTAGGATTGGGACACATTTCTGATTCAAAACGGGCCCTATCTCTGAAGCCTTCCTGGCTCAGCTTAGTGGTGTTGTGGTGTCCTGCTGGCCCGTGTAGCTGGCTAATCTTCCTGTTCTTCTGCAGGAGAGAGGGCTACGGGATACGTGTCCAGTGGGACAAACGTCCTCGGGCCTCGTTCTTGCACCGCTGGAATCCCTGGTCCACAGACATGCCCTACGCCACCTTTGCAGAGCACCCCATGGCCCACGCTGATGAGAAGGTGGCCTCCCTCTGCCAGGTAGTATCTCTTTATCTAAATAAGATTGAATTGTGAGGTACTACAGCTGCAATTATTAATCCATCAGTTGGTTTAAGTCATTATTTTTAAAGAATTCCAGCTTCTTAAATGTGATAATTTTCTGAGTTCTTTACTCATCTATGAATTAAGACTGAATACTTTTGGGTTGTGGACAAAACTGATGATGATGTTTGAGGACTTTTACCATTTTCTGACATTTATAGACAAACAACTTATGATTTAGGTGATTGTCGCAGCCCTATAAGGTACTTTAGCATCTTTTATGGTGGCCTTTTGCTTATTTCTCAAGACAAACAATGGTGACCGCTGGTGCAGCAGATCATTCGTGCACAGTAGGCAGCACAGCAGCTCTAGCAGTCACAGTCCAACTGAAAACAAAAGACCAACTGCTGCCACACAAACGAAATTCACCCCTTGAGAGAAAGACTGTTAACAGCGTAGTCGTGACTTTGTGTACAAGTCGTTATTTTCAAAGCTGGTAATTTATTTATTATTGGCAAGGCAACGACAGTATCTGGGGAAACTTCCTGGGGACATGATGGATTTTTCTCATGCAGAACCATTAGCAATCCATTTTTCCACCCTCAAGAGCAGCCTTTTTAACTTCCTAATATCAGTATCAGCCTCAGGATCAGTTCTAGCTTCATGTTCTTTTCCCTTTACTTGCCAAGATGGAAAACTTCAGGACCCAGCTGGTGCAGGCAGTAAAGAAAGCCCACAAGGAGCACCCAATCCCCGGTCGAGCCAACGGCGTCCTGATCCTGGAGAGACCCCTGCTCATCGAGACCTATCTGGGCATCATGTCCTTCATCAACAACGAGGCCAAGCTCGGCTACTCGATGACCCGTGGCAAGATCGGCTTCTAAGGTCCACAGCTTCTCTAAATTACAAAAGAGTTCAACTCATGTGTCTGTGTTAAAACTGCGCTGTCTGAGGGAAGCTGTCGCTCCACCACAGTGCAATGCGCAACCAGTCTGTGTGTGTAAGTTGAGCCCATGAGATGTCCACACCTCCTGAGGTTGGTGTTGCAGACAAGTGGTCAGCCTACTGGAGGTAAATGGCGCGCAGCACTTCATGGACTGTCTACTCATTTGTTTTTCTTCAAAAAATGCTGCTCGCAGATCCACCATACCAACATGGGCCCTCAGGAGTGTATGCCCAGGTGACAAAGAGTCGGAGAGGAAGGACACAGCATTAGCATCAATTCATCGCCTCTGTACATATTGTAGATGGAGCTTCTTGTAGTCTAATATTCCTTATGTAACCACTGATTGGCAGACTGTCGAAACTGGTGGGATGTCTAGAGTCTGGTAGAGGAGTGCAAACATCAGGGTCGTCTCTTCAGGTTAAAGATGTGCTTTAAGCTTTTACGTTTCTGCAGAAAAACAGGCCACGCAGAGATGGGCAGTGAAACATGCAGTGAAGCTGTAACATCATCCAAGGATATGTTCCATATATGCTAAATTTAACAAGGTTTGAAATAAAAGGACTGCATTATGCAGATCACAAGGCCATGCAGTAGCTTCTTGGTATGGAATAGCAGCTGACCGACTGAGTTTAACGGTCACAATGTCACATGATTATTGTAATAAATGTGACTAATCGGGAAGAATGTTCCGCAATTTGTGCTGCTATACTTAAAAGCCCTGGGCTCAGCTGTTACATGTGGAAAATAAGAGTTGGAAAACACACGTCGAAGTTGAAATATGTTATAGGTTCTGACCCTCCTCTTATTGGCCAATGTCGTGCTCTCCATGCTTACATCAGCCTGATATATGTCATTGCTCAGAGTAGGGAACTGCATTAGCTACGATCGCCAAAACGTTCTTGTACGTTACAGATGTTTAATGCAATATAAACTTGTGAACCATGTCTTTTATGTTTGTATGTCGCCTTAAAGGTCCTGCAGCTTGCATTTATGTTAGGCACCCGTTTGCACTATTAATAATATCTGGGTTACAAAATGAAGAACATGCAGCAAAGCTTTGCATCAGTTCATTATTAACGTACTGTATGTATCTTGTGACCAGGAACTAGCTGATTATTTTTTAATCATTGTGCTACCAAAGGTTAACCGGACATATTTTCACGCTCAACAATGCTGATGAATAATTGTGTCTTAAAATGCCTTTTTCCTGGTCGTAACTTCCGCATGTTCCCTGCACGTTGAGTTTGCATGACTGATGTTTTTAAAGGATGATCCTAAATGGATTTGTAAATACTAATGAGGTTTTATTTATTTGTTGTTATTTTGCAGATAACTTGTGAATGGTTCTAGATAATGAATATTTCAGTGCAAAGCCCGAAGCATTTTATGTAGGGATTTTATCGTCACAAATAATGTGAAGGCTTCCTTTTTTTGTTCTAGATATCTGTAGCACAGTAGCCACAGCAAAGCTTAATAAATGCCTACATGTTCTCATTGGGGGCCTCAGCTCTGGTCAGTGTGAAGAAGTGCATTTACACCATGTTTATTCTGTCAAGGACTGCAACAATGTGAACGAGTTACCGTCTGGGTTGGTGTACAATTCAAGCTTTTATAAATGGGACATCATACAGACAGACAGATGATGCCCTGTGGCCATGTAATACACTCCTTACGTATTTAGTACTGCCTGTTAGCCATTTGGATTCTTATTGGGATATCAGTTTGGTCATAGCAGGTATCAACTATCAAATCCAAACAATAATGATCCATTTTTTTTCCAGATTAAAAATGTCATCCATGTGTCTGTAAGAACTGCACACTGTACAGTGCTTTAAAAATACACGTTTAAAAACCTCTCAAGTCTTTGTTTGATCAAGTAGATTCATCACCACAAATAGTAAAAGCTTTTTATCAAATGTAAGCAGTTGAAACTTTTTATGGCACCAAGGACATCAAGCTGCAAGTGTACTCTGTAAACCAGAATGTCCTGCTGCTAAAACATTCTTTATTCCAGCCCACTCAGTATCCATTTCACATTGAAGTCATTTCCAATCCTCCAGGACCCTTTGTAGTCTTCACCATTACAAATACATGCTGTGCAGAGTCATGGGTCTTTGTATTGTTTTTATAAATATCGATTAATTATAACTCCGCTACAGTTTTCTTTGGAACATTATTGTGTACGGTTACAGAGCTGATAAACTGAAAGATTTACATGCACAAGATTGAATAATTCTTCTTACGCTGGATTATTTAAGCCAAATTTTATTCCAAAATAATTACACAATTTCAAAGTTACACACATACAAAATACTTAAAACTAGAAATGCAGTGAAATCTATAAAATTTGGTAAATCTCCTTTTTTCTCACAGTGTTTTAAAGTAGTGCTTCTGTACACATTTGGTACCTAAAAGGTGATATTTATTCATTGTACATCTCTCAGGAGGAAAGTCAGGTCCGGTTTTTCAAATGTTTTCAACTTGACGAGAGAAGCAGCACCCAGTAACCTGCACTGAGGCTCTTCAACACTCATCAGCGGCTCCAAGCTCAACATGTGATGGTTGTGATTTTGAGGGGTCTTGGCTGCAGTCTTGTGGTCATCACCTTATATATTCCCCACCAGGTGTGTGTGGCTAGGTAAGCCTGAGTTGTACTCAAGTGTGCTCTGTGTTTCTGTGTGTTTTACTTGTCCTCTTGGTCAGTGTCCATGTAGCACAAACACAGCTGCTCCTTACCAAGCAGGATCAGAGAGTCTCCACTGCAGTGCCAGTTCAGTGACTGGACCTGGAAGCTGCCTGGCAGGGAAGAGAAAGAGAGAAGTGTGATGATTATGCATCAAATAAAAGGTGAAAATAAAAGTATCAATACTTAGATACTATTTCGATACCACGCATTCAAAAACTACATGAATAAATAAAACAGAACTACAATCTACTTTTCAACCCTGGCCTAAACAGATACTGAAATCATCACAAATGTATTTTGTGTTTATAGGGAGTGTTTCTGTACCATCACTGTGTGTAGGTTATTTATTGAAAAAGAAAATAAATATTAGCTTATTTTGTTATCCTATTTTCCTATCCTATTTCTTTTTGCAGTGGTATCAAAACAGGCATCAAGTATAACTAGTTTGCATCAAAATTCTACATTCTGGCATCGTGGCAACCATATTGTGCATCCTGAATCCACATCCTGCCTCTCTGTTTATAAACCAAAATGTGACACACATACGCGTCACATAGATTTTTACTGAGATACCACAAATCTCGTTCTGCTTGGATTTTAAATTCTGACATTGGCTCACTGGTGAGATATCTTCCTTGTGCACGGGAAGGAAAATATAGAGCAAAAACTTTTACTTTAAAAGCAATTCACTGGGATCAATCCAATGTCACGCCACATGAGTTCTAGTTTTGCTAGTCTTCTAAACTGAAACAGTGACCTCTTGCTGCCAGAATGCAGAAGTTCTCTCATGAAGCTTAAATAATCCTGAGTGCACTGGCCCTCTTCTGCATCTGAGAACACTGTAATAGAGCTGTGTGATCCGCTGCATGATATCTCCAACTCAGGGCATTTTACCTTCAGCAGGGACTTCGACGGAGACACAGCCTGCAGGAGACCACAGATAGAGTTTGCTGTTGCCTGTACACAGTGCCAGGCGGGGGCGTCGGGGGTCCCACTGGAAGCACCGCACAGCTGAGCTCTGCTCAAGCACGGCCTCCAGGCTCATATTCTGCATGTCCCACACCCACACAACACTGGCCATGTTGTCTACAGTCAAAGAAACACAGATACACAGTCAAAACCACTCTGTTTCTTTTTGCTGTGAAGCTACTGTTTCATGGCTCTACAAACTAACACTACAGTCAATGTTTATATACGTAACTGTAACTGTAATTTGCATATAATATAGGTCTCTTAGAGAACCGCTGTAAGAAGTCTTACCATTTTTAGTGGCAAGATAGCGACTGTCTGAGCTGAAAGCCAAAGTAGAGACACCGATCTTGGGGTTGGCTCGGTCTGGATCTGGTTTGACGACAGGAATTTGGACTGGCAGTGGGCAGATCTCATCTGGAGTAGGTGACCACAACAAATGAGTTTATGATTAGACCAAAAAAAAGTGTCAGACTTCAGCAGATTTACTCAAATACTACTTTTAGAATATTTTTTAAATGAAAGCTGACATACATTTGCTTTGGGTGTTGAAGAGAGTGGTGCCAATTGTGATGTTGTGTAGCGACAGGTCATCAGCACCAACAGCTGGCCTCCTCTCCACTTCTTTATACACAACCTGGAAGCACAACAAACAGTAAACAATTGCACTACAGTGCCTTCGCAGCCCATCATCATGAAGGCTGGAAAATACTCACAGCTTTTGTGTTGTTGATGGTTGCCGGGTGCTCAAACTGTGTGATTTTCTTCCATGTGATGTGATTGAGGATTCGCACCTGACATGAGGATGGTAAAGTCTTGTTAGTCATTTTGTACTCTTATTGATAAATACACATTCCAAATAATAGTCCATATATTTTTAGATATCTCACAAACTCTGATAAATTAGTGATGTCACATGAGTCAGTGTTGGTTGGTGAAAGATAAGTTTAAAAATGAAAAAACAGAGGTGTGGAGTTCAAAATGAGTACACTTATTAGACCCCTGTAGCCCACTGCTCATCTCTGCTTGAGGTAACATTATCCGCAACTGGCATAACACAACCGAATCTGTGTGGTGTCTGTGAAACTGACTGTAACTGTGACTGAAAATGTAAGAGTATAGTGTAATGTTGGTAATGCTAAATCAGTGGGGTTTGCTTTACAAATGATTACTTCTCCTTTGTGGTAGTTGTGTTGTGTCAGCTATAAAGTGATATACTGAATGCTTATTTCTCATTGTCATCAGCCATCATTTGTTTTGTCCATACTTTTTCATCATAGCTGCCAATGGCCAGGAACTGGCTGCTGGGGCTCCAGGTCACAGACTTGACACCCAGTGACCACTCATAGGCACTGTAGGTTGACAGCAACCGGCCGTCCAAAGAATACATCAACACCTTGTACTGTGGAGATGATACACACACAAAACACATGGTCAACTGGAATACTGTAGTGCTTTAACAATAACAATGCTTTATTTTACAGCTCTGTTACACAGGGGTCTGACATGATGTCAGAGGTTTTTTTTCTATGATGCTAGTTCGTAGAAGTACCTAGTAATAGAATATCTGTTTCCTCACTATATTTTAAGTCTCATCTCAAATTACATTATATATCAATGCTGAGGCAAGGACACTGTACGCTCTTGTACTTCTTTATCTTCTTTATGATATCATGTGAAAAGATGTTGCTCATACCAAACAAGCCAACTGTTTAAAACATGGTTGTATACCTTAATGACAAACCTTAACCTTTAATCTATCACATTCTCTTGTTGGGTCTATGCAGCAAATTACTCACCTCTAGACAGCTATCCCACACTGCCAGCACACAGCCATTGGGAGACCACTCCAACCCTCCCAGGTCCTGTGTCTCAGTCTCAAAATGCTGTGACAGAGATAAGTTTGATTAAAATTACTTTTTCACTACACATTTACAAAAAAAAAAACACAAAACACAGGCAGCTTTCTTCTCATAACTTCTTCCTGAAGAAGAAGGGAGAACGGCCTCAATGTGTCTACGAACACCTCTGACGGGCGTCTCAAATGATGAGTTTACTCTCCATCTCGGTCACTGACAATTTCAAAGAATGAATATTTGGGTGGTGAAGACTTAACACCAAATCTTAAACCAAAAGTTTAAGTCACTTCCACTGTTGCTTACAGAGCTTACTCAACTGTTAAATATATAATGATCATAAAACTTTCAAACTCTAATGTCATACTTACCCTGAGTAAATGCCAGTCATCACACACAAATACACTGACATAGTCTTTGCAGTCACGACGTTCAGCCAAGGCCATGTAGCAGCCATCCCTGCTGAAATCTATACCTGTGGGTGAAAGATGACGGGCGAGAACTTTAATTTTAGAGGACACTACCAGTTATGGTATATAATCCCTAATATGTTGTAAAAATCTTAGAATTACAGAGTAACAGCAGAGTTGAATTGAAAAATATACTAAATATCCTAAAAGTATATCCACCTTATTTAGGTTTCATTCTTCCATGTTTGAAGCATGTATCAAGTAATCAAGTGCTTATATTACATTTTGGCCCCTAATGATAGTTAATTCCTCAGGGGTATGACACCATACAAAATATATTCATAAAAAAAAATCTTTATGTAATGGATATTCTATTATCTAGTCACGTTGGCACCATCAGGTCGGTGGTATGTAACTATCATGGCCATATTATTTATATGGCGGCTGTGGGTTGCAGGAGGGCATATTATTGCACGCAAAAAATGGGGAGAGTCATAGACAATCATTTTTCCCCAGGCTGCTGACAGGCCTGTTATGAGGAGCATGCCCCATTTACTGAAGAGGGGCACAGCTGTCAGCAAGAGGACCGTAGTCTGGCCACATACCCAGGGTCGTGCCACAAGGTAGAGAACGGCATGTGATTCATGGGGGCATGCTGAGGCGCTCAGACCACTGGCCCTGTCCTCAGGTACTCCTGGTGATACATTTACCTCATAAGCCACAAGAAAACAAATAAAACAATGTTATTCTCATACTGACCCTTCTGACATGCTTTGGGATACTTGATGTAAGACACAGCTTTGGTGCACAGGGACCAGACGGTGATTCTCAGCTGTCAAGGCACCAGAGGAAAGACAAACACACTGTGGATTAACTCCAGTGAAAGCATGACAAGCACACACACACCATACCACCAGGTAGCACAACAGGCATATACACATCCAAGTCAGTGCCTGAGAAATACTGGCCAGACACAAATAAATAAATAATGAAATAAATAAATAAATCCTTTAAATATGGTTATAAAGAAATGTGAGCAAAATATTTAGTGCGTGAGACAGTTTACAGTAAAAATGAAATTTTTCAGAGCTCTCTAGTGGAAAAACCGATGGTGGCAATATCTTTGATGAGTTAAATTGGAAAATAACATCAACCATTCTGATATATAGTGAACCCAAACAACCCATGTAAAAGAAACATATTGGATTAGGAATTGGGTTTTAAAGCAAACAGTGCTTTTACAAAGCACTTTGAGATCTGACCACTTAGAACAGACACCCACTCCTCTGGATTTTAGTCTACATGAGATCATTTCCTTAACAAGTCTTCTGTAAGAAGATCTTATCTGAGGCTGTGATCAGTGTTGCGTTTGGTGACTGGGTGTCAACAACAACTTAGTCACTAGCCCAATGCGGCCTCTAAGTGCTCCTCTATATCAAACAAAAGTTGTCCATCAACAGGGCAGATCCAGACTACAGTCGGGACTAGCATGGTCAATCATGCCCTGTAACGGCTGAGGACAGAGTGCCTGATATCTCTGAAGAGGTCCATGATATATCTCTGTAAGGGATACAAGACACTGACATGGTATCCTAATGGTTGGCCCTGTCGGGCCTGAGTGTGTGGAGTGTTGTCTATCAGTGTATTTCCACAGGGAATGGACACATTATTAAGGGTTGCAGTCGCTAACAGGGATAGAAGGAGATTAAACAGATTAAATTAGGATTTGAGCACATATTAATTTAACAGATCTAAAACAACATCTCGACACATGGCGGGAAAATAGAGCTGGTCCCTTTAGTAGCCAAGAAGTAATGTTAGACATGTTTGCAACAAGTGTGACAAATTAACAGCGAGTTGCCTAGCCAGCGAGCTGTGTGAATTCCCACAAATGAGAAGCAGCGCCAAAGAATAACTAACTGGCCACAAGTCGGCATGACAAAGAGACCAATGTGTTAATGTTCAGTTTTGACAGCAGTCACTCAAATACCCACCGGTCTCACTTCAACAAGACTGATGCCAACAAAAGCAGGTGGCACTCAGCCAACAGTGCAGCATAAGTTTGACCCAAGGACTGGTATGACATGTGGTATCTTGCCCTTCAAGAAGAAAAAAGGAGCACATGACACTCACTGGGACACTGTTAGAAGATCTGTGGCCTGTACAATTGCTCAGTTGTCCGGAGGTTAAGGTTTTCACAGAGAAAGCTGTTGTTGCAGTACCACTTTTACCAATAAAAAATTCATTAACATACATCGTAATTTTTTTGTTCAGCTCACAATGTTGCGAAAAGTGTTGTAGGTCAATAGTTGACGGATGTTCTTGAAAAAAGATTTATCATTTCTTACACCTCTTTTAAACACACCTTCTGGCAGTTGTCATTGGAAACAATCCCAATTGTAGGGGCATGCAAGCACAACGCTGCGACATTAAAGGTGTTAAATGCATGGCGCTCAATACCTTCCCCTTTACAGCTTACAGTAAGCCAAAATAATGTGGGTGCATGCAGCTCTGTCTGATCATGCTTTGAATGTTTAAAGACCCCCTCACATATGTATTATAGTATATATATAAACTATAATTACCACCTCACAGTTGCGTATACCTCCACACCAATTCCTGCTGTTCCTGAGCTATGATGAGGAGTAATGGCCAGAACATTTTTTTTATTTGGATGTCACAGTAAGGCTGACCTATAATATGTGAAACTGGCAAACTTTTTTATTTCTACCATCACATCCATTATACTCTTAACATATAGTTAAACATGAGGATACGATCTATCTGATGTTTTTTGCTGTGCTCATTTGTACAGATGACAGATTGGTTCTATACTATCATACTCTACTGTTGCACTGTCATTCTATTTCCAAATAAGAGTGCTGTTCTTGAACTATTTAAGCCTCTAACAGAGAAAAATATTGTGTACCACTTTCATCATCTTTTACATCACAGCCACATATTTTGGAGAGAACCCTGCATACTTGCATACCTATAAAAAAACAACAATACATTTATTCTTCAAAATATATTTTTGGCAATACAGATTTAAGCCTAGCCTTAATGCTCAGCTGTATTTTACATTTAGGAATGTGCAGAGCTGAAACTACTGAAGCGACAGGGCTTTCATCATAGTGTCCAGACAGACATTTGAACTGAGCCAAGTCTGTCACCTAACTGGGCTGAAGTGTCGAACCTCCTGTTTGGTCAGGACATCCAGCTGTGTAGACCCTGTAATATCACCTCACTGCACGCTTCCTGGACATCCCCTCAGCCATGGTGCCATGGCAACAAAGATCAACAGTACTCAAACACAAACACACTTATACTTCTTAGATGCCTTGAACCCACTACATAGGGGATGCAGAGAGATCAGGAACCAAAAGGCAGTGTAACTTTAAACTGGGTGGAGGAAGGTTAGCATGAGGAAAATAGGTGGGAAATGCTTTTCCATGTGGTGTGGTATGCAATAAGATCCTTAGTTGGTAAAGCTACACTTTAGATGGAGTATCCTCACCAAAGGTGAGCAACAGCTTAGGGGTGGGGCCTAGAGGCTTGAGGGTAGTGTGAAAAGGCAAAACTCCACTACAACAGCTGCTGTTTATCCATCAGAGATGGAAAAATTCATGACTCTGCCAGGGTTAGCATAACTGCTGAAAAGTACATGCTGTAATTACAGACACGTACATCTTTATATTTTAGTACTGGTTTGATCACCACATGTAAGGATTCCCCATAAGGAAGCCCTTCCTAAACTTCCATCACATTTTTACCAAATGGAGTGGTTGTGAAGGTTTTTTAAAAAGCAATGGAGGGGCTGAAAACTGCTTCATAATATGGCCTGTGACTGCAATTAAGAGCTGGACAAAAACCTTCACTTGACATGTTATGACAAGACAATCTTCTTAAGAGACAAACAGATGGGACAATTGCAGCTAATTTCCACCATCACATCCATTTAATATCTATTAGCAGGTGGTCATAACAAGAAAACCACAGCATTATGGAACATTCCCAGCAGGACAGTCTGCGGGCAACATGATAACTACGATCAGTTGTGTAGACCAAAGTACTGACAGCGACCTGGAACACAAATCTATCTATCAGCCATTCTTGTTGCATGCCTCAAGCAGTGCGAGAGAATGGGCAAGTGTATTTGATGCCTTATGGGCCTATCTGTCAGCAGAGGATTACACTGCAGGCATTTCCCATAGGAAGCCATCTCAAACCAACATAGCCTATTTCTCCTGTTACAGCCTCATGATTCTGCCAAGGAACTGGAGCCTCTCGCAGCCCACGTGTAGGTATGGCTGGGCTATTGTCCCACGTTGCAGTGCAGCAGCTGCCTACGTTTGCAGTTTAGTCCGGTAGCGTTGCTGTCAACAATGCTACACGTTAGCAGGGCTCCATCAGTACCAGCCAAGAATGCTATTGCTAATCCGATCCCAACAATGTAAAAACCATTAGAGAAGTCAAGCTCAATGATGTCCTTGGCTGGAGTTTTTCCACCCTCAGTTTATCACTCCTCAGCTGGTAAAGATTAACTTGGATGTGTGAGTGGCATTTTGTGAGGTCCTAAGATAAATGATCGGAATTCAAATGGGAGATGACGTGCGTGAAGTCTCACAATACATAAGCTTGGTTTCAGCAATGCAACTTTCTGATAAATCTGTGAGATGGCGCCACCCCCTATTTGAAAACAGCTGGGTTTTTTTTTGTATGTCTGCCTCCAAAAAGGTCCTACCTTGAGACCTGTAATGAACACCTCAGGAGCATTTCTTTCTGGCTTGAAAAAAGGTCTTCACCTGTAGTCTGCCACCGAAACCCTTGTCAGCGCCAGAGACAGATACGTTTTTTCATGTAACTGTTAAAATGTCAGCTGTAAGCTAACTATTAACCATGTACCTAAAAATCAGGAAAAGATATTCTGCTTCAAGAAAACAGAAAACACACTGCAACAGTTACAGAGAGACAGCTACACGCACACGCACACGCACACACACACACACACACACACACACACACACACACACACACACACACACACACACACACACACACACACACGGCAGCTGTCCCTAAACAAGTTAATATAGCAGGCTGTTTATGAGTGGGGCTGAAATTCAAGCCTGACACGAACACCCGTCTGGCACAGCCTTAATGAAATCTTGGTCTGAGGTGAAGGTAAGTTCAGTGGGCCCCTTGGCACTGTCGCAGACAGTGCCTTCTTTGCCTCTGTTAAATTAGTTTTGAAGCCTCAGCTACTAAAGGATTCTCAGTAACAGTAAGCAGTACATGACTTCCTGCTCATACTAGCCCACACGTTAAGGACAGTCAGAAACAGATTTCTGACACCACAAGTGAGAGGATGCCTTGACGTAGACTGCTATGAAAAGCTTCATCATTAAACTATTTAAAAATTATCCCTCGATAGCTTATAAAACCTCTGGCCATGGACTCACAGTGTTTTCTTAGGGCTCATGAACAAATATATTTCATTTGGTGTGACTTGTTTAAACAGAATTAAACTGCAGTGCCACTTGTGTTAGGTTAAATGAAGAAGAAGATACTTATCTGACCTTTGTCATTATCCAGTGATTAGGAAAGGATTACCTATTTCAAGAATCAATGAACTCTAAGAGTTAAAATGAATAGGAAACAAATCGCTGCCTAAGAAGCAGGAAAAACAAGCCCACCAAAGATCTGCTTTAGGGAACGTGGGTATAGGGCTAATAGTTTAATCAAAACATCACAGAATTAAATAAATCACAGTGAGCCGCTAAAAGAGATTATGAAGAGATGTGATGGTTGCAATCACAAGTTACTTGACACCGTGCAGGAGCAATTTCTGATCCTACAGGAATGTTTGATTCTGTGTCTCACCTGAATGTTTGTGAATTGACATGTCTCCCCACTGTACTTCATATTTTTTGATTTATGTAATTGCATAATTATTATTGTTCTCTTTAAAATTCTGACATACAGATACATTTAAAAAAAAAAAAAACTTTTGCAAGGATGAGTGAAATTCACACTCTCTTATCTCTTTTGGGAAGGAACCTTCGTTCATTTCCACCCTGTTCCTCTAACCTTGTTTTTTTTTTGAAGATGCAGACAAACACAAAGTAGACATGCCACAGACACTTGCACTCCTTGCACCCTTCTCCAGACCAGACACAGTTGCGTGGTGGGTCACAACACCTGTCAAGGGATTCTTGGAGTCAGCTTCAGCATGACAGACATGGCCCACCACGGTGCCCCCATCATATTCCACATGGCTCGAGCGGAGCTGCTATAGCTTCTCACCTCTTGCAACGTGTGCTTACTATGGAATGAATTTAAACCAGGAGTCAAGAGACATATAATGAAACTAAATGCATCTTTATTAGTCTGAGTTTCATTCTGCTTTATAAACGACACTCAACATCTCCTGACTCTTTTTCTTCAGAAGTGATTGATAGTCATTTAATTGGAATAAACGGCGCCTTTAACAGAACACAAATTTCAAGCTCATAAAATAATGACGTTAAAGCGGTGGCGTGGTAAATATGATTATGCAGTGAATTGCTAGAGGCTCAATATTATAGTCTGAAAGAATTTCCACGAGCCACACTGCCTACCAAAGAATGACCCCACCATACTTAAGTTTCTCTTCAACAGAGAAAATAATATAATAGCAACATACAGCACTGGCAAACTTGATCTATTTTGGCAGTTGGTGTTCCCCAGTGTTTTGTTCTAGGTCCTTCAAGTTTTCTGTGTATTATATAATTCTTCAGGTCACAGTTAACAAAACTCCAATGTTTCTATCCTTGCCTCTGCTAATGATGTGGTCAATAGCAGCTTAGAAACTGATGAAATATCCGATTTTTTGATCTCTCTAGTATTAAAAATCCAGTATTGGTCAGGCTATAATACATGGATTGATTCAGTAATGTACATTGACAAAGGTCAAGTTGAGTTCATCTTCAAACTTCACAATGCATACATTTACTTATTTTGGCCCACAAGTGTGACCTGTGTTTTCATATTGCTGCATTGAGACAACTACTGAATGTAACTCACTAAATGTAAGTAAATGTTTGGTTGTTTGAAAAAACTTCTTAAAACAATACTGACTCTTTGCTGAATTGCTGCTTTCTTCTTTTTATTTTTATTATTATTATTATTATTATTATTAATTATTATTATTATTATTATTATTATTATTATTATTGTTGTTGTTGTTGTTGTTATTATTATTGTTGTTATAATTGTTAGTTTTTTTTCGTTCTATTTATATCATATCTTTTTTGGTTTGTGCGTTTATTTTTTCTATTTTGCCTCACTTAGCTAAGTTCACTATTATTAATTGAACAGAACACTATTAATAGGGCTTGCTGCCAAACAAAAACACCAGACCTACATTGAAAGGGCACATACACATTGCACCCATGTTCCAGGGGTACTTGAGACCCATGTATGACAGGACGCTAACAGGAGGGGAGCTATGAAATCAGGCTGAATACATGCATCAGGTGGGTGGGGTTGGGGGGTTTTAGGGGTGGTCAAGAAAGGCTCTGGTGTCTGGCTATTTTCAGGTTGCCCTTCCTTGCGAGCCAGCAACAGTTGAAACCAGACAAGCACATGCATAAACACACTTCTGTGCGCATGAATGCATGCACCCCATGCACGCACCAACTTCACACTTACATGGAACTCGGTGGTGTTGAGAATGTGACGTCCGTCTGGACTCCAGCGCGAGGAGAGTAGTCCAATTGAGCCCTCATCAATCTTACAGTGCCAGTCCGGCTGTTCAAGAGACCACACCTGTAGAGAAAGACGGAGAGTTACAGAAGGAGAAGCAATCAGCCATCACTGATGACATCTCTCCCTAAACTTGATTTTCGACAGTAAGAAACACTTGAGCAACAGAAACCATGAAAGACTGGCGCTGGATACCCATTCAAAGGTAAGCTACTCACCCTGTGATGCACATGAAACTGACATTACAATCATACGGACAACTTGTTTTCACCTCTGCGGCTATTTAAAAAACATTATTACCAACTCTGTCTGTCAATTAGGGTGCAAGTTTGAAAACATTTAGGGACATAAACTGAACGTAGTATCCCTATTTATTTATATATATATACATGTGAATGAATCATTATTTCTGAGCCTTTTAAAATAAAAATGACCTTGCATTAATTAGTTTTAAAAAGGTGCAAGATAAATAAAACAGCATAGTTCTAGAGTCATCAAATAACATATTTCTTAGTATTAAGAAAATAAAAACAGTTTAAGTTTGAAAAACTTTGTAAGTAAATTTTGATTTTTTTTTTTAAACCAAATGTATCAATAGTGCTGTAAAGTATTGTTCAGCAAAATAAATGGCATTTGACAGAATAATACAAAATAACAGTTTAACTACTTTTTAAATAAGAAAAAAATGGGACATAATAAGGCATGCTTGAAGCAGCTACTCAATATGCATGTGAAATTTACAAGCTTATTTAAACTCTAAATGCTGCCAATGAAGACAAAGAATGTTTGTTTTGAAGCAGAAGCAGAAATCCTATTTTGACATTCCAATAAATGATTTCAATATTATGTTAACGCATGTGGTGAATTACAAGCATTGTAAACAACGATCTTCATGTGGTTCAACACTATTTGTTCCAGTGTATCCTTTTTTTAAAGATATTATTATGTGCAAATAAAATCTTGCTTTTAATCTCTTGTTTAGCTATTTCTAGAAGGCCTATTGTCTATCAGAACTCCAGCTAAAGACATGATTGATTTCGTCACCACAAAATAATCACACAGATGCACACAATGAAGACCTGCCCTCTAGATAAAATGTTCCAATGATACTATGAAATATTTAACAATAATGTAGATTTTTAATTCATCCTCTACGATCTTAAAAATGATACTTCATTCGCCCAAATACATGTCATGGAACTATCTGACCTACCAAAAAATATTTTAAAACTATATAAAATGTTACTTCTGCTCAAAATGTATTACAAGTACATGTTTACATATTTTCTAAGGATGTGACAAATCATTTGAGTTCTTGATTATTATGGTTATTCCATAAAGGTGTTGAAAATCAAACTTTTTTATGTTATCGAAATTACAATTAAATAATCACATCACCACTAATAACAGATATTAAAGTAGAGCGAGATCGACTGCGACCTGACTTCAGCATTTGCACAACATGCCGAGTCACCTGCATCCCTGTGCTCTTCTCACAGCCTACCTGTACCAGTCCTCTTTTGTACATAGCACAGAGGATGAAAAGTGAGTCAGAAGACCAGTCCATGTGGGATATCTGGTCCAGGCAGGTGTAGAGCTGCATGATCTGCAGGGTGCTCATGTCTCGCACCACCAGCCTGTACTGCACACAGGTAGCCTGAGGAGAACAACCAAAGAGACAAGCCATGAAAACATAAAATTACTTGGAACACACTTGTATCCACGTTTCACTAGAAAGATACCTTGTGGGAATTAATTCAGAGTTTAAAGTATCTTTGTTTTTAATGCTTTACAAGACACTACAAAACCGGATATCAACAAATATCATTCAAATATATCTCAATCACTTACCAAATATTTCCCATCTGGGGAAACTTTACAAAGTTGGTTGGATTGCTTGAAGACCTCTGAGAAATTCATCTTACAATCACAACTGTTGCTGCACGAGAAGATAACACAGTTATCATGACATTAAAAAACAACCGAGTCAACTCATATCTTTAGACGCATGAGAGATGGGCTGTAAACTAGTGTAGTTTCTCACTTTAAACACGTGATGGCGCCGTAAGTCCAATAAATACACACACTGCAAACAGAAAAACACTTCTTTCCCCATTAAACCTGAGTTATTAGATGTGGGAAAGTACTCACCAGCGTATAAACTGTTCACGTCCGTTTTAACCACAGCCTCAGCAGACATAAATTAACTACAGGTAGTTATGTTAGCCTAGCTAGCTGGCTTGAAATTAATAGAAGCCGCTAAAGCAAAGTAACCCCCACAGTAAGGAGTTCATTGCCATTTTATCTTCTTGCTATCAATTAAGTGATGTCTTAGACTGTAGACTGATAGAAGCCGACACCACATGCTGGTAAAGTTGTCCGTTACCCGTGTTGTCACTGGACTCATTCAGCACCAACGTTAGCATATAACGCTACTAGCAACATAGCAGGTGTCAAACCTTCACTATCTCTCCACTCAATGCTTAAACTCACCTCTAACGGCAACTGTGTTGTTTTCGTCGATCTGATAAGAGACGGCAAAAAGTCCCACAATGAGTTTAGAAAAGTTTTATTCTTTGCATCATCGTCCTCGGGGCACGGGCTGTCGATCTTTCTCCAACTGTTGCTAGTTTGTTTGTATGAGCGAGTGACGACACACCGGTGCCGTCCAATCAGCATCGGTCTGCTGCGTGTTGCCTTCTGGGAGACGTAGTTCATCACTGTGTTTTCTCTTTTTTCCGGCTTGTGTGAACTTAATGTGTGCGTGTTTATGTGCGCCTTTATACCAAATGAACATAGACATATAAGCAGCAATGTTATTTTATTCTATCGCAAGCTAAATCGGTTTGTGATGTTGGTCTAGATTTGATATTTTCGTAGCCTAAACTCTATTCCCTTCATCTTTTTCTTTAAGTCATAGTCGTTTTATAGTGCGTGGTCTATTTTTTATTCACACAAACGTGTCCTGCAGTCTAAGTAGGGAATATTGAATTACTTTTTTTAAAAAAACAAAACAAGTACCATTATCCAGCTTTGCTAAGCTGGTAAAGGTTTCCCGCTTATGTGCGCCTCAAACCGCGCTACCTCCTCCCTGCTTCACCCAGCGCACATAACGCTTCAACTCCTCCTCGGTCTCCCTCAGCAAACCTCACACTTCCCTGAACAGCATGCAAATCAGTTTTCCTCCCGATTCCTCGCAGTTAATTTTCTCCGAAAAGTCAATCATCTCTAGCTGCTGTTATCATACTGTAAACTCGGTCGATTCTTTTGTTTTTTGTTGTGGCTGTTTCTTTTTTTATGGAGGGTCACTTCCTTGGCATGTTCGATAATAAACAGGCAGGTGCTCGGCTCAGCATAATTCTTGGGTGTTTGGACTGGAATAATAATAACCTCCAGGTACGTTGATTTACTCTGATGGGCTATAGTAGAATAAGTGATTTCGATTTTAAAGTCATTGCATATTGTTTTGTTGTATTCACTGTGCAAGCCTTTCACTTTGTTGGCGTTTAGTTGGCAGGATGTGATAAATATGGCTAAATATGAAAATAGTTTTCAAAAAAATCGAGATTATTGACAAGAAAAGCCCAGCTGTCTTAAGAACTGACTGTATAAGATCCAAATAGCTTTTTTTCCCTAAAGTTATTGTTTAAAATCTTTCAGGTTGTTTTGCTGATTTGATTTTGCAGCTGATCGTGCTATATATAACAGCTTGTCTGCTTATGTGTTTTTGGTTTTGAGTACCCTGCATAAAATGGGCCACATAATAACAATAATAATCATTTGTCTAAATAAAAATGCAGGCCTTAGAAATACATGTCCATAATTGTATGCTTGTAATAGTGTCGACATTTAGATTTTTGTGTTCAAATTATTAATGTTGGAAACAAAATCTTGAAGCTGCTAATTATTTTTTAGCATATTGTTCCGTATCATTCTTTGCAATTAATATCAACAAAAAGCTGAGTTATTTATATTAACTTATATATTTAAATTACATTTCAGTTCTTTGAATTTGGAAAACGAGAGACACCCAAGGATACATGAGCGACGCAGGCTCATCCTATGAATCCTCACATGAAATATTTCACTTGGGGCTGTGGAGGATCGGATCTAAAACAATTTTTAAATTAATTTATTCTCAGTTGGGACCCTGTATTTTCTTGCGTAATGTGGCCCTTGGGAAGGCATTGTGCATGTGTGTGTGAGTGTGGATATGTACGTGTGTGTTTGTTGTCATGGGTTCCGTAACCCCGGAGTGGAGTCGCAAAGTAGAGACAGGTGAATATCAGAGACAATGTCGAGCTCTTAAAAAAGGATTGTGTGACACTTGGGCAAAGAACCAGCAGAGGCCGTGCTTTACTGAAGCAACGACTATCAGAAATCGAAGGAAATAGGCAGATAATCGAATATTTATCAATGTCACATTCATTTTTTGCTCATATTTAATTTGCACTCCAATGTGCCAGATGTTCTATCCTTGTGTCTTCAACGTGTTTATGGGCAGCGTTTGATTTTATAGGGCCTATGATATAATCAGTCATGTATTCCTCACTGGCAGTGTGCAGGCCATATTTCCACTCTGATTAAGCAAACCCCCCAAAAGTCCCAACATGTGCACATCTGTACAGATCATAAGCAGCCGAATAGATGATCATTTATTTACTGACGTGAGGACTAAGTGAAAAACTCGTCAGTGTCCAGGTGGATTCCCAATTAATGTGCCCAGAGCTCTGAGGCCGAGCCGCGGTCTCTCCTCTGCTCAGTCCTGCGGTGGCGCTGCGTCAGATCCCCTGCGCCCGCACACGAGCTGCTCTGGGATCAGGCGAGGCGGCTCTGGAGGTCGAGTTGGGAACGGGAGCCGGTTTCTGCGGCGGCAGCCATCTCGGGAAAAGCGGGAACCTGCGGCCACAGCTGCTGCGGAGCAAATGACATCAGTGCGCTATGCAGGCCTCTCTATGGGCTCCATATCTTGTTTGAATAAAAGAGGGAAAAAAACAACCTCTGTTATGACATCACTCGAGATGTTTACTGAGCTGCATGTCTTCAATCGATCGAGTACAGGCCAAAAGTGAAAACTGTCACATGTAGATAAGGTTAGGCTACAGTAAAAAGTAACAAACAAAAAAAAATACAAAATAAGAATAATTTAATTGGAGAAATTGGCTCTCTCAAAAATAGAGTCATTACTTAAAGATGATTATTTTGTTTTTCCATTTATGTGTTTTGCGTCTTTAAATGCACCTTTGCCACATTCTTTCTCGTGCAGTCCTTTCACAGGGGTTACTAAGGAGATATGACGCGGCTGTGGTTTGCCACTGTGATTATAGTAAACTTTTGGTACGACCGAAAATGCCCGACGGGGTTTTGCGTTGGTTGTGATCAAACTGGAGACTAGATGAGACCTTCCCTTTTATTCCACCTTTACGCGGCGGGCCCGCGATTCATTTGACTCTCTGTTCATGCGCAAGGCGAACACGGAGTTATTTGACGACTCGAGGTATTCACAGAGAGGCCCGGATGCTCCCAATGCAGGTAGCTCACATTTTTCTGAACTCTGTAAGGACTCTATAATGTGCTTCGTCGAAGGCACAAAGCTTTCTTTCGCTGGATGGAGCTGCGATTAGAAAACCGGAGTGCGAAGCGCATCCGCTCCCCGCTGTAGATCCACTTTCTCTTTGGGTGTAGTCAATGTCTGAACGCACTTAAAGGCTGCAGGGGAGGCTGTGTTATTTGAGAGGCGGAGGAGGTGATGCTCAGAGTTTGCGGAGGGGAAGAAGGACGCTTCCCCTCGGAGCGAAACGGTGATGAGGCGGGCAGGTCTGGGCACGCGCAGGCCCCCTGACACCCCGTGCCACCTCACCGGGACTACATTGGTGTGATCACACCTGGATGAATGCGTGTAGCCCATTTGTGTGTGTGTGTGTGTGTGTGTGTGTGTGTGCGTGTGCGTGTGTGCAAAACTGATGAGATGAGTGTATGAGCCAGCAGTTGGTTTCCAGTTGTAGCTTTTTAACTTTTTAAAAGTCTGTCTTATTGTAATCAAATTTAATTAACTCTTGTTTTCCACAATCACGCCTATACTCAATACATCTCTCTCTCTCTCTCTCTCTCTCTCTCTCTCTCTCTGTGTGTGTGTGTGCGCGCGCGCGCGCATGCTCTGCAGAGTGATCTGCCCCTCACCAGACTATCTATCCTCTAAGATGTCCCAGTCCACTGTCACTGAAGACGGAGGCACCTTCGAGCACCTGTGGAGCTCCCTGTAAGTGTCAACAACAACCTGCTGACGAATGTTTGACTTTCCGCAGGCTACTACGAACGTATTTTCCAAGTGACGTCATTGGTTTTATTTAAAATTTGAAATGTATCAGGCGATGAGCAGAAAACACACGATTCTGTCAGCACTAAATGGATACTCATAGAGCAAACAACAAAACTGAGCTTTCACTTGATACTATCAGTCCATAGAGAATGAGGGGGAAAGCAGGTTAAGATTTTGAAGAAATAAAAATATCTATTAGAACGTCTCTAAGACATACAATTGTTAGCATTTTCAGCCACTCATGTTAATCTTTCATCCTGCTTGCCTTTGATGATGAACTGTGAATAATTAGGCTATATTATTTTATATTATATTTAACAATGTACACATATCCCTGCTGTTGTGTTTTCACAGGGAGCCAGACAGCACCTATTTTGAGCTCCCCCCAGGCAGCCAGCCAAGTGAGCGCCCAGTGCCTACCACCAGCACCCCGGGGAGCCACCGCAGCGCTGCCGAGGGCTCCATGGATGTCTACCAGCTGAGGGACATGAACGACAATGTGATGGTAGGAACATGGGCCAGCTCCCGTTTTGCAGTCAGGCTGCACAATTTTTCTGTTGCCTGGTGGTTTTCGTTGTGAGTGCGAGCGTGGACATTGACCCATGTCACTCTTGGTGACTTTCTGTAGACTTACATTCATTTTCTGTAGACTCTTAACAACCTCCAAACCAATAATTGGCTGACCCTAACCTTGCCCTAATCCAATCCTGAAACATTTATACTCCATTTATAGACCTAAAGAACCAGCATTCTCCCAGTTGATCAGTCATTTCTTTCACTTGCTGTCCCCAATCTAAAATTTGTCCCCGAAAGTAGCCTGTCAGAAACAAACACACGCTTCCAATTTCCAATTTTGTTTCTAGTATCCTTTCACTTTTTCCCTCCAGTGTTCAGGATATTCCCTCCTATGCAGTTTCCCTCTCCTCTACAGCCTTTTCCCTCTCTATCTCCCTGCTGAGTGGTCTGTGGGGACTGTATGTGTGTGTGTGTGTGTGTGTGTGTGTGTGTGTGTGTGTGTGTGTGTGTGTGTGTGTCTGTGTGCGTGTCTGTGTGTGTTGGGGGAGGGCTAATTAAACCCCAAGCCAGGACCCCTTGCTGCTCCAGTGTAGAGCCATCTGTAGGGCCGGGGTGTGTCTATGTGCATCAGCTAACATGCACATATGTTTACAGGTGTACTCACAGACAAAGTTTTAAGCATAAATTTTTTTAAGCCCACACAGACAAATGAAATTATTTTACCTATGGTCTGTTGCGACATATTTGGGGGTTCATTAAGCACATTTTACTTATTCTATCCACCTCTGTCTTCCAAATATGAAATCAGAAGTGACTCTGGAACACACCTTGGTTCCCCCTCTAATCTAGAATATTGGTTGGATCTAATCTTTAAGAGGGCAAGCCTGGGCCTGCCTGGCCGGTTAATGAATAGTCATGACAGAAATAAGGGGGCGGAGGGAGGATTTGTTGTTAGATGCAAGGCAAGTTGAGAAGGCCGTCAGGCAAGGAAAAAAGAGTGGAGAAGAAGAGAGGCAGGACGTCTCCTGTATCCCCCCATCATGTCCTGCTCTACAGAGGGGTCAGACGGCCACGGAGGTTCAGACTCTTGCAGCCACCACAGCAGAGTGTAAGTCCTTTAAGGGCCAGCACACTTCATAGAAACTCTCCATCTTATCTTTCAGCAGGCTTAAGATGCTGTGTAGTGTGGTAAGTGGACCAGAGTAAACTGTTTTATGTGTTGGCATATCCAGGAGTTTTGAAAATCGTGTCTGACTGGTCTTGTAGTGGAGATGTAGAAGTTGCTGTATGTAGTTCAGATTGGTGGCAGGCAATCAGATGAAAGAGTTCACCTGTGCATGCTCATGACTCATCAGCTGAGAGTGAGCCGATTCTTGTAAATCAGGCCTGTGCTCTCTTTTACTTTTCATGCTTGCCTAAGTGTCCACCTGAACTAGAACTTGTAGTAGGATCTGATGCGTTCCTAGTTTCATTATCAGCGTCAACAAGCTGGATTCGTTTAGGGAGATGCCCCTGACATATTGGCTCGGTCACATGATGCAAAGGCAAGCTGTGTTTTAACTTTCTGTCATCTTTGACACTACCCTTGAAGTAATTTACTCTGAAGATGTAAGAGTAATTGATCATTATTTACTTAAAATGTGTTTAAAGTAAATAAATATTGTACAGGTTGGCATGGATGTGGGGCCTCTTGAGAATGACTGGTATATCTAGGTTATGCTAAATGTTCCCAACAGGGGGCGACCGTCCTACACATTGGGCCACATTTCACCTCCTCTCATTCTCACCTCTGTTTAACACAGCTGGCTTCCTTTAGACATGCCCCAGTTTTTATATATAATGCCGCGTCATTCATTCATGTAGCCTAACTTTACATTTTGGTCCTGTTGTTTCCTGAGCTTAGCAGAGCCACATGACAGCGTGTGAATCTGTGTGCCGTCTAATGAAACTATAGAGTCCGGTTTGATGAGGAGCTGTAAACAGAGGCCATTAGCGGAGGAGTGATACACTGCTTATCCTCAACCTATTAGGTTTCAATCATCCTGACAAGTGAAGGGTGTTGTGGCCGGCTTACCCAGGTTTCTAAATGTTTTGAGCCTTTAAAGCTCGGCTTTGAGCGGCAGCTACCGGGATGGCTGCCCATAGGGGACATCAGATGCTGTTAGGATGAGAGGCTTAACCACTCACACACAGTGAACACACACACAGTGAACACACACACACGCTAACACAACGGCGGCAGAGGTTTTTTGCTCTGTTTCAACTTGTCACGGATCGAGTCTAGGTATTAAGAGTGAACACACCTGTGAGTGCATGGATCTGTGTGACAGTGTGTGTTTGTGTGTGTGTGTGTGTGTGTGTGTGTGTGTGTGTGTGTGTGTGTGTGTGTGTGTGTGTGTGTGCATGTGTGTGTCAAGTGGGTTTTTTTCACATACACCTGGGCTCACCTTGTGTCTGTAAAGCGCCTTTGACAATATCTGTTAAAGGAAGATTTCAAAGGTGGTTAACAGCTGTCACATTCTGTAGCTTTCCTATTTTCCACTGACTGACATGAGACATTAAAGACTTTTGATTAAGGCTACCGCAAACAATTTTTTATTGATTAATCTGAAATGTTTTTTTTCCCAACTTTAAAATGTCTGCTCTATTCCAATCCAACACTCAAAAACGTAAAGATATTCAGTTAGTTGTCATATACAACAAAAAGAAGAGAGAAAGAAAGAAAACGAAACGATGCGTAGATTTCTGAAGTAGTTTCAAACTGATTCCCTGTCAACTGACTAATCAGTTAATCATTTCAGCATTTTAGGCTGCACAAGTGGAAGATAAAAAATTGAACAACTATTTGGCTTGAATTGTTTGAAACTCAATGTCTCCTTATGTGCGTTGTGCTGCATGTCCCCGAGTTAGAGTCAACGTATAGATCCAAACTCCCACGCATGTCTGCATCCTCATTTAACCGACTCAGTTTGTTTTCAGTCTGGGACATTGACCCGTCCCTCTGCTTTCGTCTGATGGACCATGACATGGAAACGCATGAAGTGCACATATTATACACATTGTGCAACTTTGTCTCTGCTTTTGTGTCTGTGTACGTTGTCAGTGTCTGAGCAGAGGGGCAGGATGCTGTGTTGGGCACTTATAACTCAAGAGTGCGGTGTAGTCTAAATCTTAAACTAAATCTGAAGTCTAGTTGAACATGAGGTGTGCGGTGTGTGTGTGTGTGTGGGGGGAGGGGGGTACGGTGAAAGGTTGTAGTGCTTATGTGTTTGCAGCTTACATACATACATACATATTTTGCTGAATAATCAATTAGTGACTGATGGGTCACAGGGATCAAAGGGGTCATTTCCTGTTAAATGTTTCAAGGCACTCAGATTTAGTTATCATTTCGCCTTCAGTCACAGCTGAGGAGGGTGTTTCAAAACTTTATTAGTCCTCTTTGACAAAGTTTGAGCAAACCTGATGCATTCTTTAAAACAGGCGGTACGTTCTGTGTACAAAATAAATATTAATATCTGAATCCCCCATGAAAAAGGGGTAAATATTATTCACTGTAATTACTGTATGAGCTTTGGTAGATTTTTAGATTTTGACCAAAAGTAAAACCAAAGAAATGTTCGGCCCTGACTGCTGATTTAATGCTATATTGATATACAATACTGGTTGGGTGGTGACCCTTGAACTCCTGTTCTTTCATGTATTTTCCTCCTCCTCTCCCCCTCTCTCTCCCTCTCCGTCTCTCTGACTCTCTGTCAGACCAGACAGTGTTTACTTAGTGCAGGCCTTCACAAGGTGTTTTGGAGCATGTGCGTACATGCGCCCCGGCATTGCCGTCTAAGTCCGGGCATGCCATAATTAGAACGTCGTACCATTTTTTGGGTTCCCATCCCTCTCTTTCCTCCTCTCCTCCTCTCCCCTCCTCTCAGTTTATAGTTTCTCTCTCTCCATGCCAGTCGTCACCTTTTCCCCCCCCGTCTGTCCCTGGCTGCACATGTGTCCGTGTGTGTGTGTGTTTGTGTGCGGTGTGTCCACTGATGCACACCTTACTTGAACTCTCTGGTTTGGCTATGGTCTCGCGCTCTCTTTGCTTTGCTGTGTTTGGACGTTTCTGACAGAAGAGTTGACAAATGAGACTAAAGCAGTAGAGGATGTACTACGTGAAAAAGAAGGTAACAATCCTTTTTCCTATTCTTCTCGCTAATTGTGCACCAGTTTCAGTTATCTGCCATATATCTGCACTGCACATGCAGCAGGGATAAAGGGATAATATTATTTGTCTTTTCATATTACTATGTGTTGGTTGGTTTGTCTTGTTGAATCTGCATCAGCTGATGCTAAAATGGTTGGATAATGGATTCGCTGTTGGTCAATGAAAGTAATTGTGTGACTCGGACTGTAGTTGGCTGTTTCTGCTTTTTTTTTTTTTTTTTTTTTTACTTTTCTGTGTTTTTTTGACCAAGCAGTGTGAGAGGGAATCAACACATGAGCATTGGATGATAATGAAAAAAGTTTTCCCTCTACACTAGCTTCAGAGTCCCTGCACAACTATGTATGGGCCTACAGAGCGTGTTAACTTTGACAGCGCAACAAATCTTCCCTCTGCTCAAACACAGTGGCAAGGACAAGAGGGGAATGGCAGGCAATTAGGCAGATTACGCCTGTGTTTTACAACTTGCCTCATATAGCCTGAAGGAAGCTACTGTGGGGACCTCACTGCAACTGCCACACACTTACACTCATTCTCTCTCTCTCTCACACACACACACACCTGTTTGTATCAGTGCAGGTCACAGAAAAGTGCTCAAAAGGTGATTTTGGACACCTACCTGAACAGTTACACATGCGGCCGTCCCACACACTTCCCGCAACTCTCCCATCCTGGTGTAATCCGACCTCCCTTTGAGCCCCTGTCTCTCCTGCACCTCTACCTGTGCCCTCCCTCCGCCTCTCTCCTCCCTCCCTCCCTCCTCGATTCCCTCATTCGAGTCCCTCTTCTTCTCTCCACAGTCCCAATACAACTTGCTGAGCAGCAGCATGGAGAGCCTGGGGAGCCGCGCGACGTCCGCCAGCCCCTACAGCTCCGAGAACGCCTCCTCGTCGGCCGTGCCCACCCCCTCACCATACTCCCAGCCCAACTCCACCTTCGAGGGCCTGTCGCCTGCCCCGGCCATCCCCTCGAACACCGACTACCCCGGTCTTCACGCCTTCCAGGTGTCCTTCCAGCAGTCTAGCACCGCCAAGTCTGCCACATGGACCGTGAGTACACACACTTTCTTGGCTTTGGCATGCTGTGTATGTGTGTGTCAGTGTGTGTGTGTGTGTGTGTGTGTGTGTGTTTCCTTCTCTCTTCTTTCTGGCCCTCTGTCTTACTGAGTAACTATCTTGCTCACACATAAACGTGCACACACAGACATACTTTCACACACACGGATGTCCGCACACTCACTCAAGCCAGCACATGTTGCAGGCGTGTCGCGTGCAAGAGAAAGTAGCGCATCATTCGGTGAGTCATCTTGTCCTCCACTCACCTCCCACAGTCAAATCGTTTGTGATGACTGCAACAGGGAGAGTTTTGGTGCCTGGTCAGGAAGGTTTTATGGTCCTGTGTGTGTTTTGTCTTTGTAGACAGTCCTAGCACTCAGTTTGTGAAAAGAAAACAATGTTTGACTCTGAAATAAAGAAAACCAAAAGCATTTTGGTTTCTGGGACTGTCATTCGAGTCCATTTTATTTTTTAAAGCACATGGTTAAATATAAATTTCAGGAGTTAGTTAGCTGCCTTTACAGCATAAGTCTAAGTCTAGGAATTGATGTGTCATATTGCTTCACTATATGAGATCAGTGAAGATAAAATATACGACAGTGTAGTGGTCAAGATCTGGTATTTGATTTTCAACTTTTAGGACGCACTTTCAGGACTCCACAGGATGATTTGCAAAAGGGACAAAATAACACGTTAACATCTATTGTTTGGAAAATAATTCCTCTCACAGCTGATGCTCTTTCTACCAACACACGTTAGCGGTGGTCGTACACTACTACATTTTACCATTTAATGTGGTATAATAACAAACAAAAATTTAAAAAACGCTAACTTAGGAGTTTAGGGCAGGACTTCAGTAAACCACACACAACTTTGCGCTGTGATGGTGGTGAGAGACAGGTGAAACGGGAGCTGTGTAATTTGTCATGACCCGATGAGAGGTCTCCGGCTAGAGAGGTGTCACCTCCAACTGTCAACCAGTTGACCTCCCTGAAACAAGAGAATAAATAGACAAACTGTGTGCATCTCCGTGTGTCTTTGAGCGTCCGGGCCTGTGATGGACCGTGGGGCTCCTCAGCGGCTGTGTTTGCTGGAGTTAACCATGCGTGGTGGGCTCCTTTACTCAGCCCTCAGTGATGTAAGAAGATCCCCCTCTGAACATTAGAGCGGTGGTCTTTGACCTGCTGCTTTTCTCTCTCTGTCTCTTTCGTCCTCAGTGCTTAACACACACTCATGGCTGTCACCTGTGGCGCCTAAAGTTTCGCTCCGTCCTCTCGCTAAAATACGTCTATCATCTCCTGTCTCTCACTTCCATTCTCTGAGTCAGGTTTTTCTCACGGCCAAGCTACGCTGACAGAAAATGAAAGAAAACTTGGAGAAACATTTACAGTTTACACAGTTTACATTTACCTGAGAAAATCACTGCAATGAAATGAAATCCTGAAATATGGCAGGAACACGTTTCAACCTGTTTGGCTAAACACGATTATTGCTACACTGCCCTCCAAATTAACCTGTCTTGTTCTCCTATTAATTCACAGTTTCGAATGCTCTTAATAACCTGATCAAGGACTTACATCAAATCATACTTTTTTTTTTTTTTACTTTGACATGAAGGGTGCCTGCCAACAGATCATCTGATTCAGTGTCTCAACTCACTGCAGTCCCTCCTACGCTTTTGCAACAAAATAAATGGCTTTGGTTTGCATGGATAATAGTTTGAAAATGATCCTAATTCTGAGAACAAAGAAGGCGGCTTTGAAAAACCACCTGTCAGCAGTTTTTGTTTCGCTAGTAGGAGAGGAGAGACAAAGGAGTTTTTGCCTGGCACACGACCTGAGATACAGATGATGGCGCAGCAGAAATAAGGATTGTGAGGAGACCTGTGATTATTCAGATGCCTTTGCTGCCATTAAACAGGAGGGGTCGAAATGAGAGAGAAACTGGGTGATTGCTCTTAGCTCTTACTGAGTTTGATTTAATGCTTTGTTTTAACTTGCACACCTGGTTATAAGATTAGCAAAGTATCAGAGGATGTGTTGAAGTGTTATTACACAGTAGACAGTGAGCAACAACATTTTCAACGTGTGAAATGATGCATGTGTGAGTCTGTAGGATACATTTTGATACCACTTATAGCCTCACAGGAAATGGTAAAAAGTATACTGCACCGCACTTGTTGAAATGCAAGCAAAGAAATAGGGTTGCAGCTAACAATTATTTTCATTGTTGATCAATCTGTTGATTTTTTTTCTCTCAATCAATCAATGAGTAGTTTAGTCCACACAATGGCAGAAAATGGTGAAAAATTAAAAATTAAGTCCAAGATCACATCCTCCACTGTCCATAACTCAAAGATATTCTGTTGGTTAGAGAAAGATACATAGAAAAGTAAAGAAACTAGTAGATATCTGTATTGAACAATCAGGAATAATTAATCAATTCATTTTTTAATCAATGACTTGTTGCTGCTCGACAGGAAAATGACAAATGGAAGTTTAACCGTGTTTCACAAAATAAACAAGCCAAGAAAACCAAATGTACGTAATGGTTTTCCAAGGTTTGTTCAAGCTGCAGGCTCAGATTCACATCACTAAGTTGTTTTAAAAGTGTTAGTTTTAGATTACGGTAAATCCTGTTCAGGAATGACCACATTTCCACCCAAAATAACATTAGAAGTGTATGAGGATGTGTGTCCGCACATCTTGATGAGTTTATTCATGCAAAATTCAATGGAAGGCCCAAGTTTGGACATGCTGGAAAAAAGGATGACAATGTGGACCAGACTTAGTCAGCTTGTATGAAGGGGTTAACAGTCTCTGGTTTTCAGGCATATTTTTTGTGGCCTCAGGCAGTGGGGAATGCCAAGCGCCATAGGGGCATATTGACTGTAATCAGTTACCTAGACGCCCACCATCCCCACCCCTCTGCCTCCCACTAAGAGCGGGTGGCAAGCAGTGCTTTGGGAGATTACGAGAAATGCCTATTGCATCAAGCATTTTTATGAAATCCCCCCTTCTCAAGTTGTCAATGGAATGATTGACAGAGGTTAGGTTTGTGTCTGCACACAATGGGCCACCAAGTCAGAGAAGGGGAAGAGAAGAGAAGAGAAGAGAAGAGAAGAGAAGAGAAGAGAAGAGAAGAGAAGAGAAGAGAAGAGAAGAGAAGAGAAGAGAAACCAGGAGATGATGGGAACAGAAGACACAATCATACTGTTTCCACATACAGTAAGTCCATTCAAACCCATGTTAAGCTAGTCTGGTAATCCTCCAGTCCCCCTCCTGTCTCGTCAAGACGCCGTGCATTAGTGATAATAGCTCTGAAACTCCGCCGCTCTCTTGCCTCTTGAAGATGATTCTTGGCTTGGACGCACTGTGACTGGAAATGAGATCTAACACCTCAGCCTTGTCAAATAATAAGACCTCTTTCCGTACACCTAGACTTTAGTTTGTGTTTGCGCGTGTGCGTGTGTGTGTGCGTGTCCGCGTCCGCGTACAGTATGTGTCAGGAGTGGGAGGGGGTGTGATGCGGTGGCGGGCTCAAGCATGCACTGCAAGGCGGCTTGTCAGAAGCTGCTCTTCCCAGCTATTAGCCTCTCTCTGTTAGGACACAGGTCCCAACACGCCCTGCACAATGCACCCTTTCCTTCCTTTCCCCATGCATCATCCGTGGCCACATCACCCCTGGCCTTCCTACCGAGCAACGGATTGGGGGAGACACACTCTATAAGACATCTTTTTCACACAAATTACAGATGTGTTTTATCAATGGCGACACACAAGTAAGTTCAATGTGTAATTCAAAGTGCTTTTTATAGAAGTTCAGTAGATGAAGTGCTTCATCTTTAAGCTTTCAGGACTGATAACAGTGTACTTTTTCCAGTATCAACACTGGCCAGGAAATGTCCTGGACCATGGGATGCCATCAATCCAGGACACTTACACATTATTTGCGGTATTCACACGTTCCTTAACACTGTGTGGCACTGTATGTGTGCCATTATGTCTAGAAGACTGAAGTATTGAGTATGGTGATTGCCAGTCAATATGAAGCTATTCAACTTACTGTTTACAGTATCGGATCTGTCAATTTGAAAAGGGTGGAATTCTTTTTTTCAGATCATATATGGCTCAGATCGTTCCCCCATCATCAACACTTTTCAGAGTAGTTTCTAATTCATTGCTTTCTGAGGCAAAAATTGTTTGACAAAAATATTAGGTTTGAATGACTCAGGGTTAAGTCTTTAACTACAGAGAGCCAGGTTTAGATAATAACTGTTGTTAAAAACACTAAAGGTCATTATATCTTTCCTTATATCCTCATTAGTCACATGGAGACAAACAGCAATTATCATGATGTTAAGGAGGGTGAATGAGATTCTCCTATTTTATATATATTTGAATCCAATATAATTACAGACTGTACAGAGTTCAGCTTTCAGCTGTGTGTATGTGTGTGCGCACATGCGCGTAAACGTATTGATATTTGGACAGTTAAGCGAATTTGCAGCGGGCATGCTGTTGCTTGTATATATGGATGACGGCCTGGCAATTATCACCCTGTCTCCAGGAGCTTGTCGGAACCTGCCTCCACCGGTCCACCGTGAGGCAAAGATGGATGAATGGATGGATGGATGGATGGATTAGGGATGGAGGGATATATGTCTCTATTCGAGAGACTATTAGTTGTTCAAATTACATTTTCCTAGCAAAACAGAACTCCCTAATGACCTCAAGAAATGTTAATGATGTGGAAGAAAATAAACACTTAGTCTGCGCTGGATTAAGAAGATGAGGGTCAGCAGTGCATGAAGCTTAGTTGTAAGAGGACATTGTGGTTCTTTGCGATGAATGTTTGTTATGGGTAATACATTTTGTAATATCTCACAAAACTGCAAACAGATTTAATTGAGGATGTGTGGAAAGTTTATAGTGCAGATTCAGGATATTTTTAACAGGGATTTCTAAAATGTTTTAGTATTTAGAAATGATTACTTTTTATGATGGAATATTTCCCTTTCCTTTTCTAAATTTCCACTTACTCACCTTGACCATTTTTTTACGTATCATTGGCAACGCAAACAGTCTCTTAGCCTGTCATTGTTTTTGTTCTCTCTCCATCTCTTTCTCCTTCCTCTCCAACACTTCATCCCTCTCTGCGTCCTGAAATGAAGCCAAGCTTTTACATCACTTATGATCTCTTGTCTGTACAAGAATATGCACATCAAATACTTTAGAGTGATTTTTATTTTTTTTTTTACTAATGCTTTGCTCCACTTCTGGACTCACAGATGTGTGTGTGTGTGTGTGTGCATGCCTATGTGTTGTCGGTGCATGTGCACACTAGTCTGCGTGGTCGACGAGTTGAGACGTCTCTCGCGGCATCCCATGGGAAGACTGAAGACACAAAAAGTAATTTATGACTTTCTCGTGTACTCCGAGGTGTTCAAAAACAATGTCACCGCACGCTGATCCTGCAACTTATCAACATTTTTTTTTTTTTTTTCAATTTTGTGCATAAAGAACCAAATGCGTTTGTCTGCAATAGTTCCCTTTAATCCTGGGCCAACAGGATTTTAGCATGCATGTGGACCTTCAAATCATTATTGACCACCAATCAGCTGGCACCATCATGGCTAGAGCATATGCACCATAGCTGCACGTGTCATACTGTGTGAGTGTGGGTCAGTCAAAAATGGTAAAGGGAAACAGTTGGAGTTGTTTTTCGATGCTCGTCGTCCTCCTCAAAAAGCTTGAGTACTCAGTTAACCCGTTTCTTGTCTTTCAAAATGACTGATTCACTTATAGGACTGTACATGTCCTCCGATATGAGTCATATTTAGTTGTTAAAGTGACATTATCATTGCGTAATAATGTAGATAAATACACAGAAATAGTTATAATTCATCTTGCTGTCTCCACATACAACGTTTGTCATTGCATTAGCGATGAAGGGAAAAAACACAAAGCCAGTGTACTTCATGAGGTCTTATGCACAACACATACTAAAAAAGTAAACATTTCCTGTGTTCCTCTTTTCAAATGCTGACATTCTTTCTTCTGTGATCATTCAGTTTTCAAGATGTGATTGCTGCTTCAGGAAAAGTCCCTGGTCTGTAAATAAGAAATCTGTCTGACTGTTACTACTTCGAAATTATTTATTCATGGTATGGACGCGCTGTTGAGACTTGTCAGGGAAAGATAGGTGGGAAAAGGTAATGTTTTGCACAGGTATTTCCATTACCCTAAAGGGAGTGCTCACGCCTAAGGGTGTGTGTGTGTGTGTGTGTGTGTGTGTGTGTGTGTGTGTGTGTGTGTGTGTGTGTGTGTGTGTGAGAGAGAGAGAGAGAGAGAGAGACTTGGAAAATGTGTGTGTGGCTTTCAGAGGCTTAGTAACGGTGTCACAACAAGGAATCCAAGCGGTGACTGGTGTAGAGCTGAGTCTTTCCCAGCCGTAGTCAAGCCAGAGGTTGTCTGGAGGCTGAGCTAAATCAGACTTTCTACACATAAAAATCCTAAATCTCTCTTATATTATAGAGATGTTATTATATATTTCATATTATATTTTAAGGATCAAAGTCCAAGAGTTCACAAGGAAAAAGTGATGTCTGAAAAAGTGTCCTGTGTGAAGGGGGATAGGTGTGTCTAGAATTAAAAAGGAAAAAGAAGTAAAGACTTCAGGACAATGATGAGGAGAGGAATACAGAGGAAAACATGATGTGACTTCTGGGGTTAAAGGGGTGCAGCACCAAGAGATTTTGCAAAAGAGTAGTTAAATTTAATGCTGCAGAGGCCAAGATATCCTAACTTTTGGTCTCTGATAAGTGTCAGCCTCAAGGGCATACTACACTTACCCATACCCATAATGCAATTCAAACAACATCTTTTGTTAGACTCTTCCTGCTTCCTAAATGTCTACTTCCTTTAAACAGTGTACTCTGGTAAGTTTGAGATGACATCATGAGAAGAACTTAATGAAGAGCACGCTGTTGCGTTTGTATTCAGGCGTATTGTAGCATGTTCACACAGGACAACTGTCTTCTCCGTTTTTTTTTTTTTTTTTCTTCCAGAAGGTCCCTGTTTGATTCCGCAGAGAAGATTTTTGAGATTTCATGATTGTGTCGGGGCATGTTTAGGCTTTTTTCATCCCTGATGCATCTGTACTGGTATTTACACACATATAAATAGCCGTTAAATGAGGAGTCGTTGCAGACTGGAAGGCAGCTTATCATTATTCTTGCTGAACTTTGCTGTAACCTACTGACTGGCAGAGGTAAGACACTCTATTTTTGTTATTCATCAGGCACACACCTGAAACCATTTTTGCCCAGATTTTCCTTTTGAACTCACACTTCTCCTCTGCCAGCTGTAGCATCTCACATTACTACCCACAAACCCAGTCTGCTGGATAATAATCGTTCATTCATTCTAATAACAGAGTAATTACCTTCACTACACAGATGTAAATTGGCTACTGACTGTTTTACAGTGCTCATGTGTTTTTGCTTTCATGCTTTCCCTTTCCTCCAATAACATTCTGTCTTGCATTATAATTTTATGTGATTGATAATAGCATCTTGTGGTCATACCACACTATTTTATCATCATATTATAACCCAGCTCTTTATTTGTCCACCTTGTCCTCTACTATTTGAAATACTCCTTTAGCTGCCATGCTGATAGACGACTGAATGGCTCAAATCCAATGTTATTTCATTTTGAATCAGTTTCACCTCCTAATAGGTATTTTCGCTATTTTTGCGTACTTGTTGCTTTAAGTTTAATCTGTAGAAGAATGTTGGAAATATGTGAAGAGGCACTCCGTGTGGCTGACTGACTGTGAGAATATCTAAGACAGACAGATCTTTCACTGTTGCTTTTTCGCACATTTAAGTCAATTTTTTTTATTGAACCTTTTCACTGACTCGAGCCTCTCTGTCCTCGTGCTTTTATCCCACCCAGTACTCGCCGTTGCTGAAGAAGCTCTACTGCCAGATTGCCAAGACCTGTCCGATCCAAATCAAACTGACCTCCTCTCCTCCACATGGCAGCATCATCAGAGCCATGCCCGTGTACAAGAAAGCCGAGCACGTCACAGAAGTGGTCAAACGGTGCCCCAACCACGAACTAGGACGAGACTTCAATGACAGTATGAAGCCAGATTCTCTCACCGTATCTGCTTGTATTTGGATATTTGATTTTCCCCAAAAAGGACCGTCTGGTATGTGAACTGTGTCCTCACCTTTGCTCTATCATTTACTCTATAGGTCAAGCAGCCCCAGCCAGTCACCTGATCCGAGTGGAAGGGAATAACCTCTCTCAGTACGTGGATGATCCTGTCACTGGCCGGCAGAGTGTCTTCGTGCCGTACGAGGCCCCACAGGTTGGTGCTTCATCAGCTACTGTGTATTATATAGACAGAATAGGCATAGTGCATTGTATTAGGTTCCTTATAGGGACCTCACTGGACTCCGAATTACATTTTGATCTACAGTGGATGCACAAAATATTCTTGATAATTACTCATTTCATGAAATTATACTGATGTGGTTGATTTACATATTACTGTTAATAGCAAGTGCAAAGTAATTTTTTCTTGGACAAGTAAAGTCACAAAGTAAAGTCAGAAATTATGCAGTCTTGCCTTCACTATTTGGTCTTTATAACGAGACAAGAAAAGGAATCCTCTCAATCAGAAAATTAAACATCCCTATAATCTTTAAACAAACAAAAAAAACAATTAAATAAAAAATGAAAAAACTGAAAACATAAAAACAACACAGATAAGTCAGTGGAGTCATAATGTTTCAAAGTCGCAAGTCTCAATTCATTTTATTTCTGTCAAGTCAAGTTGCAAGTCATCAAAACTCGAGACTCAAGTCCACATCTCTGTCTCAACATAAGACCCAAGTGTTGTTCAAGTCTCACGGTCAAGATTGGTCAAGCTCATACCAGAGAAACAGTCAATTTCAGTGCTTCATGAAAAGCACATCTATAAATAAAGATACCAGGCATGTCCAAACAAGCACAAGTGTGAGAAATCATCATGTCTGTGATTGCCTCTGAGGAGGTAAATGAAAGCACATTTTGTCTCGCCTCACGTCAGAGAACACTGCAGCACTGCCCTCTGGTGGTGGCTGGGTCACATTTACTGTAAAATGGGGGGGGGGGTTTGCTTGTGCGTGGATTGAAATTGTTTTAGTATTAAAAATCCTGAAATTCCCTTCTAAGTGTCAGAGACTAAACAGCCAAATCAACAATATTAAGATCTCTCAATGTCCAGTTATTGGTAAGATTCCTTCCTTGCTTTGTGTTTCAGGTGGGGACTGAGTTTACCACCATCCTGTATAACTTTATGTGTAACAGCAGCTGTGTGGGGGGCATGAACAGGAGACCCATCCTCATCATCATCACCTTGGAAACCAGGGAGTAAGTCAACAGTTCACAGTTCATCGACAAATAGTTCAGACTAGGTTCTTCTTTTGAGTTTAACAAGCGATTCTCGGCTCTATATTCTTTATGATCAACCAACAGTTCAATGAGATTTGCAAAAAAATACACATCAGGTTATACATACTATGTCCATTAATATTCAATACCAGTTACCACGATAATGTGCATTTCAGCAAAACCCTTTGACTGCAGACCTAGAGTATTGTGTTATATTGAGTGCATTGATCCAGCAAGCTTAATTAAAACTGAATAGTAAAGACATATTTGGAGAAAAAAAAAAATTTCATCAGAGTTTTATCAACACATTTCTCTTGATGGAAACATTTTGTGTTTCAAATCATCTCTGCAGTGGTCAGGTGTTGGGCAGAAGGTCATTTGAAGGTCGGATATGTGCGTGTCCTGGTCGAGACCGCAAAGCAGACGAAGACCACTTCAGGGAACAACAAGCCCTGAACGACAGTGTGGCCAAAAATGGCAGTGCCAACAAGCGCAGTGAGTTGAATTACCGGAATGACACAATCATGTTAACTAACTGCACTTTTAAATGATTAAAGTTATTAAAAGGAACTTTCATTTTGTTGTTGAGTCCGTTGGCCCCCTTTTGGAAAAAAGAGTAAACTTTGTTTTAGTAACATACATCCAGACTACAGAGCAGCTTTTTGCCTCAGACCTTTAGACTCTTCAATTCATTCTCAGCACTGCGCCATAGAAGATTTGAATTTTATGACCTATCCAACCTGGATAAGTCATAATGTGACCTGGTGGCAGGTATTAAAATAATTATGATAATTATACAGAATTATCCAGTATTCTTGATGATGGTCTAGTTTCATTATGTAAGTCATGTAAAGGCATTAGTATTAAATTATACGGGAGAGTATTTGGGCCAATGGTGAGGAAAAAAAGAGAGAGACGATTTTGTGAATAAAGTCAGCTTTGGTAACAAAGAATTACTTCTCTTTTAGCTAATGAACACAGTGTAGCTGTCATTATTAGGACTTTGAAGAGACTGTGCTGAAAACTACCTATGCTCAGAAGGAAAAACCACACAAGCTTGGCAGAGGTGGCCATGTGTAGTTGTTGTTGTTTCAACTTTATTCTCTACATTTTTACTTTTTTCTCAACATCAAGTAAAAAATGACAAAAAAGAACGTCCTCCTCTCATTTACTTTCTCCCCCCAGGCCCTCATACTCTGACTGTTGAAAGTTGGTTGTATTGGCTTAAAGATTCACGACTTTTCATTGTTGTGATACGTATCCAGGGTGTTGGTGTACATTCAACAATCAAACAAAATGGTCCAGCATATCTTGGTCCTTCAGTTCGTGAAATGGGTTTTAATTCTTCTTGATTATGATTTTGTTTCTGTCATTTTCCAGATCTCAAACAGAGTCCGACAAATATTCCCAGTCCAAATATTAACCTGAGGAAGAGGCGGCATGGAGAAGAAGAGATTTACTATATTCCTGTAAGAGCATTTCACACACTCAATGATTTTAAATTGACAAAATCATTCATGATTGAATGAATATGTATTCTGACCGCAAAGAGTCAAATACCGTTGTTTCAAACACACACACAAAAACAAATGAACCCTTTTAATATAATCCCCTGGCAGTGAATAATATGTTATGTTGCTGTATGTGCCTGGTTTGCGTGTAGGTTCGTGGTCGTGAGAACTTTGAGCTGCTGATGAAGATTAAAGACAGTTTGGAGTTGGTGGAGCTGGTGCCACAGCCGCTGGTGGAGTCCTACAGACAACAAACACAGCAGCAACTTCTGCAGAGACCGTGAGTCAGCATGATCATTAGATCAGCCAAAGTCGCATGAAAATACACTGAAATACTGACGTTTCTATATGAGGTATCTCCCAAAACTTACAGATATACACACACTGCTCTAACCATAGCCACGTTCTCCTCTTTTCTCTAGGAGCCATATAGCATCCCCGACCTCTTACTCTCCAATGTCCAACATGAACAAGCTTCACGGCCACGGCAGCCTTAGCAAACAGCCCATGGTCAACCAGCTGGTGGGGCAGCAGCCCCAGCAACACCACACTGCCCCCACCTCCATAGCTCATATGGGTGAGTGACTATGTCGGAGTGAATAAAATGTACTAATAGAGCATGTTTCCAGCCAATGTGTTGCGAGAAGTCTGATCAGAAAATATCAATGCGATAGCCTGTTTGTGCCGTCTTAGTACAGTTCTGCTCATTATTGTATTGATCACGCCTCCTTTCTCACAGGTTCAAACATGCTCAACAGCCACCACATGCAGACCAATGGTGATATGAATGGTGGCCACAGCAGTCAGACTATACTGTCTGCTTCCCACTGCAGCCCGCCCCCTCCGTATAATCCTGACCCCAGCCTCGTCAGGTACCTCACCCTCCAATGACACTCCTTCTTTATCGTACTGTAAAGGGCCAGCAGACAATCAGATGCACTTGTTGGGTTTTAATATGCAGATGGGTGCCGTGTTGAAGCCAGAAAGAGTTAGTGTTTGGCCATGTTCGTGCAAACCTTTCGAATAGATTTCAGGAAAAGTTCCCTTTTGGAGCAAAATGTGTCTAGATGGAACTGTGTTATACAGTCGGTCTGATTTGATCGACTCTGCTCTGTAAAAGCTTGCAATTACATCACAAACATGGCTGGTGCAATACTGAAAGTCCACTAGGAGAATTGGCCGCATGGAACTAATGTCTATACTACACAATGAAATTGGAAAAAGACAAGGTTTTGTTTTGGGAGCTGGTAAATTTATGAATGTTTTAAGTGAAAATAAAAGTGTGTTAACCCCTTATTGCAAAAGCTAAATATCTAAATCAGATGTGTTGATTAGGTCCCATTCAAAAACAGCACACACTGTTGTCTGTTTACTCCGGTCATACTGTCAAGCTGATCAAGAGTCGTAGACTTCCACCGTGGCTGCCAGAGGGTTTGTCATGTTGCCCAGCAGAGCAAACTGTGTGTCACAAACATCTAATATCATTCACGCTGTCACTGTTTGTACAGCCATCCTTTGCAATGCACTACAGCGAATTTTCTTCAAAAGAAATTTCCATTGTTTTATTTGTTTCATTTGACAGGGTTTTTTTCATATTTTTTCTAAGCTAATGTGTCGATGCAGTCATCTTAATACTCAGACTCTGCTTTGCAATTTTTAACATTCTTTCAAACATGTTTCCAGATTGTTATGTTTTTTTTTTTGTTGTACAGTTACATTGCACAGTTAGCTTACTTTTCCATTACACTGTGTATGTTGCCAAAACTTTTACATTTCATGTATTTATAATAAAGGTTCTTCATCAAAGCAAGAGTGGCCTTATGAATTATTAATAGAAATGCATGCTTGTAATTTTACATCCACAGCATCAATCGAGATGTCTAGTTTCTATACACTTGAGGCTAGACCTGATGACCTGTGATCTAATTCTTTCACTAAGTTTTGAAAAAAAAAGCTAATTATAGCATGACTGATTATAATAGTGAAATAATGATGTTACGTAATGGACTGAGGTGTTTTTATATTTAGCTCTCTCTAAAGATAAATGCTGAACCCAATTATCAAGGATATTCTTTATTCTACTCAAGTACAGCTGCACTTTTCATTAGTGTTAATGAAATAGATTTTTTCTTTATATATACTGTATATATCTCAAAGTCCTACTTCTAGCTTTGTAGCTGTGGTCTCATAGCAGTCTAAGCAGCCCTGCTTTTCTCCCCACACAGCTTTCTAACCAGTCTGGGCTGTCAGAACTTCATTGAGTACTTCACCTCCCAAGGCCTCCAGTCTATCTACCATCTCCAGACTCTCTCCATGGAGGTAACCACTCTGTTCATGCATTCACAATAAAAAACAAACAGTGAAGGAAATAACAAAATCTAGTGAACATAAAACCATAAGGAAAGTAAGTACCAGGAATTTTGCTTAGTCTTACTAAAGGTACCCTGTGGAGTTTTTCGCCTCTAGCAATTTCATGAGTAGGCTTCATATATTTTTAATTTATCAGCCAACACGAAGATGCACACGCACTCTTATCATTTACTTGTCTTTTTTCCTACATTCTCACACTCATCCAATGTCTAACTTTGTGCCTTCACCAGGATTTAGGTGCCCTGAAGATTCCGGAGCAGTCCCGCCTTGCCATCTGGCGAGGTCTGCAGGACATGAAGCAAGGCGCTATTCAACTGCCCGCCTCTTCTCATCACCATGACTATCATGGCCAGCAGCTTCTTCGCTCCAGCAGCAACATGGCTGCCTCTGCCATGGCCGCCATCGGGGCAGCCGGCGGGGAACTGCAACGACAGCGTGTCATGGAGGCTGTGCACTTTCGCGTCCGCCACACCATAACCATCCCCAACAGGTCAGGAGTCGTCGGAACGTCTGGGATGACAGCAGCTGCTGACGAGTGGGCTGACTTTGGTTTTGACATGCCTGACTGCAAGCTGTCACGTAACAAGCACTCTATCAAGGAGGAGTTCATGGAAAGTGATGTTCACTGAGGCCTGAAAAAAAATCTTTGGACTGTTTCGCTATATTATTGTCAGCATCAGCCGAAATACTGCGTAAAAGCATGTGGATGGGGTCTTTAAATGTGCTTAATGTGTTGCTGTCACTGAGTTTTTAATCAAGTTCCATTTTGAATTCGGAACATTTTCAGTGTGTTAATGCACTTTCCTGTGCAGTCTTTATTTTGTGTTTTTGAAAAGTTGTTCCACCCAGAAGGTTGACATGAGATGACACAACAGGACATCTGTTATGTTCCTTATGCTGCTACCACTGTAGCAACAGCATTGTCAAGGCAATGCTGAAGCTAATCATACACGGTTTCTGACTATACTTTGGATACTCTGATGAGTGCGTGTTTAAAGAGGTTTTTTTCCGTAACATGGGGTGTTGTTTGATTGCACTTTGCAATAATACATGACACATTTTCCAGCATCTAATTTCATTCATGGTGAACACAAGATGTAGCAATCGCACAATCGCACTAATGTCACAGTAGATGTGTAACCATTTCACTACTTGCTAAAATCAATTTTGTGTCTGAAAACAAAAAAATTGTTCTCACCTGACTTATTTATTGTACTCTCAGTTTACCCTTCACCTGTATAAATGTATATACTGTATCTTGTATATGTTTTGGACTAGATGTGGTTGAAAAGGGGTATTTAGATTCAAGATGGTGTATCTCCTGTTTGAAACAAATGTATAGAACTGAAAGGCAAATCAAACTCACAGCTACAGGAAGACAGTCATGTATATTTGTAACGATTATAATAATGTGATGACATCTCGTTAGATATACCCTTATCATTTCATTGTTTAATGGACGTTTGTATTAATAGCATGTATTCATGAAAACTCCTAGTGGAAATCACATTCAATACGTAGTATCACTGCATCCACTACTTTTTTTTTTATTAGGTCATAAGAAATAATGTGTTGATTCTTTATACTGTAAATACGCATTGCAAAACAGTTGAGAAACAAAATATCAAAATCAGTATTATCTCTTAATAACAGGGATTCAATCAGAATTGTGAATAATAAATTAAAAACCACATCCCTGTTTACCAAGACACAATATAAGTAAGTAGCATTTTTGTCCTCTGTGTAGTTTGAAAAGCCTTGCGGGGCAAGGTCTTCATATATTGATTACAGCTTGTTGCGTATCTAGTGTGTATCTTCATGGCACTTGTTTGTGGACATTTAATAGCAACATTCCAATTTTATTTCTAGGTTGCCATGCAGCATGATTAATCATGGTGCAATTCTAGTAATGGTGTCAAAAAAGTTTGTAGTAACAACATGACATTGTACCATGATAAGAATTTGTTCCTAACTTGCAACCATTTTCGTTATCAAGGCCTTCTCACTGTCAAAGACACACATACTTTCACCCACTAACCATCAACTGGTCAAAGAAAGAGCACTTTAATGCTTGGAAAGTAAAATATTTTGTGCTTATGATGATCAGTATTATGCATTATCACAATGTAAAAAGAAATAGTGATTGTTTTGATATTTCTGGTAAGTTTTTTGTTATCGGTTTTGTTAAGATGTGTAATTATATAACTATTACTGTTTGTCGGAGTCCATTAGTTTCAACGGTTGTTAAATTGTGTTGTTTTTTTTAATAACGTGGATATTAAAATACTTGCCTTCCTCTAATGTCTCTCTTTATCTGACTCGAAAAGGTCTTAAACTCATTTCCGATCTGAGTTTTATTGAATGAACATATAAGTTAATTGTCGGTGGAGAAGCCATACATTTAGGCAGCGTTTAATGAGATGTGATATTAAGATGTTATTTGGGCTATTTGTATGTAGTTAATCAGGTGGGAGCAGATGTGCTTGTGTTCATTCATGGGACCGCAGTGTTTAATCTTGAATCCTATCGAGGCTCGGCGTTTCGTTTTCGGGGTTCGACTGTCTTGCCTGCCGTATGTTCGAAGCCTCGCGGAAGTACTGACGTGTTCACACGAGAAGTAGCTAGTTTAGCTAGCTAGGTAGAGCCGGGTAGTGACACAGCGGCCGTATCAGGTAAGAAAGGACTGTCATTGATTATTTTCACTGTGTTTGCAGACACAACGGAGAGACGCAGACAGGTATTAAAAGTAAGAAGCACATTTCAAGTTGATTGTGTCATTCAGTGAGTTACGGGTTTGGTTACTCGAGAATACTTTCATTTCTAACTGTGCTAACGTTAGCCGGCTAGCTGTGGATCCGTTGGCAACGTAGTACTATCTCCGGAAGTGAGTTGTCAAGTTACCGATGTCCTTGCTGGTATTTGTAGTTTATTTTTTCCACAGAACCACTTATCTCAATGGACAGACAGTGAGTAATGAACTACATTTTCTTTTGCCAGGCTTTAATGCGCGTTTCGCTAGAGTTTTGGGAAATGTAGTTAGATATTGTCATTTAAGGGCCGCTCGGGTCAAGCTGAAGCTTTACTAAAACTACATCACCCATACAGTCGGTGATTTGGATCAAAGGGCAATGTACGTTCTGGTGGCCAGTTAGCTACTACGAGAGCTAATTTCTAAGCTAACGCGCATAACTTCCCAATCATATATCTAACGAAACGTCAGTAACTGCTGTTACAAAATTTGTTCCAATCGTAGCCATATGGGTTCCCCATAGAACCTCATTCAGAACAGGACCTAACCCGCATTAACGTTTACTTCCTTCCTGACTGCCTAAGCCTGTAAGTAATTGTTAGTGATGCAGCTAACGTTAGCCACAACTAAAAACAGTTGTGCAGGATTTTGCCTTTTAAAGCTAATGGTACGTCTCAATACGAATGATTAAAATGCCCTGTAATTGCAACATCAATGCAGCACAAGATGGTAATCAAATATCTGCAACTTGACCTCAAAATACATCGATAAAGATGGGCAACCAGCTAACATTACCTAAAAAAAAAAAATCATGATCCAGTCGCTACAAAACCAATGGATCTCTGCAAAGTCCTCAGAATAAGTAGCAGCAATATGTCGCCATTGGTTAGACCTACAAAGAATCGTTAATTAGCATGGCAATTTAAACAGAGCGATGCCTATGTTGTTCACTAAGGTCAGGCCATTTCCCCCATGACCCCCATGTCCGTAATCGAGCTACATGCCCCCCCGTGGTCATCTGACAGGTAATTGTAGGACAGCTGCCCATCTGAATTGACCTCAAAAGTTGGATAAATACACGAGACAGTAGGTAAATTACCTTCTTAGCTAGTATGTCTTTTTAGTGGTATACTTGGTGCATACAGAAAGGAATATCCATTTCCTCTGCTGCTGTTTCATATTTTCTTAGGAACACTTTGAGCACACTGTATGTGTATTACTAACACTTTCTTTAAAGATAACATGTTGTCAACTGTATGTTATTAATGATCCATTACTTCTATAAACACATGCAAATTTGCAGGGACTCTTTTGACTATCTTTTAAAAAGGCCTCACAGCAAGTTGGATTATTTTTTTTACAAATTTTAGGCTGTAGTATATTTCCGAAGAATATCCAAAAATACAACATCTTCATGTTAATAATCCTGTTTGATTCTAATTTGTGAAGCACATCTTTGGGGCTAGAGATGACTCCTGAAATTAGACATGTTTCAGATGTTTTAGTTTATAGATTGTGTCTGTATGTGCTTCTGTGTTGTTAGAATGTCGTTCCAGTCTGTTTTTAATTCATATGGCCAAGTTGTCTATATTAAAGCAATACTAATTCAAATGTGTTTTTTGTCTTCATTGATAGAATGTCAGAAGGGGACAGTGTTGGAGAGTCAATCCATGGCAAACCATCGGTAGTCGGTGCCTTTTTCACACGGATTGGACAGGTAACATCTTTTGCATAGACTACACATTAGCAGCGCAGTGCTTTTCTGAAGCGCTATCTATCACATATATTTTATCTCATTTGTACTTTAAATGATCACGTCAGTAGCAGCATTCCTCAAGCCTTGTACTTAGCAGTGTTATCAGTGCTGAAAAAATGTTATCAGGACATCCTGACTGTAAGTGGGAAGATAGCCTTAAATTTGTCCCATGGTATTGGCCAGTCAGGCAGAGAGAAATGGGCTCAAGTGTTAAGGGATACTTGTATTAAAACATATTCCTTCACAGTAATTACAGCAATGATAAGCATGAGATGCTTAGGTAATGTCCATTATCATTGTATCTCCACAAAGTGAAAGTAATACTTTTTCAGAGACTTCCTTTTATTTTTTTGTAACAGATCTATCAGTCATGGCTAGACAAGTCAACGCCGTTCTATGCAGTGCGGTGGGCAGCCACTCTACTACTCACTGCTGTCTACATGATCAGAGTGTACATACTACAGGTAAGGTTTTCATTTATTTATTCATTCATTTACAATTTTTTTCTTTGCTCTGGGAAGTTAGAAAATGTCAATAGTTGTAACAAAGGCATTTGATTACAAAATGATTCACTTGCACTGTAATGTCCAGTTTGTCAGATTGAGAGGTGTTCATTCATCTGTACTTTTAAATATTAGTGATTTTGTTTAACTGGAATGCAGTATATTTAAGGCTCATTGTTTTTGGCTTTCACTGATTTTCACCAAAGGTGAAAGATTGGCTTAGAGGACGCTCAAAGAGGACAGTGACTGTATTTTCTCTTGTCGCAACTCACCTGTATAATGTGTGATACTTGTCCACTCGCCAATTCATGTATACATAATTTTTTAATCACAAATGTGGACTTTTAGCCTGTTGATTTGGTTATGTTCCTTATGCTGCTTTTCAGGGTTGGTATATAGTAACATATGCTTTGGGAATCTACCATCTCAACCTGTTCATTGCTTTTCTATCGCCAAAAGTGGACCCTTCACTGCTTGACGAAGGCAAGTTGACTGAAATCAGATCATTTTTTTTGTCACTTTGTCTACTCAATTACATTTAGGATTTTGATTTGTCACATATTTTTCAGTACCAATTCGATCAAAGGTCAAAGTATAATCAGATAATCTAAGAATGCTTTCCCATACACTCCACGGCTAAGCACAGAACAGTATTCTGCATTTACTGTATACATTTGAGGATACAGTTAGAATTCATTTTTATCAAGTGTTTATTTGGAATTGTGTAACTTGGCATGGAAATAAATGGATTCAAACACACAAAAGAGCAGCACATCCATAAAGTCAAACTGGTAGCATCCAAGGAAATAAAATGTCATAGTGCCAGCCACACTGTCAAGTATGTAAAATGCTAACACATTACAGCAGCAACTGCTTAGTTCCAAAAACTGGAAATAGTTTATTCACCTTATGTGGCTTATTGTGTAAACAAATAATTGTGACATGTGACTATTAATGCCCTAAGTACTGTCATTTGCTCTTCTCAAGAAAAAAAATTTGATTGTGATGGTGTTTTTTTTTGTTGTTTTTTAATCTATTGGCTTGCACATTTGTTGGTCTTATTGCTGAGTTGGGACTGAAGACAATTTTAAATAACTTGTACATCACCCCGTAATCTTTCTGTAACGCAGATGAGGGCCCATCCCTTCCTACCAAGCAGAACGAAGAGTTCCGCCCTTTCATCAGGAGGTTGCCTGAATTCAAATTCTGGTGAGTCCAGCTTTTGGTCAGGGCATCTGTCTCTGTCATCTATAGAGTGATTGCAGATTAGATTCTTTAGATCAGGGGTTCTCAATCTTTTGCAAGCTGGGCCCCCCCAAAGCTGGTTCATGGCAGTGGCCCCCCCAGGAAGAAGAAAAAAATAGAAAAGAAAAGCTGTCCAGAATTGCCACAGGCCCTGTTTTTTTGAATTGAAATATCTGGGGTCGGTAAGGTATCGCTGAGTGGCCTTGATGCCTGTCACTCATGATGAGTCGCTTCTCGTCACCTCTCCGCTGTGTCTGCAGACAGAGAAACGTCGTGCGGCTGCTTCTCCCGAGTTTTCTTCAGCATATCTTACGACAGAAAGTTTGAATTTCAAGTCGTACTTTCTATTTTTTTGCTGCACCGGAGCCATGGCGATCATCAGTGTGATATTGACTGACAGAAAGCACAATACCTGAACAAGGCGAAGAAGAAAAACATGCAGTGTCAGTGGTCTCGTCCTCTTCCTTGATTTAAAAAATAAATAAATAAATTAGACTATGCATTTATTTGGAACCGGAGGTTATTTATCAAAATATACACCTGCACCTAGCGTTTAAAGGGGACACTGCCGTTAATTGAAACACGGCTATTATTTGGTAATATACGGTACATTTACACCCCGCTCTGTAAGCCAGGGCGGGAACGGCGGCGGCCATGCGGACGCGGAGTGCGTGTGTCTCCTCTCTGCTCTGACTGCAGGCTGGACTGCTGCGCGAGGCTACTGAGAGATTGACCGCCTGTGAGTGCTTTTGAACGGGGGAGGGACTCACGGCAGCACCCGCTGCCCGTTGAGCACAGTGACTGCAGAGTGATACATGCTTTCTAATCAGAGTCTCCAAACACAACAAAAGTCTCCAATAACACCAGTAAAAGTCGCTAGATTTGTCGCTAGTCGCTTTTGACAAAAAAAGTCATAGGAGGATGATTTGTTTGTGTGTTATAATAGTCCAACCACTTGCATTTCGACATGGGGGGAATTTTCGTGATTTTTTAAAATTTTTTTCAGATTTTTTTTTTCCTCCCATCCTGTAGCCTACAGGATGGGAGGAATTTTTCAAATTTGAATGTCAGCAACATTGAACATTGAACACTGTCCTTGACATGGGGCCTTTTATTCTCCCTTTTTTCCTTTCCCAGAGCCATTTACGTTCTAGCCTTTAGACATTAAAGTACATCATATCTGGAGTCCATCTTTGAAGAAAAAGGCTAATTTCCAATTGTAGTTTTGCTGTCATATACTCCATTATATAGACTTGTTTCAGTCTGTGGCAACACAGTTTTAACTGAGGTTATGTCCCTCTTCTATGCAGGCATTCAGCAACAAAAGGCATCGTCATCGCCATGATTTGCACATTTTTTGATGCCTTCAATGTGCCAGTGTTCTGGCCTATACTTGTAATGTACTTCATCATGCTCTTCTGCATCACCATGAAGAGGCAGATCAAGGTAAAGTATACATTGACCCACATCAACACCAGACATTAGAAGACAACACAAAAACTAAAGTAGAAATAACTCTGATAAAGCTTTTAGCAAAAAATAAGATCTTAACACTCAAAGGTCATATGTTTTGAAGGGCTGCATTATATGGTATAGATATTGCTGCTGTTCACTGTTTTATGCAGTTATTTTGTTTAATTTTGAATATGTGAATACCTTATGCTAAGTGCTAAATCATTCCCGTTTTATTTATGTCACTGATTAAGCTGACAGTCATTGTTCTTCTCTTGGGATATGTTACCCAGGAAATATCTGTTGATAATCTTCATCTTTTTCTTCCCTCTCCCTTTTTTAGCACATGGTCAAGTACAGATACCTACCCTTCACACATGGGAAGAGGACATACAAAGGCAAGGACGACACAGGGAAAACATTTGCTAGTTAAAAACTCCCACCTACCCTTCCCCTCCTTCTCATTTGAAATGTATCCGTCACAGCTAGTGGGGAGTGACCAGGGTTTTTTTTTTGTACACGGGACAGTAACCTGAAAACATGCGTTAAAATGCAAGTTTTGATCCATGGTTCACAGTGTTGAGGTAATGAGCAGCACGGATCAAATTAGCTTGGGAATATTGCCTTTGTCTATCAAGGGGTCGGATTTTTTCTTTCTTTCTTTTTTTGGAGGACCATGATCCTCACTTTAGGATTGGTCGGAATTTTTTCAACAGTAGGTGAGACAGTGCTGCCTATTGCCTTTTTAACCCCATTAGGTAAGTATAAAGTCATCAGGAAGGAACCACGCTGAAAAAAATTGCAGTGAAATTTGTGATATTTGAATTTTTTTTTTTCCTCATCCCAAGTGAAACAAATCTGCCAACTTTTACCTATTTGTAACAAGTTATACATTGGAAGTTAGTAGTATAAGTAGCAAAATAACATGATTAGATATGTGAGAGGAAAACTGGAGGAAATGTCACATTCTTCAAGTTGAAGGCATAGGAGTGTCTCAGCCAATTGTCCTCTGTACTAAATGCAGACAAAGTGGAGAAATCAGTCACATTTTATTTGAATATGCATTCATGACAGGTGAAAAAAAAACATCAGTCACATTTCATCTCCTGATATGACAACACTCAGCTAATACGCTTATTAATTTATGTTCATTTTAAATTGGCAACTGAATGTCTGTGTACTACGTGATTCTCAATAGCATAGCTAGTGGAGCAAACCAATATGGATGATTATCGGTGACCTCATCATTTGAATCTTGAGCCACCCACCACAAAATTGAATGCACAATTCAAAGCGAGTGTCACAAACCCAACTCATTTAGTCTCCTGTAGCCTGTAGTCTAAATCAGCTCTTTCTACTTTGGCGCCTTTGTACAGTTTACTGTAACAGATGGGATACTGTGTCATTGACCACCCCTATTAACCACATTTCTTAATTAAAGGGGCAATTGGCTTGAATGGCAAGTGATTCAATTTGCTTTACCTCAGATTTTTCACTATTTTGACAACAATTATCAAAATATATTGTGCATACAAAGTGCACAACCAATATTCAAGGCCAATTCTTAACAAGGTCTAATCTGAGATAACTGTCAAGAAATGACATGTTTGCCCCGGCAACTCTTTGAAACATTTGACCATCTTTGTTTCAAAGCCTTGGGTCTTTTCCATTTGTGTAGATTAGCTGTTGTAGTCCTTTATAATCTGTGTTTACTTTGGAAAAAAGTTATGGTAAATATAGTCATTCCAAGCAAACTTTTGTTCTCTTTCTTTTTCAGAGGAAACATAAGAAAACAGAGATTGAGAGCTTTTATTATAACAAATGGATGAAGTGGGTGGCGATCACACTTTCTTTTCTATAAACCCTGTTGATTTCTTTTTTTCTCCATTTTTATCAGAATGCTGGGGATTATCTGTCATTACTTAACATTGATCAGCACTGTTGTAAGGGATCAAAACATTTTCCTGTAAAAAGTTTGTGTTTCAAAGGATTGTATGGAGGATTTGTGTATATATATATTTTAAAATATGAATTTCTTTGAGATTATTTTTCTTTTCTTTTTTTTTTCTTCCAACCACCATACTGTTTCCAAGTGTTTAAATCCATTCAGTTGAAATTGGTGAAAGCAGAACTGGTTAATTGGGTTCTAGATTTGATGAATTTAATATGTTTCTCATGGATTGCATGTCATTGTTTTCTTGTGCTACAGATATAAACAAAAACTTGATTTTAATAACTTAAGTGTAATTTTTTCACTCCAAATGCTATTAAAGAGACTGTGTCCCTTCAAACAGTGCATATGTGTCTCTGCTTCATATTTTGTATACGGAGGGAGGAGAGTTGAAGGACGAACAACAAAATATTTTTTTTATCTTAAACCCTATGTGTACACACCACAGAGACTGTAGCTGAAGTTTAGATGACTTTTGCATACTGATTTGTTTATGGCTCTCCAGCCAATTATACTTATCTATGCGCGACATCTAGTTCACACCCAAATGCATGGAAATGGGGCACAGTCATCATCAGTTCTCAACTTTCTTAAGGCAGAGGAAAATTCCATGAGAGTTCATATCAGACGGGTAAACTGTAACGACAACAATGAAGCACTGCCTGGCTTTTCTGTGTCTCCTGGGACCTTTTCTACACGCTTTGGCTCAATGCACTGTCCCAGCCTCAGAGTTTCAGCTGGAAGGGGATTTTTTGATAGGTGGACTTTTTGGAATTCATCATGTTGATGGCCCTGATAATCATCACAGACCAGCATTCACTGACTGCTCCCGGTAAGTTTTACAACATCTCTGAGCAGATACTTTCTGAAACTAGTTGTGTGTCAGATTTTCAAGTCAATGGAACTTAAGTCAGCATTAGTGATCTCAGTCCTTATTCAGTGTCTCTAAAGCCTTCACAGACGTAATAATGAAACTGATTCTCTCTCACTGTCCTTTCTCTGTCCACAGTAAACCCTTCATTCTGTCAAGTTATCAGAGGTTTCATGTGATGAGATTCTCTGTAGAGGAGATCAATAACTCTACCAGCCTACTGCCAAATGTCTCTCTTGGCTATGAAATATTTGACCACTGCTCAGATACACAGAGTTTTCCAGGTGTTTTAAACCTCATCTCAGTCAATGGCATGATCCAACCTCAGCACGAACCAAACAAGGATCTCACTAAAGTTTCCAAAGTGATAGCAGTGGTCGGCACTTACGTGAGCACTGAAACACGGACTGTAGCCCCTCTTTTTATGAGGAATCTCATTCCTATGGTAAATTTGCCAACTACTGTTTTTAACAATTTCTTTTCAGATATATTGAGTGATTTCATACCAAGGTTTATTTAAGAATTTATGAATTAAGAAGTAATAAAAATGTCTCTCTTACTCTTTTGACAGGTCAGTTACGGAGCTTCTAGTTCAGTCTTTTCAATAAAACAGAATTTCCCCTCTTTCCTGCGAACAGTGCATCCCAATAAAGACATCATAGAAGTGATTGTTAGGATTCTGCAGCACTTCAACTGGCGCTGGGTATCTTTCCTTAACATCGATGATGATTATGGCAATGATGGACGGGAAGTGTTCATAAAGATGATTAAGGACACTGACATCTGCCTGGCATACACCAAAAGCCTCAGTCATGATACAGATTACTCCCAAATATTCAAGCAGATCGAGGCACAGAAGATACGTATCATAATAGTTTTTGCAGCTGAATGGACTGCTGAAGCTCTCATTGAGTCAGCAATACAACTGAATATCACAGACAAGGTTTTGATAGCAAGCGATGGATGGTCCTCAAACAAGGAGCTCCCCAAGAAGAGAGGAATCAAAAATATTGGAACTGTACTTGGGGTAGCTCAGCCAATAGTGAAATTGCCTGGTTTTAGTGATTTTGTCTATGCTTCCAAAAGCCAGAATGATTGTGAAAATTCAGACCAACAGATGTTTTGCAATCAGATTTGCAACTGCAGTAACCTGAGTGCAGAAGATGTCATTCTTGCAGACCCATCTTTCTCTTTTACTGTCTATTCTGCTGTATATGCCATCGCTCATGCCTTACACAATGTCTTGCAATGTGGATCCAACGGATGTAATCGGAACATTACAGTGCACCCACATATGGTGAGTATACAAAGAATTTGAGAACTTATTTAATTTATTCTCACTGATTCTTGGCCAGTTTCTTTACCATGCCATTTGATGTGTCCAATCCCAGCACAACATACACATTTGCACAAATTGATGGCGTTCAGCGTGATGCTTTGAATAAACAAGCTTTTCAATGAGTTTTGTAAGACAGAGATCAATCTCATTAGAGCTCTTCGTTGGTTAAAACATGATGGAATATTTTTAAAAGCCTATTCAATCAACTCCACATATGTTCAGTGTGAACACATGCGAGTAATCTGTACTTTGTGTACCCTCATCAGGTTCTAGCGGAGCTGAAGAAGTCAAACTTTACACTTCTAAACCAGAGTATTGAGTTTGATGAGAATGGTGACCCCAAGTACGGATCCTTTTCAGTACTTTTCTGGAACCAAACTGGTGATACGGAGGAAGTCGGCTTGTATCATTTTAACCCATCGTTCCATTTCTTCATCGACAACAGCAAAATTCAGTGGCACACCAAGGACAAAGTGAGTTTTTTTTTTATTTCCTGACAAGAGTTTATAAAATACATGTTGATATAAAAAATACTTTGTTTTGGTTTTCCCTCTTCTGCGGGGATGTGTGTGTGCAGATGAAGTGTTTGTTTATTAATGGCACTGACAGGCAACAAAACCCAGTATAACTAAACATGGCGTGATTCGATGATATCTGGAAATAAAAAATGTGTTGATTATATTTTACAGACCCTGCTTAGAATGTTTAAAAAGCTGTAAAGACATAATTACTGCTACTTCTCTATCATTTGCATGTAACCCTTGTGATTATCTTGTCTTGGACAGGTGCCTACATCACTGTGTTCCCAGGAATGTCCTGTAGGTCATAAAAAGATGTATAGTGGAATCCACAAATGCTGCTTTGATTGTGAAAAATGTCCCAAAGGAACTTATGTCAACAACACAGGTAAATTATTATACATGAGAGGAAGAGGGTTATGGCCAAGAGAGTGTAACAGTCATTTCATGGTGATTAGTCGCAGCTACACAGATCGAATCACTGTGGCATCAGGCTAACAGCATCAGTCAGTTTTTTTCTGGTGTCATGAACTGTAACATTTAAAGATACTTACTCAAACAAGATGGTCTGACATATGTGGCTCACTCCTTGAACTGATCTCTCTTTACAAACAGAGAATTTTTTAAGAGCTGACCTTAACTATATTGTCAATCTGTCCTTTTTTGTTTTCATCAGCAAATCCTTACGAATGCCTCAAATGTAAGGAGACAGAGTGGTCTGAAGAAGGAAGCACATCATGCAATCTGCGAGCGGTGGAGTACATCCCATTCACAGACAAAGGAGCTGTAATGATCGTGGTCTTGGTCTGGGTTTTGGTGGGTCTCACAGCAGCCATGTCTGTTCTCTTTGCCATCAACTACAACACACCTGTTGTCAGATCTGCTGGGGGACCAATGTGCTTCTTAATTTTAGGCTGCCTCAGTCTGTGTAGTATCAGTGTGTTCTTTTACTTTGATAAGCCTACAACGTCCTTTTGTATCTTAAGGTTCTTGCCATTTCTTTTGTTCTACACTGTTTGTCTGGCATGTTTTGTTGTGCGGTCGTTTCAAATTGTTTGCATTTTCAAAATAGCTGCCAAGTTCCACAAGGTCAGCAGTTGGTGGATGAAATATCATGTACAATGGCTGGTCATCACTTTGGCATTTGGTACTCAGGTGCTCTTACTTCTTATTGGCTATAATTATGACCCACCCAAGTCCTACAATGAAACAGCTGCGTACCAAGACAAAATAATACTTACTTGTGATCATAATTTTAAAGCATTCTCTGGTTCTTTGGTTTTAGTTTTATTTTTGTGCTCTCTTTGCTTCATTTTCTCCTACATGGGAAAAGATCTCCCAAAAAATTACAATGAGGCCAAAGCAATAACCTTCTGCCTGCTCCTGTTAATCCTCACCTGGATTATCTTTTCCACTGTACGTGTACTTTACCATGGTAAGAACAACCAAACTCTTAACGCTCTGGCAGTACTCTCCAGTCTCTACTCCTTTCTGTTGTTTTATTTCCTCCCAAAATGTTACATCATCATTTTTCAATCGTACAAAAACACACAGCAGTACTTCCAAGGTCTCATTCATGATTACACCAAAACAATGAGCCAGTAGTGGGCCTCCAGTAAATATGTTATTGTATACAGAATAATTGATAGGCTTCAGGTCATCTGAATGCTTTGACATTGAATTTCTTTTGTTGTAACCTAATCATGTTTTGTTCATACATCTTAATATTTGCTATAAATATATACAGTAATTAACATTTCAACAGGGGGTACACTTACCGTTGTAGGTGGTTGTCTACAGCCACGCTAACAGCTCTGTGATGCTGCAGCTGACTCATAGGTACAACATTTCCTTAAGCTAAATGCTAACATCAGCTTGCTAGCATGCTTGCAACGACTCATGCTGATGCTGAACAGGTATGATATTTACTTTGATCACCATCTTGGTTTAGCCTGTCAGCATGCTAAGATTTGCTAAGTGGAAATGAAACATGCAACTGAAGGTGATAGAAATGTTATTTCAGCAAAGTACAAAATAAATTAAAAATTGAATAGTTATTGAGACACTTACTTAAAACCTCAACTGTGGTCATCTAAGTCACGCTATGCAGGGTCGTGTTGAAGTCTGAACTCGTGAGTCTTGAGTCTTTTGCGGAAGATGGCGAGTGACTCTGCTGTCCTGACATTGGTCGGGAGTTCATTCCACCACTGAGGCACCAGAACAGATAGTCTGTCGTCGAGGATTACGCCCAGGTTCCTTGCATTTGATGAAGGCGATACTGTGACGTCCTCGACCGTGACTGACAGGTCCATGTGAGGGCAGTCTTTCCCGGGATAAAGAGGAGTCCTGTTTTATGAAGGTTGAGCTTGAGGTGGTGCGTAGTTGTCCAAGCAGACAGCCTGATGTTAGGCTACATTGTGCTCACATGACACCATCACTAAGCATCTTACTACACAATTACCTTACATGTTTTCTATAAACTGCTGGGGGAGCAAACCAATATGGATGATAATCGGTGACCTCATCATTTGAATCTTGAGCCACCCACCAAAAAATTGAATGCATTATTCAAAGCGAGTGTCATAAGTCCAACTCATTTAGTCTCCTGTAGCCTGTAGTCTAAATCAGCTCTTTCTACTTTGGCGCCTTTGTACAGTTTACTATAACAGATGGGATACTGTGTCATTGACCACCCCCATAAACCACATTTCTTAATTAAGGGGGGCAATTGGCTTGAATGGCAAGTGATTCAATTTGCTTTAACTCAGATTTTTACAGTAGTTTGTGGAGAATTATCAAAATATATTGTGCATACAAAGTGCACAACCAATATTCAAGGCCAATTCAACACAAGGTCTAATCTGAGATAACTGTCAAGAAATGACATGTTTGCCCCGGCAACTCTTTGAAACATTTGCCCATCTTTGTTTCAAAGCCTGGGGTCTTTTCCATTTGTGTAGATTAGCTGTTGTAGTCTTTTATTATCTGTGTTTACTTTGAAAAAAGTTATGGTAAATATAGTCATTCCAAGCAAACTTTTGTTCTCTTTCTTTTTCAGAGGAAACATAAGAAAACAGAGATTGAGAGCTTTTATTATAACAAATGGATGAAGTGGGTGGCGATCACACTTTCTTTTCTATAAACCCTGTTGATTTCTTTTTTTCTCCATTTTTATCAGAATGCTGGGGATTATCTGTCATTACTTAACATTGATCAGCACTGTTGTAAGGGATCAAAACATTTTCCTGTAAAAAGTTTGTGTTTCAAAGGATTGTATGGAGGATTTGTGTATATATATATTTTAAAATATGAATTTCTTTGAGATTATTTTTCTTTTCTTTTTTTTTTCTTCCAACCACCATACTGTTTCCAAGTGTTTAAATCCATTCAGTTGAAATTGGTGAAAGCAGAACTGGTTAATTGGGTTCTAGATTTAATGAATTTAATATGTTTCTCAAGGATTGCATGTCATTGTTTTCTTGTGCTACAGATATAAACAAAAACTTGATTTTAATAACTTAAGTGTAATTTTTTCACTCCAAATACTATTAAACAGACTGTGTCCCTTCAAACAGTGCATATATGCCTCTGTTTCATATTTTGTATACAGAGGGAGGAGAGTTGAAGGACGAACAACAAAATATTTTTTATCTTACACCAAGGTTTCGCTACACTTGTTTTCCTGGAGTTGACTCCTTTTCAAAAAACATCTCTAGATTGATCATCAGAAATATGAAATAAAAAACACTCTCTTCATTGACAAACAGGCACTCTCCAGCAGCAGTTAGATTATTTTTTGCATACTGATTTGTATATCATCGCTCAGCTATTCATAGCTGTCTGGGAAAAGAGTTCACAGACTGGCAAACTAAATGACAACAATGAAACGCTGTCTTGCTGTTGTGCGATTCCTTTGTGATTTGTCACTTTGTTCCTAATTGTTGGAAATTTGTCTAAAAGAAGGAACTCATAATTTCCAGGATTATCATGGAGGATTCTTTCTGATGGAGGCAATATACTTGCTTGCGCTTGATTGTTAAACCCTATGTGTACACACCACAGAGACTGTAGCTGAAGTTTAGATGACTTTTGCATACTGATTTGTTTATGGCTCTCCAGCCAATTATACTTATCTATGCACGACATCTAGTTCACACCCAAATTCATGGAAATGGGGCACAGTCATCATCAGTTCTCAACTTTCTTAAGGCAGAGGAAAATTCCATGAGAGTTCATATCAGACGGGTAAACTGTAACGACAACAATGAAGCACTGCCTGGCTTTTCTGTGTCTCCTGGGACCTTTTCTACACGCTTTGGCTCAATGCACTGTCCCAGCCTCAGAGTTTCAGCTGGAAGGGGATTTTTTGATAGGCGGACTTTTTGGAATTCATCATGTTGATGGCCCTGATAATCGTCACAGACCAGCATTCACTGACTGCTCCCGGTAAGTTTTACAACATCTCTGAGCAGATACTTTTTCAGTGTCTCTAAAGCCTTCACAGACGTAATAATGAAACTAATTCTCTCTCACTGTCCTTTCTCTGTCCACAGTAAACCCTTCATTCTGTCAAGTTATCAGAGGTTTCATGTGATGAGATTCTCTGTAGAGGAGATTAATAACTCTACCAGCCTACTGCCAAATGTCTCTCTTGGCTATGAAATATTTGACCACTGCTCAGATACACAGAGTTTTCCAGGTGTTTTAAACCTCATCTCAGTCAATGGCATGATCCAACCTCAGCACGGACCAAACAAGAATCTCTCCAAAGTTTCCAAAGTGATAGCAGTGGTTGGCACTTACATAAGCACTGAAACACGGACTGTAGCCCCTCTTTTTATGAGGAATCTCATTCCTATGGTAAATTTGCCAGCTACTGTTTTTAACAATTTCTTTTCAGATATATTGAGTGATTTCATACCAAGGTTTACTTGAGAATTTATGAATTAAGAAGTAATAAAAATGTCTCTCTTACTCTTTTGACAGGTCAGTTACGGAGCTTCTAGTTCAGTCTTTTCAATAAAACAGAATTTCCCCTCTTTCCTGCGAACAGTGCATCCCAATAAAGACATCATAGAAGTGATTGTTAGGATTCTGCAGCACTTCAACTGGCGCTGGGTATCTTTCCTTAACATCGATGATGATTATGGCAATGATGGACGGGAAGTGTTCATAAAGATGATTAAGGACACTGACATCTGCCTGGCATACACCAAAAGCCTCAGTCATGATACAGATTACTCCCAAATATTCAAACAGATAGAGGCACAGAAGATACGTATCATAATAGTTTTTGCAGCTGAATGGACTGCTGAAGCTCTCATTGAGTCAGCAATACAACTGAATATCACAGACAAGGTTTTGATAGCAAGCGATGGATGGTCCTCAAACAAGGAGCTCCCCAAGAAGAGAGGAATCAAAAATATTGGAACTGTACTTGGGGTAGCTCAGCCAATAGTGAAATTGCCTGGTTTTAGTGATTTTGTCTATGCTTCCAAAAGCCAGAATGATTGTGAAAATTCAGACCAACAGATGTTTTGCAATCAGGTTTGCAACTGCAGTAACCTGAGTGCAGAAGATGTCATTCTTGCAGACCCATCTTTCTCTTTTACTGTCTATTCTGCTGTATATGCCATCGCTCATGCCTTACACAATGTCTTGCAATGTGGATCCAACGGATGTAATCGGAACATTACAGTGCACCCACATATGGTGAGTATACAAAGAATTTGAGAACTTATTTAATTTATTCTCACTGATTCTTGGCCAGTTTCTTTACCATGCCATTTGATGTGTCCAATCCCAGCACAACATATACATTTGCACAAATTGATGGTGTTCAGCGTGATGCTTTGAATAAACAAGCTTTTCAACGAGTTTTGTAAGACAGAGATCAATCTCATTAGAGCTCTTCATTGGTTAAAACATGATGGAATATTTTTAAAAACCTATTCAATCAACTCCACATATGTTCAGTGTGAACACATGCGAGTAATCTGTACTTTGTGTACCCTCATCAGGTTCTAGCGGAGCTGAAGAAGTCAAACTTTACACTTCTAAACCAGAGTATTGAGTTTGATGAGAATGGTGACCCCAAGTACGGATCCTTTTCAGTACTTTTCTGGAACCAAACTGGTGATACGGAGGAAGTCGGCTTGTATCATTTTAACCCATCGTTCCATTTCTTCATCGACAACAGCAAAATTAAGTGGCACACCAAGGACAAAGTGAGTTTTTTTAATTTCCTGCCAAGAGTTTATATGGTATATGTTGATACGACAATACTTTGTTTTGGTTTTCCCTCTTCTGCGGGGATGTGTGTGTGCAGATGAAGTGTTTGTTTATTAATGGCACTGACAGGGAACAAAACCCAGTACAACTAAACATGGCGTGATTCGATGATATCTGGAAATAAAACGTTTGTTGATTATATTTTACAGACCCTGCTTAGAATGTTTAAAAAGCTGTAAAGACATAATTACTGCTACTTCTCTATCATTTGCATGTAACCCTTGTGATTATCTTGTCTTGGACAGGTGCCTACATCACTGTGTTCCCAGGAATGCCCTGTAGGTCATAAAAAGATGTATAGTGGAATCCACAAATGCTGCTTTGATTGTGAAAAATGTCCCAAAGGAACTTATGTCAACAACACAGGTAAATTATTATACATGCGAGGAAGAGGGTTATGGCCAAGAGAGTGTAACAGTCATTTCATGGTGATTAGTCGCAGCTACACAGATCGAATCACTGTGGCATCAGGCTAACAGCATCAGTCAGTTTTTTTCTGGTGTCATGAACTGTAATATTTAAAGATACTTAGTAAAACAAGATGGTCCGACATATGTGGCAACTCCTTAAACTGATCTCTCTTTACCAACAGAGAATTTTTTAAGAGCTGACCTTAACTTTATTGACAATCTGCCCTTTTGGTTTTCATCAGCAAATCCTTGCGAATGCCTCAAATGTAAGGACACAGAATGGTCTGAAGAGGCAAGCACATCATGCAATCTGCGGGCGGTGGAGTACATCCCATTCACAGACAGCAGAGCTGTAGTGATCGTGTTCTTGGCCTGGGCCTTGGTGGGTCTCACAGTAGCCATGTCTGTTCTCTTTGCCATCAACTACAACACACCTGTCGTCAGATCTGCTGGGGGACCAATGTGCTTCTTAATTTTAGGCTGCCTCAGTCTGTGTAGTATCAGTGTGTTCTTTCAGTTCCACAAGCCAACAACTTTCTTTTGTGTCTTAAGGTTCTTGCCATTTCTTTTGTTCTACACTGTTTGTTTGGCATGTTTTGTTGTGCGCTCATTTCAAATTGTTTGCATTTTCAAAATAGCTGCCAAGATCCACAAGGTCAGCAGTTGGTGGATGAAATATCATGGACAATGGCTGGTCATCACTGTGGCATTTGGTACTCAGGCGCTCTTACTTCTTATCGGCTATTCTTGTGCCCCACCCAAGCCCTACAATGTAACAGTTTGGTACCCTGACAAAATAATACTTACTTGTGACATTAATCTCACAGCAACCTCTAGTCCTGTGGTTTTACTGTTGTCTTTGTGCTGCTTTTGCTTCATTTTCTCCTACATGGGAAAAGATCTCCCAAAAAATTATAATGAGGCCAAAGCAATAACCTTCTGCCTGCTCCTGCTGATCCTCACCTGGATTATCTTTTCCACTGTACGTGTACTTTACCATGGTAAGTACAACCAAACTCTTAACGCTCTGGCAGTACTCTCCAGTCTCTACTCCTTTCTGTTGTTTTATTTTCTCCCAAAATGTTACATCATCATTTTTCAATCGTACAAAAACACAAAGCAGTACTTCCAAAGTCTCATCCAGGATTACACCAAAACAGTTAGCCAGTAGCGGGCTTCCAGTAAATGTTATTGTTATATGTTATGTTGTTGTTATGTATTGTTACAGACTAATTGATGGGCTTCAGGTCATCTGAATGCTATCGATGAAAGGATACAATTTGGACTTTTAGAGTAGAAGGTCTAAAAAGATGTTCATAGTAGTTTAAATCTTAATCTTTTTCTTTTGTTGTAACCTAATCATGTTTTTTTCATGCATCTTGAAATTTGCTATAACAATATACAGTAATCAACATTTCAACAAGAGGCACACTTACTGTTGAAAGTGGTTGTCTACAGCCACACTAGCAGCACAACAGTTCCTCTAGCTAAATGCTGATGCTGAGCAGGTATGATATTTACTTTGATCACCATCTTGGTTTAGCCTGTCAGCATGCAAAGATTTGCTAAGTTGAAACAAAAGGTGCAAGGAAAGTTGTAAGGGATTACCAAAGTAATTCTGTCTGAGGTGGACATGGAGGTCTGAACCAAAATTCATGGCAACAATCCAATAGTTATGGAGACATCTACTTAAAACCACAACTGTAATTATCTAAGTCTTCAGGATACATCCTCTGAGTAAAGTGAATGTTTACAGAATGTTCTTCCCATGAATCAGGCAGATGTTGAGATATAATCACTGAATAACGGAAACATTTGACCTGTTGGTTGCACTACAAGAAAAGTCAGTGGACCACCAAAGTGAACATGATTCATCCTGTGGACACCATAAATATTTGAACCACTTGTATGGATAGGAATCAGTGCACCCTTGTCTTTGTCAGTCTTATTTGCTGTGCTAGCAGCATGGCTCAAGGGATGGGATGTCAGTCTGTTAGTCAATCTTTCCTAGGCCAGTTGGTCTACAAATTCATCCAGTTTGAAATACATCAACAACTATTTGATTGATTGTCATGGAAATTGGCACAGATATCCATGGTCCTGCGAGACTGAATCCTGCTGACAGTGACTGGAGCCTAACTTTAATAATGGAAGCTGTTGATGTTGGATGTTTGAAAATGGACCGCTGATTATTAACCAGCAAACCCTAGCTAGGGTTACTGTTGCTAACGCTAGCAAACTAATGTTAGACAGTACAGTATGCTGGGTGCATATAGCAGATCTCTCTCAATTTTTACATGTTTCCCCAAATTGACAAGACTATCAATGCTGATGTTGATCCTGAAACACAGATACGACATTAAACCAATAGCATTATACTGTCGGCTCACAAACCTTGCTTCAAGCTGTAAATAACTACAGAATTCTTACAAAGAGATAGATAAAAAGAGATTATTCTGTACCTTTCTACACACTCTGTGGATGTGTTATTCTTTAAAAAAAAGATGTATTAACATAAAAATGTTCTCAGTATGACCTTTTATATTAAAAACAGTCCTATTAAAGACTACTGCTATATGCTGTAGTGCGCATTTTCTCCTTTTACATGAAAAGGTTTGTCCATTAATCAACTGTGAAGGGTCAGAAAGGATTGAGAGGAGCTGATGTGATTTGACAATTAACAGAGTGGTGTAGGGATTTGTATTTTTCTTGGCCAACCTGAGAGTTAGCATCATTGTGGTTCCCTCGTCAAAAGGATTGGATTTTGGATGATCGCCAAAAATAAGCTCTGTGGCAAACACAAATTTACATTTTGTTTTAGGTTTTGTTCAGAAAGATAACAAAAGATGAATGACAGTTTTGTGATTTTCGAAGCATAAATTAAATTGCTAGAATGTTAGGCTACATTGTGCTCACATGACACCACCACTAAGCATCTTAGAAAACGTGTATGGTAATTTACCATACATGTCTTCTATAAACCGATCAATCTGCAAGTTTGTAAAGTTAGAGTAAGAATACTTTGTTACAAAAGTCCACCTGTAAAGACAGACTAGTGGGTGGATTAGTTTTCATGTTCGGCCTCTGTAGTCTCATTTAGCCATCCTTTTACAGTCACGTATGTGCTTTATAATTAAACGTTGGGACATTTAATGATGTATTTTATGTTGTAGAACAAAACGTGCAAACATCATAAGCCTGTGTTGATCTTATTTCAGACATTTAACCGAAAAAAACCCATTCACCCAAAGACTTTGACATGAGGGACCCAGAAGTGCAAAAATGCTAACTGATTTCCAGGTTTTTACAATGGGACTCATTACATCACCACTCTATCAGGCTAATATTGAAGGCCATTCCAAATATGCTGTATGTATTTTTTGAAATAACTTTTCCAGCCAGCAAAATACAAAATTCATGACCTGCCCACCATCCTCAGCTATACTTTTTGTTTAGTTCTAATCAATAAAGTATTTTTGATTCTGATTCTTAAACATAACACCAATTTTTAACATACTAATTGATTAAGTAACAGTTGTATAAATCTGACGTATTTCATCATCCACACTCTGACAAAAGAAAAAAGTCTCTTTACTCAGTTATTTCAAAATCTACCAGTTTACCAATGTACTTACACATGATAAAGAACTGTTGCAATGAGATGTATCTTTGTACTTGCATGACTAAATCAGATAGGAAGTAGTTGACATATGAATTATCAGTATACCACAGTTATATTTAATGTACACTATGCTTTAAACATACACTTCAAAATCTTCTGTAGTTTTACAGCCTCAGGACATTCAGTGATATTTCACATAAGCTCTATTCTGTTATGCCCTGCACTAATTTGTATATTTACATGTACATCAGTTATGACACTGTAAGAGTTGTTCAATAAAAACATTTAACTGAATATGTGTGTTTTCTTTTCTGTTCAGCTGTTTTTTTAGGTATCTATAGCAATTTTTGCTGTCACCACAAGAAGGCACCACTTCACTGTGACACTGTCTGCGGGCCACACTACACACAATAAACTTGTGTATTGAAATTGATTTTGTATTCAGATCAAAATCAGGATGCGAGATGCTTTGGTGCAGGCATCGTAGAGGTTCAGATTTTTGTTGAGTTTTCTGCACACAATATTGTTCAAATATGAATTAAACAGTATCCTGCGATATATATATATAAAGATTGCTTGGCCCTACTGTATATTCCAATTTCTCTCAGTTCCTGTATGAGTGTGTTTCTGTATCTTGAAGGACACATAAAGTCTCCATTTTAAAAAGTATATAATGTGATTATTTGAGAGAAATCTTCCTGTGATTTTCTGTAAGTTTATTGTTGCACTGTTTTTGATATTTGGATTGCCTCTAAATTCATAAAACAGCATATACAATTATATCTGCCATTATACCAGTTTCTCCACTTACTTATACACCCACTCAATAATGGCATAGTATGTAGTGCAGGGCATGTATATATTTTTTTTACCAAGTCTGCTGATTTTGCATATTAATTACATACAGAGCCACACTAGATCTTATGCATGTAACCCTCAACCATATGTCTGTAGTCTGCATGGATATCAGTTGTCTAGTAACAGGTTGTGTACCTGAGAGATACAGGTATTACATTACCAAATTAGTATTTTCCCAATCATTATTGATACACACAATGTTGTTTTTTGGGCCTTTGTATGGCTTTATTGACAGGACAGCTTCAGTGATGACAGGAAACAGGATGAGAGAGAAGGGGGTGACATGCAGCAAAGGGCCCAAGGCTGGAACTCAAACCCAGGCCGCTGCAGCGAGGACAAGGCCTCTGTACGCCTGCTCTACCATCTGAGTTAATAGGCACTTGATGCACATGTTGACACCAGATTCTGTATGGCTCCACACTCTACACGGTACATTTAATCCTTAACTAATGTGCCTGTGGTTTTTTTGGATGAGTTATGTCTCAGTATCTTGAGTTTTAACCAGGAAGACATTGAAAATGCTTCCACCCGGATGTAAATGTTCATGCCCTATTTGTTCTGTCATCTCTCCCTGTGACCACTTTTAACACACAACATTGATTATTAGTAGGAGAAAAGAAGCAGATACTGAATATATTATTACTCAATAGCATCAATTAGGTCTCATTAAAAAGTACAAAAAGTGATCTTTTTGTCATTGATGGCCAATTCCTTCCAGTAATACAGGGGTAACACATGGTGTGTAACCTATTGTAACCTTTTTTTATGAGAGCACTACACCAAGAAAGTCAAAACAGTACTGACCACTCTAGTGGTTAGAACTTGATCTTGTGGAAGTGAAATGCTCACATTTCACAGCAACGACTGGTTTGAAAAACCTTTACTGTGAAAGCTAACACCAGCACTTTAAGACATGGTGGTGTTTATGCAAACTCTGTCTGTTTGTGTGCTAAAGCAGGAAGAGAGGGAACAGGTTTTGCATTGGCCAACATACCAATAGGTTTGTCATTTGCCTACAATCTTTACAATCAATAGTTTTTGGTTCCCCTTTCCATGTTATTCATCTCGGCACCATATATATACTATTTATTTATTTATTTTTAATTGAAAATATAATATTATGAGTCATACTGAAAGTTAGTGTAAGTTGTAATTTAACACAATTACACGTGTCCGATAAATCTGAAGGAAATGCCATGGTTTGAATCATTGAATCATTTGATTTTTTGTGATAAAATTCTGCAGCTACTCTGGCTTACATTTGAATATGCATTCATGACAGGTTAAAAACTTTTTCATCTTGAAATGGCAACTGAATCTGTGTGTACTACCTCATTCTCAGTAGCATAGCCAGGGGAGCAAGATCAATGTGGTTGATGATCAGTGAGTTCATTTGAAGCTTGAGCCACCCGCCACATCACCTAATGCATAATGCAAAGCACCACAAGTGTCACAAACCCAATCCATTTAGTCACCTGTAGCCCGTATATCTTCTTCTTTGGCACATTTGTACAATGTACTGTAACAGATCGGATCCTGTGCCAGTGACCACATTTTGTGAAAATGTATTTAAGGGGCATTTATCTTGAATAGCAATTTGCTTATCCTCAATTTTTTTACACTATTTTGTGGATAATTAGTGATAACTGGCATATCTACATTTTAGTTTTTTATGGCATACTTGTGCTCTGATACTGACACCATTAACTTCTTTCCCACATAGTTTACTTTGGGATATATAATATTGTGTGATATGGTGGTGTGGTTTAGATTCCACAATTTGTTTATAAGCAATCACAAAATTTCACTTTGGTTGACTCTTCTTGCCAGCCACTAGACGTATTGTGGTTTGAAACCAGTCAGCACTTTCCTTTTGTGATATTTTACTTGGATGTTCCTAACTAATAAAGGCTTTTCAAGCATATGCTCAAAGCATATGCTTTGTCTGTTCATCACAGGGATCATGCAGCAGCAGTTTAAATGATTTTTGCATGCTGATTTGTGTATCATTTTTAGTCCATGTATAGGTGCAATCTGCGTCTATACCCTCCCAATTTCATGGAAATGATCATAGAGCCTCAGCCTTCACCAGTCTCTCATGACATTTAAAAGGCAAAGACATTCCCATTAGAGACAACTTCTGATTGGCAAAAAACAAAAACAATGATGAAACATTTTTTTGCCTCTCTGTGTCTCCTGGGATCTTTTCTACATGCCTTGGCTCAGTGCACTGTCCCAGCCTCTGAGTTTCAGCTGGAAGGAGATTATTTGATTGGTGGACTTTTTGACATTCATCATGTCGATAACCCCGATTATCATGACAGACCAAAAATGACTGACTGCTCCAGGTGAGTATTAAAATAAATCTGGGTGGATATCTTCTGAAAGTGATGTGTAAGTAAAGAATGCCTGATATAACAGGTGTTCTTATACATTCAAGAATTTTGCCTCAAACTTCTTAATGGATATAGCTAATAGCACAATTCCCCCCGAATCAAGTAAATTAAGAGCTATATTATCAAATATATCCATGTTTGTACAGCCTTGACAAACACTTTAACAACGCACCTTGTTCCTACATTCTCTCTCCCTGGCCCTCTATCCACAGTAAACCCTTCATTCTGTCAAGTTATCGAAGGTTTCAGTTGATGAGATTCTCTGTAGAGGAAATCAATAACTTGACCAACCTACTGCCAAATGTATCTCTCGGCTATGAAATATTTGACCACTGCTCAGATACACAGAACTTCCCAGGAATTTTGAAAATCATCTCATTCGATGGCGCGATCCAACCTTGGGGTGAATCACACAAGGATCTGTCTAAAGTAATAGCAGTGGTCGGCACTTATACGAGCACTAACACACTGACTGTGGCTCCACTGCTTATGATGAATCTCATTCCTATGGTAAATTTGCCAGTTGCTGTTTTTGTTTTTTAACAACTTTATATTAGGCTTGACATTTTTGAGACTTTACTGTAATGTCTCAATTTTTTTTCTAACAGGTCAGTTATGGAGCTGCTAGTTCAGTCTTTTCAAGAAAACAGAATTTCCCCTCTTTTCTGCGAACAGTGCATCCCAATAAAGACGTCATTGAAGTGATTGTTAGGATTCTGCAGCACTTCAACTGGCGCTGGGTTGCATTCCTTAACATCAATGATGATTATGGCAATGACGGACGGGAATTGTTCATAAAGATGATAAAGGACACCGAGATTTGCCTGGCGTACACCAAAGGACTTAATCATGAGACAGATTATCCACTTATATTCAAACAGATAGAGGCACAGAGGATACGTATAATTATAGTTTTTGCTGCTGAATGGACTGCTGAAGCTCTCATTGAGTCAGCAGTACAACTGAATATCACAGACAAGGTGTGGATAGCCGGAGATGCATGGTCCCTAAACAAGAGGCTCCCCAAGGTGAAGGGAATCAAGAATATTGGAACTGTGCTCGGGGTGTCTCAGCCAGTGGTGAAAATACCTGGTTTCAATGATTTTCTCTATGCTTCCAAAAGCCAGAATGATTGTGAAAATTCAGAACAACAGATGTTTTGTAATCAGGTTTGCAACTGCAGTAGCCTGACAGCAAAAGATGTCATTCTTGCAGACCCATCTTTTAATTTTCCTGTTTATTCAGCTGTATATGCCATCGCTCATGCCTTACACAATGTCTTGCGATGTGGATCAGGCAGATGTGATGGCAATATCACAGTGTTTCCATACATGGTAAGTATACAAGTCATTATAAAAAATGTATTTAATTATTTGTTTCTTCTAGGAGCCCCACAAATGACATGGTCAAAAAATAAATAAATTGTGGCCACAATATAGCTATAACATTCACACAAAATAGTAATTGGTGGCCACAAAATACTAATTTGTGGCCACAAAATAAATGGAATGTAAACAAATGGAGACTGTTGCGTGTGTTAGCTTGCTGTAGTAATGTAAATATGCTGCAGTGAGAGAAAACAAAAGCAGACGAAGAAATGCAGTCAATGTTGGTTGTTTATTCTGGATATAACTGTTGTTGTCATCTAGAAGTGATTTGGTCTATACTGGCCCAGATTTTTAATGCCCTGCCATGTAGAATGCTTTGCCTCACTCGCCAGCATACTGAAAGCAATATTACCTGGCCTGCCTGCTTGGACCTTTGCCTCATCACCCAGACTTTATATTCACCCTCCTTGTTAGACAGGTTTACCAGATTTTTGACCCTCCCCTGTTTGAAACTAATTAAACTGAACTTCCTTGAATCCGAATGTTCGTGCGTTGGGCTTTTGTGTTCAGATCTGTCTCAAGTATTTACAGTAAGTCTTGTGAGACAATGTCATCAAATCTCTTTGACGTTGAAAACTGATATTTAATCAATGCCTCATAAATTCATTGTGAACACATTTAAGTAATCTGAACTTTGTGTACCCTCATCAGGTTCTAGCGGAGCTGAAAAAGTCAAACTTTACACTTCTAAATCAGAGTATTGAGTTTGATGAAAATGGTGACCCCAAGCATGGATCCTATTCTATACTCTTCTGGAACTATAGTGGTGATGCAGAGGTGGTCGGTTTTTATCATTTTCGCCCACTGTTACATTTCTTCATCAACAACAGCAAAATTCAGTGGTACACAAAGGACAAAGTGAGTGGTTTAATCTTACCAAAACTTTATAGAGTACATTTCAATTTGAAAATATTGTTTTGTTTTTCCACTTCTGTGGGGATGTGTGTATGGACAAGTGCACAAGTGCACAAAGACATCTATGTTGAATAATATATTTAACAATTACTGTTTAGAATGTGAATTACTGTTACCATCCATTACAGTATAATAATGCATTTACATTTACATTTACTTTTCTGCTAAATAATTGTCTTGTACAGGTGCCTACTTCAGTGTGCTCCCAGGAATGTCCTATAGGACACGCAAAAAAGTATGATGGAATCCATGAATGCTGCTTCAAGTGTGAAATCTGTCCAAATGGAACTTATGTCAACAGTACAGGTAAATTATTATATACGAGAGGAAGAAAATGAGCAAAAGCAGTGCTGTCAGTCTTTACTCAATGGGAGATAATCTTTCTTATTAGCATATTTATGGCCTAGAGGGTTCGATTTTATGTTGATTGGACAAATCGTTATGCTTGAAGTAGAAGCTCATCTTCGAAGAACATACTCATTAACTTTATTGACAAATTGTGTGTCTCTGTTGTAAAACAGCAGATCCCTACAAATGCTTCAAATGTAAGGAGACAGAATGGTCTGAAGAAGCAAGCACATCATGCAATCTGCGGGCGGTGGAGTACATCCCATTCACAGACAGAGGAGCTGTAGTGATCCTGGTCTTGGCCTGGGTCTTGGTGGGTCTCACAGCAGCCATGTCTGTTCTCTTTGCCATCAACTACAACACGCCTATTGTCAGATCTGCTGGGGGACCAATGTGCTTCTTAATTTTAGGCTGCCTCAGTCTGTGTAGTATCAGTGTGTTCTTTTACTTTGATAAGCCAACAACTTCATTTTGTATTTTAAGGTTCTTGCCATTTCTTTTGTTCTACACTGTTTGTCTGGCATGTTTTGTTGTACGTTCTTTTCAAATTGTTTGCATTTTCAAAATAGGTGCCAAGTTCCCCAAGCTCCACATTTGGTGGAAGAAATATCATGGACAATGGCTGGTCATCACTTTGGCATTTGGTACTCAGGCGCTCTTACTTCTTATCGGCTATTCATGTGCTGCACCCAAGCCCTACAATGAAACAGTTTGGTACCCAGACAAAATAATACTTGGTTGTGACATTAATCTCACAGCAACCTCTAGTCCTGTGGTTTTACTGTTGTCCTTGTGCTGCTTTTGCTTCATTTTCTCCTACATGGGAAAAGATCTCCCCAAAAATTATAATGAGGCCAAAGCAATAACCTTCTGCCTGCTCCTGCTGATCTTCACCTGGATAATCTTTGCCACTGTACGCATACTTTATCGTGGCAAGTACATCGAAACTCTTAACGCTCTGGCAGTACTCTCCAGTCTCTACTCCTTTCTGTTGTGGTACTTCTTCCCAAAATGTTACATCATCATTTTTCAATCATACAAAAACACCCAGCAGTACTTCCAAGGTATCATTCAGGATTATACCAAAACAATTAGTCAGTAGCAGCTTTTCATAAATATGTTACCGTATACAGAATAACTGATGCACTTCGGCGGCGTACTCATAAAGTGTCTATAAAAAATGCTGGTCTGAGTGAGTCTCAGAATTGTTTTCTAAGAATTTAGCCTTAAAGTTAAGACTTGATCAGTGACGGTGATGACAGTCCCCATTTCCTCTCCTTTCAGGCTGCATTTTAGACCAAATCCAATGTTGCAGTGATAACGCAGGTCCTCCCATTTATTTGAATGAGGGAAGCGATTAGGCTGCAGCAGTGCGGACTGCAGGGGGTTCCAGGAAAAAATGCGGCCGGTTGTCATTGCCTTACTGTCTATTATATGCCCATTATCACTTAGAGTGCATTTTTCTTTTTGATCTATCAATTACAGTGTATTAAAGAACGTGTCATACCAAACAATGGAGTCAACCACACCTCCTGACTAAGACGGTTTCTGGCTCTCCCTTCCTCAGAGTAACTCTTAGAAGTTTCCTCTGAAACTAGACTCCTGGCTAGAAAGATTTAGGCTGACTTAGGACCTGTTTGAGAGTATTTTTCGAATGCTTGTAAATATGGCTCAGGACTCAGGGCTCAGGAGTTCTTTCAATGAAATAATGATTGTATTTTGAAAATAATATGGATAATTGTAGTGGATGATCATAAAATGTACACAGTTGTTTGTTATAATTTTGTTAATGTTAGAGATGTTTTTAACTGGATATTTGGTTGTTTAACAGAACATACACATAACATTGATGTTTTTGTATTTATATCAAAATAAGGCCGTAACAGGTTTTTGTGCAGGTGTTGTACAGGTTCAGCTTCTGTAGAGTTTTTTGTGCACTATTTGGTTAAATATAGATTAGGAATTAATCAGGATTAACTCATAACTGATACAGTCTCCATTTTTTAAAACATAATGTGATAATATCTTAGTTGAATGTCAACTGTGTGATAATTGTTGCACTGTTTTAAATATTTGATTTTCATATCATTTCATTAAAGAGCATGCTTTACAGCTTTGAAATTGATTTCTCCAGTAAGATTCAGCCCTCTACCACTATCGATCCACCTCATTTCACTTCATTTTGATCTCAACTACAAATCTGTTACATTTCATGACAGCATCTTGCATGGTTGTGACACTAGCACGCTGACAAAAGTCAGGCCACATAGAGATGGACAGGCAGACATATAGACTCTTGGAAAAATATTCAAAACTATCCTCTCTTTTGTTGTAAGGAGGACTTGAGCTGTCAAAAATAAATAGCAAGAAATAAATGGCTCAATAAAGATGTAAACAACAACCCCCCCCCCCAAAAGCTGTTTTTTTTTCCATTCATATCAAAGTTATGAACCCTCCCCTACCACCACTGTAGGGGAGGGTAAGGCAAGGGGTATTCATTCCACCTGCAACCTCATCACTACACAATGGACCTTTTGTTGAAATTACATTGTTAAGGGTGGGGACAGCACAGAGTTTGTATGTCCCTCTAGTGCTGTCATGGGTTTCCTCCACGTTCTCAGGTATCCTCCCACATTCAAAATACATGCGGTTCTATTAAGACCCTAAATTGACGACAAATCTGGTCTTAATCTGCCGCTCAATAAATGCTGATTAAATGTAATTAATGTTTGTGCATCTGTTTTATCACCATTTCCTATCAGTAAGAACACTTTTGCTAGAAATACTGCAAAAGGCTAAAATATTAAGTTTCCAGCAAATCAGTAACACTTTACAAGAAGGTTCACTAAGATTTGAGTAGCTACTGAGGAATGACTAAGGGATGAATCAGGAATGGTTTGATAGTCAATTAGTTATTAATGAGTCATTCTTGAAAAGTTGTGATTGTGGGAAGACAATACACTTAATAAAGGTGATTTACTAGAGAACATACTGGGAGATACTAGATTAATAAGATAATGAACGATTAGTTACTAAAATATATGTGAATCGACATCACTTTCTTCATGAGTTGTTCCTGATTAACAATCAACCATCCGCTGATTGCCACAAACTAGTGATGACTCGTGAAATACTAATTACTTATTTTTTTTTTACTGTTTTTGTGTACCTTTGAGTGGCTTCAAGTACAGTGAATTATTGAATCAATAGTTACTGTTTTATGTACCTTCAAGCATAGTGAGACGTCATACTGAGCAGTTACCCAATAGACTAATTAAATACTGTTTGTGTACCTTACAGATACATGTATTTCAGTTCCCTATCTGAGTTTACCCAATCACAATTGAAAGACGACTTTACACTAAGCCAACACCACATTCTGTATAGCTCCAAACTCTTGGCTGTTGGTAAAAAATGTCCCATCTCTTCCACCTGAGCGTGACAAGAAGCTCTGCCTTTTCATCGGGAGGTTGCTGGATTCAAACCTTTCGTGAGTGCATCTCAGGTCTCTGCATCTATTGCTGTCATCCACAGAGTCATTGCAAATGATGTCCTTTCAAAAGACCTCTGTGGCCAAAGTTTAAGTCATGCAGAGCTCATTTGTAAGAGGATGTAGCATTTTAGCATAAACCAAAGATACCTGGTTGAATTAATTGATTCATTTGTGTGTATTTGCTTGTGACCTCACGCGGTCTTCTAGCCCCATCTGTACTTCACCTCAATTCATCCCTACCATCTATAGAAACCCCTGTGGCAAAAGTTTGATTCGATTTTAAAACATTTAATCAAGCTTCTGAAACGTTCCCTCTTTTTTTAAAATCGTATGTGGTTCAGGCATTGCAAAAAAAACCCACATCAAAGGAAAGTGGTTAACGAGCAGTGGGCATTTGCCTAGGGAATGAAAAAATATACTCTTTGGTTGTCCTCCCTTTTCATATGTGCACCAAGTAGCTACATGATTGGGAAGAAAAGTTGAGGATGCTGTTGACTTGTGTTTCCTCAATGTTGCAAATATACAGTTTTAACTGAAGCTAAGTGACTTTTATTTTAAGGCATTCAGCTTCATTATTTAACTTTAACCTGACAGTATTCTGGCCTAAACTATAATTTAAAGGTTCCCTCAAACAGATCAAGGTAAACTCTACACTCTGATGGATGTACTGTCATTGCAGTGTTACACACACATTACAGTTAAAGGTACCCTGTGGAGTTTTGAACTACTAGCACTATGAAGTAATGTTTTTAAAAGCGCATGTGGGCAATTATTTCTGCTAGACAGCAGAAATGTATATTTCATACAATCCCGCTGGGTGGTTCACACTATATTACTAGTTAACAGTTGGTGGTGGTAAGACACAAATAAGCTGAGCAATGTGCCCTCAAAAAAACAGGAAAAGGAAGGCTGCTAGCTAGCAAAAATGGATGTTAACAGTGCAGGGTTTAAAATATTGAAAAAATGGCTTTGCAAATCTTTTACAAAGAAAGTAATTAAGGATGCACTCAAAATGTTTTGGTGAGAAACACAGAATGTAAATATAATTTTTGTTTGATTTGAAGAAAACTCAACAGGGCTCCTGGAATCAAAAACTGCTCTTTGGATTATATGAATTATTTAGCAGTTAGAAGAGAATAAATCTGACAAAGCCATATCCAAAACATCATCAGCACTTCAGATTTAGGACAATTTATGAGCTACTTCATTCAATTAAACTTGTTGACACATGTGGTCTGTAATTATATAGCCCACCCCTTATTACGCAGCCAGACATCCTGAAACACTTACTTCCTGGACTGATTTTTCCCAAACAACTGTAAATATAACCACAACGTTGCAACGTTTATTCACAAAACTTTGCAATTGTGTTGTTGAGATCAAAAATTAAGTTTGAAGATGGGTGTCATCCAAGCAATGGCACCAGAAGAAATGGGGGAAGGAAATAGGGAAATGGAGTATTGGGCGTGAGGTTGTGTTTGGTTCGGATTTGAACGATTTGGATTTGAATTCTGCTTATCAATTCCGGTTCTTATCAATTACGATTCTTTGAGCAGCAGGGTCAAAACAGGTCACGTGGCTATTTCACTGTTGCAGCTGGTAGCAATACCAGTGACAGTGCTACAGCTGGTAAAAACAGAATAATGAGAACTCATGGCTTGGAACGTCAACATGATAATTGTGTCATGGCTGGTGGTATCCCAACGCAAGATGGTCTGTAGATCTGGTCTGAAAAATTAATTAATTAAGTCTTTCCCTGTCCATGCTCCCTGCTGAGGTCACTTAATTAACCCCCCTCATCTTAACATGATGTCAGCTTTGTTACTTTAATAACTTACTTTCCATTCAGTTTAGGCCGTTTTCTGTAGGTAATCATCAAATATGGGCAAAAGACAAAACTGTAAACCTGTAAACTTTTCTAAAACCATTTGGGAGTACTGCTTACATGAGGGATTAGCATAGATAACTAGGTTAACTTATGATAGTTGAATATTGTTTGACTCTGTAAACATTCATCAGATAGTGGGTGCAGTTAAGATGCTTTTTGCATACTGATTTGAATATTCTCCTTCAACCATTTACAGGCATGTATTTATGATAATACACTGGAGGTTTGCCGTTATAGTGTGACATTGCTTATTAAAGGCAGAGCCTAATCCAATAAGAGTTCACATTAGATTGGTAAATGGTAACTACAGCAATGAAAAAATGTCTTGCTTCTCTGTGTCTCCTGGGATCTCTTCTACATGCCTTGGCTCAATGCACCTCGGAATTCCACCTGGAAGGAGATTATTTAATAGGTGGACTTTTTGATATTCATCATGTCAGAGACAGTGTTTATCTTTACAGACCAGAAGCCATCGACTGCTCCAGGTGAGTAAGGAGTAAATCCCCTCTTGAGATGAAACTAATGACAAGTTTAGTGTATCGGATTAGACCTTTTTAAAAAAACACTGAAAAGCTTTACCTCAAATGCGGGGTCAATAGCTGTTGCTTAGCAGCACATTGAACCCTAAACCAATCCAGTTAATTGCTACATTATCAAATCTGCTGTATATCATTGAATCTGAATCCTGTTATTGCTCCATTAAAACCTCTCTCCTGCTTCTCTCCTTTTCTCTGTTCACAGTCAACTCTTCATTCTCTCAAGTTATCGGCGATTTCAGTTAATGAGATTCGCTGTAGAGGAAATCAATAACTCTACCAACCTACTGCCAAATGTATCTCTCGGCTATGACATATTTGACCACTGCTCAGATACACAGATTTTCCCTGCAATTTTGAAACTGGTCTCATTCAGTGGTATGATTCAATCTTGGGGTGAACCACACAAGAACCTGTCCAAAGTGTCCAAAGTAACAGCAGTTGTCGGCCCTTTTTCAAGCACAAACACCCTGACTACAGCCCCACTGTTCATGGCGGATCTCATTCCTATGGTAAGTTTGCCAGCTACTGTGTTCTTCCCAGTTATAAAATCAGTCAGTTAATATATGTAGTGAAATTGTAAATCTTAAATTGCAACAGTTTTTATTGTCAATATCTCTATTATTCTTTTATCAGGTCAGTTATGGAGCTGCTTCATCTGCCTTTACAGAGAAACTGAAATATCCCTCTTTCCTACGAACTGTGCATTCCAATAAAGAAATCATAGGAGTGATTGTTGAGATCATTCTGCACTTCAAATGGCGCTGGGTTGCTTTCCTTAACAGTGATAATGATTTTGGCAAAGATGGCCTGGAATTGTTCATAAAGAGGATTGAGAACACTAACATCTGCCTAGCGTACGCCAAAGGCATCAACGATAATACAAATACTTTCCAAATGTTCAAACAAATACAGGCACAGAAAATTGGAGTCATTATTGTTTTTACTACAAAATTGACTGCTGAAGCTCTCATTGAGTCAGCAATACAAGTTAATATCACAGACAAAGTGTGGGTAGCTGGGGACACATGGTCTTTAAACAAAAGGCTCCCCAAGGTGAAAGGAATAAAAAATATTGGAACTGTAATTGGCGTGTCTCAGCCAGTTGTGACAATACCTGATTTCAATGATTTCATCTATGCTCCCAAAAGCCAGACTTACTGTGAAAATAAAGAACAGAAGAGGTTTTGTAATCAGGTTTGCAACTGCAGTAGCCTGACCCCAGAAGATATCCTTGCTGTGGACCCATCTTTCTCTTTTCCTGTCTATTCTGCTGTATATGCCATCGCTCATGCCTTACACAATACATTGCAGTGCAGATCTGGCAGATGTAATGGAAATATTACAGTGTACCCATATATGGTAAGTATACAAATTCAATGATAATAATAGTTAGATCAAATTTGCTATCTGATTTTTTCACATTTATGATTGTGACAGCTTTAACCCTTTATATAAGCTTGTCATGACTTGTTTTGTCATCACATAAATATCATCTTTAATATATCATACAAAACAATTTCTGATACAAAGTCTACAATGTTCCAACAATAAAAGGATAGAAGATGAAAAAGGAGGCGTCACACAACAATATTTCCCTCCTAATAGTAATATTTTAACAATCTATTTGATCAGTGTGAAATAAAAAGTAGTAGTGGTCTGAACTTTGTGTTCCCACACCAGGTTCTAGCAGAGCTGAAGAAGTCAAACTTCACACTTTTAAATCGGAGTATCAAATTTGATGAGAATGGTGAGCCCCAGTTTGGATCCTATTCTATTGTTTTCTGGAACCACAGTGGTGATGCAGAGGAGATCGGCTTTTATCATTTTTACCCACTGCGAAATTTTTTCATCAACAGCATCAAAATTCAGTGGTACACAAAGGGACAAGTAAGTTGTTTTTTTTCATTCATCTGTGTGGTTTAATGCAGTATATTAATACTTAAACCAGAATGTTTATTAAAAATGTCTTCTTTTGTTTGTTTGCATTTATAAAGAGACACTGCTTAGGTAATAGCAGTGGCAGTAGCCCTGTTTATATAGAAAAGACGGCACATTTGCTCCAAGGTAAGGGCGGCAATGTGCCTGGGTTCTTAGCGGGGGGGGGCTTTTAATTTGAAAGTAGCGACCGTTCCTAGCTTGCTGCTGCAACAACAAGCGGACACAACCAAACAGCTACAGAGACTGAGGAGATGCTAGCATCTCCTGGATCTCAGCGGCTGTCCAGTTGCTCATCTTAAAGTCCATGTAAAGCAAAATCAGCCATTTTCTTCTAAACACATTAAACAGGTCATAAATGTGTTTACTTAAAACATGTAAAAGCCATTCGACCATTTACAATTTAATTTTGGAGCTAGGCTCACAAACTGTTTTTCAACATTTCTGTGTTCAGGATTTAATGGGCGGGTCAGAAATCATGGCCGCGTTACGTAACGCGGCCATGATTTGCATAAACCCCGCCCTGCTGCAGAAGTGGTATAAATACGTGCAGCGCATCAGCTTCAGCGGTTCTCCCACTCGCTCTCCAGTCTCGGATAGCATTGCTTACAATAGTTTGCAGCTAGCTAACCAGCCAACCAGTCAGCTAAACAGTCACATTTCCTCCTCATCGCTCCTGCACCTTTCCTGGATGCCACAGTGTGCAGGGTGATGGCGCTGTTAGCTTATTTAAGTTTTCTTCAGATGGCAACGTAAAGAAACGGTGGATCGATTTTGTCAAGAGGAGCTAACGTTACTGTGGGGAGTTAAACATCACCACCAACACCGTCTCTGCAGTGCCCACTTTACCCCTGATCGTTTCAGCAACTGTCACCAGGTAAAGTCTGGATTTCTGCAGAGTCTGTTTAGGCTGGTCACTGGGGCCGAACCGATCCTCTCCGTCCCGGCTTGCATCCTCTCCTCCCGCCGACAGCAAGTGCCAACGGCCTTATGTGGCCGCCCCCGGCCCCCCTCGACCCGCTGACGGCGCGTGCTACCGGCCTTATGTGGCCGCAGCCGACCCTCTCCGTCCCGCTGACGGCGGGTCCCACCGGCGGTATGTGGAGCATTATTGGTGAGCCGTCCCAGTGTGAACGGATAATCCGGAGGCGCGGAGCGATGGCGTGTCGGTCTGACAGTCTGATAACTGCACAGGTCCCTCACTCAACTAAATACAGAGAAATGTCCCACAAAGCAACGTACAGGACCGGACAAAAATATAGTAACTGTAACCGTCTTTAGCAACTTATATGAGGAAAACAAATACTGCAGCTGTATGTGGAGAAGCGTCCGTCCTCCTGTCCGTCCTCCGCCTGTCCTCCCGACTCGTCATCACATTTCTGCTCAGAAAACAGCGTCTGTCACCGGCAAAGACTTTAACTCACCGAGTGTTTGTGATGAAAATAAATCACCCGCGACTGCCAGCCCTCCTGACCGAGACTTCAGGGAACTTTCCCCCAGAAAACAGCCTCCGTCCCCGCGAGTGACAGAGTCAGACAGCGTCCAGTTTACTGATGGTGATTATGTATAATTATGCAATTAAGCGCGAAAAACTTCACTCCGTCACTGTCCATGATGTTTGGTGGGTCAGAATCTAGATCACTACACATTATAACAGCATCCATATGATTATAAACTGTCCGCGGGTTTAGGTAGACAAGGGGAACACCTTCAGGGAACACCTGGGGAAACACCGACGTCATTAACATGACGTGTACCGTCACCGTCACTGCAACCGTCCTGCCGACAACAGGTGCTCTCATCCCCGCCACCGGCCAGACATTAGATTCTCTGTCCAAGCCCGACCTGGTCGTTATCCCGGTCGTTATCGCCATCAGCCAGGGAACGGTCGGACGCTCGTCACCGCCAGAGGCGGGTGCTTTTTTTTTTTTTTTTTTACAAGATCGCTGCAGCCCACAAACACCCACTGTAAGGCAGCTAACATTGAGGATGAGTATAGCGTCGCAGCGCCGCTGTTCCACCGTCTGGGGAGAGCCCTGGTTAATGTGTCGCCCGGCCGGCTCGGACACAACGTGCATGGGCAATTAAATGCATTTTGCTGAAGGTGCAAATCCTGAAGGTGATTTTACATCGTGCATCCTGTCATGTCCATGTAATGTTAGCAGATGTTATTGCATTTAATCATGACATGATTTGGCCTGAGTCCCTGAGTCCCGAGTCCACCTGACAGCACAATGATAATCCACATATTATATTTATATGTGCACCAATATAGCTATGACAAGGAGTTATATGTAGACTGGGCTGTTATGTTTGTGTGTAATGTAAAACATGGCCTGTGAGGAACGAGGCTGAGCACTATCACTGTCTGACTCAGAGTCAGTTTCTGGCTCTGATGGCTCAAACGGGACCGGCTGGGTCCATCGATGACGCTGCTAGTAGCTTCCATTGTTACTGTAGGTTAGGTCCTCCACAAAACTAAACAATATGTAACAATAAGACCCAAAGATATTATTTCAAAATTCGAATATAACGACAAATCAATTTGCTCCACAATAAACCTCATGATTTTAATAGGTAAATTCCACATCCATAAGAGTAAATTTTCCAAGTCCCTCCCAAACTTTAATGTCTTCACAAATGAGTTTATTCTTTACATAGACACCTTAAAACTGATGCCAAATAAGAAAAGTGAACGGACACTACAATACTTAAAGTCATTTTCACTTACCCCAAAATAAGAAATATTCTATTCCAATTACCTGTATTATTTTATCAAGAGATATATTTTTTATTCATTTTGTATCTTGTCTTATCACTCAGTGCCTGCTGAATCTGATTGTCTGTACTTTTGCAAATGTTAAATAAAGATTTTCATACAAAAAAAAAAATAGGTTAGGTCCTCCTGCAGTACACGGAGGCAGCTCCCCTCCTGCGTGGGCGTGGCTCCAGCGCCTCTAACTGACACGCCCCCAGCGTTTCACAGCAGAGAGAAGTGCTTGTTTTTCCAGGATTTTGAGACCTAATTTTATATACTTGGCAATTTTTTTAATCTTTCAAATTTGGCTCAGTGGTCAATGACACATGTTTCTGTGGTATGACAAACTCATCACACAAATTTATTTTTGCTTTACACGGACTTTAATGTCTGCGGATGAAGTGATGGACTGACTGCTGTGATCAGCTGTTTCTTGGTTTTAAAACTCCCCAGCTGTGGGTCGCACAACAGTGCAGGTCATCATCACCTCCACCCATCTCAAGCAGGGGCCGGCACATTGACACCTTGGATTTAGACAGCAGGCAAGACAGAAATAAGTGTACCCTCCGAGGCAGCAAATCGGCGGACTAAAACACTCCCATTTGCCGCCCTCTGTCTAAAACCGCGGACCTAGCCGCCAAACGGACGGCCAAATTGACGGATTGCTGCCCTGTATAAAAACGGCTATTGACACACAACATTACCACACATTAGTAAGAAAATAAACCAATGGTGAATGTTTTTTTTGTCAGGGAATATCCGAACATAATACTCAATGTTTAATAGAATAACCTCCTTCTCATTTGCCTTCCATCCTTGAAAGTAGTGCCCTTGTTTCAATTAGATTTTATTTTATGCTAAATAATTGTTTTGTACAGGTGCCTACTTCAGTATGTTCAGAGGAATGTCCTATAGGACATGCAAAGAAGCAAAATGGGATCCATGAGTGCTGCTTCAATTGTATTATCTGTCCAAGTGGAACTTACATCAACAGCTCAGGTAAATTATTATACAACTAGTAAAATAAATCCTGCGCTTCTGGCTTTTTTCAGATGTTAGAATGTTTTTAAGCAAGGGTTTAACAGTCACTTTGTGTTGACTAGACACAGCTACATAGGCTCCAACTTCCACAATTAATTAGATTATTAGGTTATTATTAGGTTATTAATATACCACAGAGCATCATTCAGACATTCTTTTCCTTTCTTGTGTAAAACACATGCTCCCTGAATAATCTAAAGGGAACATCTGTTGTAAAAGATCAAAAAGTGTAACAATGCTTCATCAACTGTAACTTTAACTTTTTTGTTGTTTTTTTCAAGACTTTATTAACAGTTTGTCCTTTTTTGTGTAAAACAGAGGATCCCTACAAATGCCTCAAATGTAAGGCGACAGAGTGGTCTGAAGAAGCAAGCACGTCATGCAATCTGCGGGCGGTGGAGTACATCCCATTCACAGACATTGGAGCTGTAGTGATCGTGGTCGGGGCCTGGGTCTTGGTGGGTCTCACAGTAGCCATGTCTGTTCTCTTTGCCGTCAACTACAACACACCTATTGTCAGATCTGCTGGGGGACCAATGTGCTTCTTAATTTTAGGCTGCCTCAGTCTGTGTAGTATTAGTGTGTTCTTTCATTTCGACAAGCCAACAACTTCATTTTGTGTCTTAAGGTTCTTGCCATTTTTTTTGTTCTACACTGTTTGTCTGGCATGTTTTGTCGTGCGCTCATTTCAAATTGTTTGCATTTTCAAAATAGCTGCTAAATTCCCCAATCTCCACAGTTGGTGGATGAAATATCATGGACAATGGCTGGTCATCACTGTGGCATTTCTCACTCAGGCACTCTTACTTCTTATCGGCTATTCTTGTGCTCCACCTAAGCCCTACAATGAAACAGTTTGGTACCCAGACAAAATAATACTTAGTTGTGACATTAATCTCACAGCAACCTCTAGTCCTGTGGTTTTACTGTTGTCCTTGTGCTGCTTTTGCTTCATTTTCTCCTACATGGGAAAAGATCTCCCAAAAAACTATAATGAGGCCAAAGCAATAACCTTCTGCCTGCTCCTGCTGATCTTCACCTGGATCATCTTTGCCACTGAGTACATGCTTTACCGTGGCAAGCACATCCAAACTCTTAACGCTCTGGCAGTACTCTCCAGTCTCTACTCCTTTCTGTTGTGGTATTTCCTCCCAAAATGTTACATCATCATTCTCCAACCCCACAAAAACACACAGCAGTACTTCCAAGGTCTCATTCAGAATTATACCAAAACAATGAGCCAGTAGCGGCTTCAGGTAAATATGTGGATCTGCAGGCAGGAAAGATGATGTGCCTCAGGCCTTTTGCTAATAACTCTATGAATGACTTTTAGAGAACATTGGAATCTAAACATTTGTCTGTTTGTTTGTTTGTTTTTTCCAAGAGTTCTGAATTAATGTTTTATGCATCTTTGTATTTTAGTTTGTTTATTTTTGAGGAATATAACAACAATCAAACAATATCACCAATTGTCATATTACCCTTATGAACTCACTTGTGAGCCTCTGAGGTGCTGGTTGGCAATTTTTTTGTGCCTTTTATCAGAACCAGGCTGGCTGTTTCCCCCTGCTTCAAGTCTTTATGCTAAACTAAGCTACCCATCTACTGGCTGTCGTCTCATACTTGAACAGATGGTAGAGTGGAATTGACCTCTCATCTAACTCACATCGAGAAAATAACAAGCACTTGGAGTGTTGAGTGAATAGTATGTGTAATAGTTTCCTTTCAAATTATTTAGACAATTATTTAGCTAAATTAGCAAGTATATTACAGATACAAAAACATAAATTAATTAATTAATAAATAAAACAAAAACATACGAATCTATGGACACTATACTCCATATAAGGTTGTGTTATTTGACGGCCTCAAGACATTAAATGGTAAATCACATTGTGTTTACTCATTCAAAATGCCAATTCAATAAAGATATAAAATAGAATGTGTGTTTTTGGGTGTAACACAGATCTCACCACATGACGGTAACAATTAACTGTGGTGCTGTCTACATGAGAGACCACTGCTGGACTTTGAATATACTTTAATGGGCTAAGTTCCCTCAAATGTCAATACTGATTCATGTATTACTCCCGGTGATAGTTTAAAGCCAAAATTCATTTTGGAAAAATGCTGTGTAAGAATAGTGTTTGTGACAAATAAAGATTGATTTGATTTGCTTTTTTGTTTTAATGTCGATTCATGGTAAAGGGTTATAGCTGATTCACTTTTCATATTCACTGGTTCTCATGTCAAGGAGGCCTATCCTATCCTACCAAGCAGAATGACAAGTTCAGCCTAGGTTGCTTGAATTCAACTCGTGCTGGCCATTTATCATTTTATCTGCTGATAATGGCAAATGTTCCTATTTAAATTACCTGTGTGATCCTTTGTAAGGGAAGATGGTCTTTATACTTAAACAATGTCTTACTATAAGATTCGAGTTCATCCTTTTATCCACTACTCCTGGCTGTAGAAAACAATGTACTTGCTTTGCATCAACCGCTCTTGTCAAGTGCTTCACCCAACTTATTGTCCATTACCCCTTCCCAATAACATAAACAAAACAATTCAGTTAAGATTGTGAGTATTGTCAGACTAATGTCAGTTTTATAGTAATTGGTTATTGTCTAGATTAGAACAGTGGAATCACCGTTTATATTCACTGTGTGTCAGTCTGCCTCACTTTATGAGGGCCTATCCCTTGCAACCAAACAGAACGACGACTTCCGTCCTTACACCAGCAGGTTGCCTAGATTCAAATTCTGTTCCTGTTTCAAATGATCTGTGTGGTCCATTGTTCATTCATGCAGGGATCATTTGTAAGAGGAGGTGGTCTTTTACCATAAACCAAAGACTTGGTTGAATTGATTTAATTTGTGTAAATTTGTGACTCTGTCCTGTGTGACCATCAAGCTCATCTCATGTGATTGCTGATAGCGTAATAATAATAATAATAAATTCAATTTATATAGCGCCTTTCAGGGTACTAAAGGGCGCCTAAAAGAGTGGAACAAACAAAACAAAGAATAGATGTATAAACAAAAATACATATAAGATAAAGAACTAGAAAAGTTGATTGTTGGGGCTGGACCTAAAGCTGATTATTAAAGAGATGGGTTTTTAAGTCTTTTTTGAAGGTCTCCAGAGAAGTGTGTTTGCGTATTTCAGCTGGGAGAGTGTTCCAGAGAGTAGAGGCTGTCACACAGAAGGCTCTGTTGCTGAGGGTTTGCAGTTTGGTGTGAGGGATGGAGAGCTGGTGTGTGCCTGATGAGCACAGCTTCCGAGACTGGGTATAGGGGTCGAGGAGGTAAGACAGATATTAGGGGCAAGGGAATGTAGAGATTTATAGGTCAGGAGGAGAATTTTTTAAGTGATGCGTGATTTGACTGGGAGTCAGTAAAGGTGGATGAGAGAGGGGGTGATGTGCTGCCAGGGCTTGGTGTGGGTGAGGACCCTGGCAGCAGAGTTCTGCACATACTGGAGCCTGTCCAGGGTTTTGGAAGGGAGCCTGGACAGGACTCCATTACATCTTAAAATAACAGCATCAAAATAATTTTGATGATACAGTATCTTGTTGTAGTTAGCACCCACATTACATCTGACAAATATGGTATTTGTATTTATGACTGTGGTGTTGCACTCAGAAACTGGGGGGGGGGGGGGCGCCAAATTGTACAAAATGCCAACTTCTACATTATGTTGCTTTAAGTAAATTTGTCTTTGCTAAAGGAGGGATTTTACTTTTTTTTTAGGGAATACCAAGTTTGAGGCATTTAACTTGCTTGCCAATGATGATTGGTAAACCCTCTTCATATACATCACAGGGAGTATGTGCAGCAGCAGCTTTTGCATACTGGTTTGTGAATACTCCTCCAACAATTTGACGATATGTATTTCTCTCCTATGTGAATGGAACAGATCCCTGTCTCATAACTTATTAAGGCAGGGGCAAATCCCATTTGGAGTTCAATTAGATTGGTAAAAGGTAGGTTAACTACAAAATGGAACATTGTCTCGCTTTTCTGTGTCTCCTGGGATCTTTTCTACATGCCTTTGCTCAATGCACTGTCACAGCCTCAGAGTTTCGACTGGAAGGAGATTATTTGATAGGTGGACTGTTTGATATTCATCATGCCACTGACCCTGTTCATAATGACAGACCAGAAGCCATCAGCTGCTCCAGGTGAGTGGATATCTGCTGAAGTAAAAAAAAAAAAAAATTGAACTAGTGTAACAGATTATTTGTACATTCAAAATATTACCTCAAACATGACACCAGAATTTATGGCAAAGTGACACACATGTTAAGTCTGACTTTCATCCTTGTCCCACAAAATTTGTTTTTTAACATCCAAATCTGTACAGAGGATTTTATTTAAACTTTTACTAACAACCGTGATACTTTGAAGTAATTCTTAATCCTTTTTTCCTGTTGTTCTGTCTCTTTCCTCAGTCAGCCCTTCCTTCTCCCAAATTACCGAAGGTTTCAGTTGATGAGATTCTCAGTGGAGGAAATCAATAATTCTACCGAGCTACTGCCAAATGTCTCTCTTGGCTATGAAATATTTGACCACTGCTCGGATACACAGAGTTTTCCAGGCATTTTAAACCTCATCTTAGTCAATGGCATGATTCAACCTTGGGGTGATCCACACAAAAATTGGTCGAAAGTGTCCAAAGTCATAGCAGTGGTCGGTCCTTTCACAAGCACTCAGGCCCTGACTGCAGCGCCACTGTTCATGGCGGATTTCATTCCCATGGTAAATTGGATTTTATTTTTTAAGTTTTAATATTCATTTCAGACAGACAAAATAATTTATAATAGTTATGTAATTATGTTATAACAATTGTTTCATCTAAGATTAGTTTTGAAATTTTTTTTCTTTTAACAGGTCAGTTATGGAGCTTCTAGTTCAGTCTTTTCAACAAAAGCGCAATTTCCATCTTTCCTGCGAACAGTGCATCCAAATAAAGAGGTCATACAAGCGATTGTTAGCATCGTACAGCACTTCAACTGGCACTGGGTTGCATTCCTTTACATTGAAAATGATTTTGGCATTGATGGACGGAATTTGTTCATAAAGAGGATTAAGGACACTGAGATCTGCCTGGCGTACACCAAAAGCCTCAGTCATGATACAGATTACTCTCAAATATTCAAACTGATAGAGGCACAGAAGATACGTATCATTATTGTTCTTGCTCCAAAAACGACTGCTGAAGCTGTCATTGAGTCAGCAATACAACTAAATATCACAAACAAGGTGTGGATTGCAGATGATGGATGGTCCCTAAACAAGAGGCTCCCCAAGACAAAAGGCATCAAAAATATTGGAACTGTACTTGGGGTGTCTCAGCCAGTAATGACAATACCCGGATTCAATGATTTTATCAGTTCTTCAAAAAGCCAGACGCGTTGTGAAAATGCAGAGCAAAGTATGTTTTGTAATCAGGTTTGCAACTGCAGTACCCTGAGTACAGAAACCATCTTTGCTGCGGACCCATCTTTCTCTTTTCCTGTTTATTCTGCTGTATATGCCATCGCTCATGCCTTACACAATGTCTTGCAATGTGGATCTGGCAGATGTAATGGGAATATTACATTGTACCCACACATGGTAAGTCCATGGAGGATCTGACTGTCTAAATTTGCTTGTTTATGTTTCTGAGATTTAACTTTAACAAAGGGTTAGTTATAGCAAAAACAAAAGCTGACAAGAGAGCCACACAACCAACTGAAAACTCCTGATACATTGAATTAAAGCATTTTTCTTCAATATCTCATACTGCTGCTTGGCAGGCATTGTTAATATCAAGGTACCACTCTGTAATTTATCTTATTGAGAGCTATCGGCATAGTCTGTAAATGTCTGGTCCAATTTCCATCTTCAGTCCAGTCTCTTGATCCAGCAACTTTAAGCCTGTAAAAGACTTAGCCACTCTGCTTACCTTTCAAACATTGCACTGCCATCAAAATCTCAGACAAAAAAATACGGCAATAGCTTAGATGTATAATGTACTCCCTACACGAGAATGTTTTTAAAAAACTATATATTCAAATCTCATATTCTCATTGTAAACACATGCAAGTAATGGTCTTCCTTTGTATGCCCAAATCAGGTTCTAGCCAAGTTGAAGAAGTCCAATTTTACACTTTTAAACCAGCATATTCAGTTTAATGAGAATGGTGACCCCAAGTATGGATCCTATTCTATTGTATTCTGGAACAACAGTGGTGATGCAGAGGAGATCGGCTTTTATAATTTTTACCCACGGTTCAATTTTTTCATCAACAGCACCAAACTTCAGTGGTACACAAAGGGACAAGTAAGTTGTTTTTATTTTACTAATCATAGTATTGCAGTATGTAGTATATGAACAGTTTATACAGTATTTGTCCTTAAAAGAATGAGTTTGGTTTTGGTTGAGCGACGTTCACAATCAGCTCTGACAGGCTTCGATAGATCAACCGATGGTGGTTGTTAATCATGTCATTTGCAGTGACATCTGAATATAAAATGTTGGTAGGCATGTTTCCATTTCACAAAACCTCTTAATTTTTTTTTCAGTACAAAGAGGTATTCTTCTTCTTTTTGCTTCACTTACATTTAATTTGTTGCTAAACAATTTTCTCGTACAGGTGCCTACTTCACAATGTTCCCCAGAATGTCCTGTAGGACATGCACAAAAGCAAGATGGGATCCACAAATGCTGCTTCACTTGTGAAATCTGTCCAAATGGAACTTATATCAACAGCACAGGTAATTTATTTTACATGAGAGGAAGAAAATTAGAATATTCTTTATACAGGATGACTCTGGATTCTTGCAGAGCTTTTTTCCATGGTAGATAAGAATGACAGGTTTCCATTTCCATCCTGATGACTGAACATGCCAATAACTCAGAGCTTTTTAACTCTTCAAAGAGAGAATGTACAATGTAGAAAGATAATAGTGCAGAATGGGTTCTCTATTTAAACCTTAACTTTATGGATAATTTGTATGTCTTAGGAACAGAGGATCCCTCCGCATGCATCCACTGTAAGGAGACAGAGTGGTCTGCAGAAGGAAGCACATCATGCAATCTGCGGGCGGTGGAGTACATCCCATTCACAGACAGTGGAGCTGTAGTGATCATGGTCTTGGCCTGGGTCTTGGTGGGTCTCACAGCAGCCATGTCTGTTCTCTTTGCTGTCAGCTACAACACACCTATTGTCAGATCTGCTGGGGGACCAATGTGCTTCTTAATTTTAGGCTGCCTCAGTCTGTGTAGTATTAGTGCATTCTTTTACTTTGATAAGCCAACAACTTCCTTTTGTGTCTTAAGGTTCTTGCCATTTATTTTGTTCTACACTGTTTGTTTGGCATGTTTTGTTGTGCGCTCGTTTCAAATTGTTTGTATTTTCAAAATAGCTGCCCAATTCCCCAATATGCACAGTTGGTGGATGAAATGTCATGGACAATGGCTGGTCATCACCGTGGCATTTGGCATTCAGGCGCTCTTACTTCTTGTTAGCTACTCCTTTGACCCACCCAAGCCATACAATGAAACTGTTTGGTACCCAGACAAAATAATACTTAGTTGTGACTTTCATCTTAAAACTTTTTCTGGTTCGATGATTTTACTGTTATCTTTGTGCTCTCTTTGCTTCATTTTCTCCTACATGGGAAAAGATCTCCCAAAAAATTACAATGAGGCCAAAGCAATAACCTTCTGCCTGCTCCTGCTGATCCTCACCTGGATCATCTTTGCCACTGTAACCATGCTTTACCGTGGCAAGTACATTGAAATTCTTAACGCTCTGGCAGTACTCTCCAGTCTCTACTCCTTTCTGTTGTGGTATTTTCTCCCAAAATGTTACATCATCATTTATCAACCCCACAAAAACACAAAGCAGTACTTCCAAGGTATCATTCAGGATTATACCAAAACAATTAGCCAGTAGCAGCTTCAGGTAAATATGTGGATCTATTTCTAGTAATCTTGCCATTTTAGCCTTCTAAAGCGTTTCACTCCTGTTGTTTCTATAACGTATGACCCAATGAGCAGTAAGTCTTGACATTTACTAAGATACAACAATTTAACAAAAGGCACACATTTCTGAAATTTTCAAAATGGGTGGCAACATTTTCTATAACTATGAACATTTTGAGTAGCAGCCTTTTTGCAGAGAAACTTTTGCCTTGGTCTGAATTCAATGTAATTTGTAGTGATAATGCTCACAAAATAGAAGCTGCACACTAACTGTGATGGTTTCCATTCAAATAATCCACCAAATCATTTTGCCAAATTAAAAAACAATACTGAACTACTCATCAGTTCATGAATACTTCCAGGTCAGAAATGTGTCTCACTTACACATGAGAAAGAGCTGTTTTTATATGTTCAACCTTTGATCTTAAATCACTAAATCCAAGAGACTATGTGCTTGTGGTGTTGTTTGCATATGGATTGACAGTCTTTTGAATGTGCTCTATAGTTTGGGGGAACACAATAAAAATCTAATTATCTCCTTTGTGAAGACAATCAAATAAAGATATGAAATGGGATTTGTATGTTTTCTCTGTTTAACTGCTGTGACTGCTTTAACACTGATTTCACCACATGATGGCACCACTTCACTGTGATATTGTCTACGGGACGACAGGCACAATTGATACAGTACGTGTCAATCCTTAGCTCTGTGTTTAGCTATTCCTAAAACTGTACTCAAACAAAGGCTGAGAGTGAACATACAATATGTTACTTGTGGTGTTGCAGTTTAAGGGCGGCATGGACTTGGATGTTTTTTGCAAATCCTGATGACTTATGTATGTATTCATTGACAATGTTCCACAAAGCTTCTTGTGAAGTCACAGACTGAGTGTAGGGGCTGTTGAACTAACTTCAAGCTAGCAGTAGCATATGTCAGAACAGGGATACCTTGTTGCCGTTAGCTAGTCTACTTGGCAGAAGTGTTCTTTGCAGGGTGTGTACAGTGTAAGAACTGGGAGATGATGGTGATGATGGATATTTAGACAAGAATTAAGAATCAGACTTTATCAGCCCAAGAGGAAATTAATTTTCAAAGCACCGAACCCGTCAGACAGACAGAACATATAACAGACAACAAATCATGCTCTTACTTTTAGGCCAGTTATAGCTGAGGGGATCAGGCGTTTCCCAAAGCGAGTACTTCTGCCCATCAGTGCTGTGCTTGAAACAGACTTTATAAAGTAATTCACAACTGAGGATCAAAACAAAAAAAAACGTAACAAGGAAGTAGTAGTTATTTGAAAATAATGTATAAATGCACCTTTGATTGAAGTTGCACAGTAACTAGCATGAATTGCAAAAAAACCTAGATCAGGGAAATTGGCAGAAAACAGTTCTTAATTATTTTTTTTTAAATCAATAAAAAGATTTACTGTAAGATTACATCTGTCGTTTCATATTTAAGCTCATCCTCATCACATTGCCCACAGTTGGCTCTGGAAAATTATCTAAGTCTGGCTGGATGTGTGTGAAGTGCACACCATCTCAACACACATTCTTCTTTTTTAAGTACCAGTGCATGTGCATGGTTTTAGGGGGTACGCATCATTTATATCTTGGGCCCCTGGACTACCTTGCTCAAAATGCTGCCAACCCTCGGGAGAACAGACCCTGGATAAGTGGTGGTAAATGCATGCATACAAAAATACAGATAACTGAATTGTTGACTCTAAAAAGTGGAGTAATACCATTAAGCATTTGACAGACTATGAGGTATTGTAATGGTGGGGAAGGGTTTCATTAATATTAATACATTTTAAGAGACATTTATTTGTATGAATACAACTTGTTGTTACGTGGGTTTTATAATTCACCAGTATTGTCATGCAGTTATGACATTACCAGAGCATGTGTACATAAAGGCATCTCTGCAGGTTTATCTAAGTCTGAAGAAGAACATTGCTTGTAAAGTTACTTGAGGGAAGAAAAGGACATTTCACAGTAGGACCACATTGTTGATTAACCAGTGATTTATCTCTTGATATTGAAGTGCAAATATATTGTCGCAATGACTGCTCTGCACCGAATACTGTTGTCATGTGCTTGAGCCACCTTATTGTCCATTAATCTAAAAAACAGTTTGTGTAGATTGTGAACAGTATCCAATTAACATCAGTTTAATATTAATTGGGTCATTTTTAGAAATTAAAACATAAACTTGTGTACTTTTTATGAGACAATGTTTTGGGTATTAATGTGGTGACTCGTGTCTTAATGCTGAGTCATGGTTAAATGTCATAGATAATTCTTCTTTATTATTAACTTTACTATGTCTCACTTCATGGAGGCCGATCCCTTGCAACCAAGCAAAACAATGAGTTCCGCCCTTACACCAGCAGGTTGCCTGAATTCAAATTCTGGTGAGAGCCATGGCCATTTATCATTTCATTGTCTGAGTGATGGCAAATTTTCCTCTTTCAAATTACCTGTGCGGTCTAACATTCAATCCTGCAGGGATCGTTTGTAAGAGGAGGTGGTCTGCTCTAAGCCTAAACCAGAGATGCTGGGTTGAATTAATTTAATTTGTGTAAATTTGCTTGTGACGCTGTGTAGTATGATGCTACAAGGCCAGCTGTACTTGAAGAACATTGTTATAGTATAACTTTCTTCCAAAGGGCCATTAAATTATGAAACATTCTCTGCAACAGGAGTTGTTGATTAACAGCCTTTTGTGTTGTAGTTATTATAAAACCAAGACAAAACTGTTTGCTGAACATCAGCCATTCAATGACAGACTTTTGATGGTAAAAGGGAGACAGTGCGTGGGACAGTCTGAGTTGGTGACCATTTGAAAAAAAAATGTATTGATAATCTGTTTGATTTTCAAATGCAATGCCTCAGCACATCATGATCTGAATTAAGTAATAGTTCATATTTCTAAATATTGACATTGTGGATGCACTTGTTAATTAGAAAGCATGACACCATATGATTTGTACATACACCAATATATTATGATATATTATATTTTCATTATCTAAAATCCTTGATATCATTGTAATTGTGTTATCATGTTTTGAATGTGATTGTTGTTCATTATGTGATACAATGATGTTTATCTCCATTATTCTCTATACAAAAACTCAATTGTAATCAGTTATCAGTTTTATCATTGTCACCATGATGTTTGCAGGTTGAAACTGGTTAGCAATATTTTACCATTATTATTTAATAATTTTACTCTTTGGTCAAGTGCCTAAGGCCTACTTTTTTCTAAAATCAATGTCAGTCCTCAAAATCCAGGAATGGTAAAAAGGAAATCATGCCACAAATTGTAGCAAAAACATGTAATGCCGAATTTTTAATCATAGATATAATTTCTGTTTTTGTCATCATCATATTTGTCACACAGGTATATATAATCAATAAGCTAACAACAGCTTTTTAAAAAAAAACTCTGTTATAGTATGTATACATTACCGGCAAACTGTCGAGCAGCAGATGGGATGCTTTTGCATGCTGGTTTGTAAATTCCCGTCCAACCATTTATAGTTATTTGTCACCCTTCATGCACTCCCACATGCATGGAAATGACCACTAGTCTCTCGTAACCTTCTAAAGGCAGAGGCAAATTGCATTAGAGTTCACATCAGACCTGTAAACAATAACTGAAACAATGAAACACCGTCTAGGTTTTCTGTGTCTCTGTCTGGGATTTGTTTTACATGCTTTGGTTTGGTGCACTGTCCCAGCCTCAGAGTTCCAGCTGGAAGGAGATTATTTGATAGGTGGACTGTTTGATATTCATCAGGCCAGTGCATCTCTTTACCTTGACAGACCAGAAGCAATGGACTGCTTAAGGTGAGTTTTTCTAAATATATCTTGGTTGATGCCTTCTCAAGTGAAATTAAGAAGATCAAAATAATACTCTAAAGTGTCTTTTTGTAACATCTATATCCATGAGTTATTTTAGCCTTTACAAACAGTACAGTTGTCAAAGCACTAAATAAGGGCCTTTGAAGCTTCAATTTGAATTCTTAATACTTTTCTCCTGTTTTTCTTTCTCTGTCCTCAGCCAACCCTTTATTCTTTCACATTATCGCATGTTTCAGTTGATGAGATTCTCCGTGGAGGAAATCAATAATTCAACCCAGCTACTGCCGAATGTATCTCTAGGCTATGAAATATTTGACCACTGCTCAGATACACAGAGTTTTCCAGGCATTTTAAAGCTTTTCCTAGCCAATGGCATGATTCAACCCTGGGGTGAACCACATGAGCAACACACGCATAAGTCCAAGGTCATTGCGGTGGTTGGCCCTTTTTCAAGCACTCACACCCTGACAGTAGCCCCATTGTTCATGGCGGATCTCATTCCTATGGTGAGTTTTTCAGACTTACGTCAATACAGCACATTACGTCTTCAATACAGCACAGTATAGGACTATGTTATTGTCTTTTTATTCATTTGAAACAGCTAATATCGCGAATTGTCATTGAAAAGGATAAATAATGATAGAAACTGATTGTCTTATCACTCTACTTACAGGTCAATTATGGATCATCTAGTTCTGTCTTTTCAAAAAAAGCTAAATTCCCATCTTTTCTGCGAACAGTGCATCCTAGTACAGAATCCATAGAAGTGATTTTTAACATTTTGCAGCACTTCAACTGGCGCTGGGTTGCTTTTCTTAACAGTGATAATGATTTTGGCATTGATGGACTGGAATTGTTCATAAAAAGGATTAAGGACACTGAGATCTGCCTGGCGTACACCAAAGGCCTCAATGACAATCCAGATTACCCTCAAATATTCAAACAGATAGAGACACAGAGGATATACATCATTGTTGTTTTTGCACCTGAAATGATTGCTGAAGCTCTCATTGAGTCAGCAATACAACTGAATATCACAGACAAGGTGTGGATAGCAGGGGACACATGGTCCCTAAACAAGAGGCTCCCCAAGACAAAAGGAATCAAAAATATTGGAACTGTAATTGGCGTGTCTCAGCCAGTACAGACAATACCTGGTTTTAATTATTTCATCTATGCTTCCAAAAGCCAGAACAATTGTCTTAATGCAGAACAAAATAGGTTTTGTAATCAGCTTTGCAACTGCAGTAGCCTGCGTGCAGAAGATGTACTTGCTGCAGACCCATCTTTCTCTTTTCCTATTTATTCTGCTGTATATGCCATCGCTCATGCCTTACATAACACCTTACAATGTGGATCTGGCGGATGTGATGGAAATATTGAAGTGTATCCATATATGGTAAGTATACATACCATTTAAGGTATAAGCTTATTTGAATTTTGCTTGAGGTTGTCAAAAATTAGAAGGAAACCTTTTAGTTTTTTGTCTTTTACCCTATACAACTCATATAAATAATGTAATAATCTGTAAGCATATAATCATTTCTATTGTGAACACAAAGAAGTAATGGTCATTTGAACTTTGTACCCACACCAGGTTCTAGCAGAGCTGAAAAAGTCCAATTTTACACTTTTAAACCAGAGTATTCAGTTTGATGAGAATGGTGACCCGAAGTTTGGATCCTACTCTATAGTTTTCTGGAACCAAAGTGGTGATGCAGAGGAGATCGGCTTTTATGAATTATACCCAACAATCACTTTCTTCATCAACAACAGCAAAATACAGTGGTACATGAACGGAGAAGTAAGTTGTTTTCCCTTATTACAGTATGTGTAGTATAATGTGTATTTTTTCATATGATATCCAGATATCCAGATATTGTGGTGATATGGATATAAAAATGTGTTGTGCTTTTTCCGTTCCACAAGGATATGTGTGTGTGTGTGTGTGTGTGTGTGTGTGTGTGCGCGCGCGCTCGTGTGTGTGTGTGTGTGCATGTGTGACAATTTTTGTCTGCGCTGAGTCAAACCACATAGTGCTGACTTGCATTTCCATTACCAGTTTAACTGCAAAGAGAAATGCCTAAAAAAAAAAGGAGTCTTAAAGGAGTGTGAAAATGTGGTGATGAAGAGAGGAGATTCCCAACTGCAAAGCAGACAGGAAGTTAGCTAAAATGTGTGTAAAGTCCTGTGTGTAAATAGCTGTTGGCATGGCGCATGGCGAATTTCACCGGTTGGATCGTAGTGAATGGAAAGAGACAAATAATGTGTTGGTTCTGTTTGAATAAATTACACATATGATATTTGGAAATAAAACAATAAAACAAATTAAATATAAAACTGTGAAAATAATTAAATATAAAGACTACACACCCAACAGTCGCATTAGTGGCGTTGTCACCAAAACCTGTACGTAAAAATTGTGGACTTGGTCTTATATATAAGCAGCTCCCAGAACTGATGAAGTCTCCTTCACAAACTGCAGTTGTTAATACGGCCAGATGTCTTGTGATTTTCTTCTTTTTAAGTACCTTTTCTGCACCGAGGCAGCGGCCATGTTTTTGTCGGTGGTGTGTGTTGAGCAAGATTATGCAGTTCACTGAGTGGTTTAACACAAAACTAGATTATATTTTACCTTTTATTTAAGGCCAACTGTGACTTTCTTGAGTTGGAAAAATATATTTTTAATTGACAAACATTTTATATTTACTTCATGGCACAACTCAAATGGTATCGAAAAATTATTTGTCTCTCTCTCTCTTCACTACCACACATATTTTTAAAGTCCCATGTGGTCCACTGCAAGGGGAATGGCTTTGGCACTCTTGGGGCTTCTGACTGACTGGCCAAAGGAAGTGAAAATGTCATTTTATGCAACAACAGTTTGCTAGTCTGGACATCACACCAGGGTAGTTAAGATGAACCTTGTGTCTCAGTGGTGCTGCCAAACAACAACACAGCTCGTTGTTGTGTGTCTGTGGATGAGTGCACATGCACACAAAGATATGTCTGTTTGTTTAGTAATAGCTGTGACAGGGTCAAAACACAAATCAAGATCATCTGCTAATAGTGGTTGCTCATGGTGCATGGGATATCTAAATATAATTTGTCATTGTCAAATAGGGTTGTTCCATTTTCCATAAAATCTTCAAACTTTTAAATGCTGGATATGTGTAATAACTGAAACCCCACCCTTATTTTTCCCAACCCATTACAGTTCCCTTTGGCTTGACTGATATTTGATGTGTTGCTAAATAATTGTCTTGTACAGGTGCCTACTTCAGTGTGTTCCCCTGAATGTCCCGTAGGACATGCAAAAAAGTATGATGGAATTCACAAATGCTGCTTCACTTGTGAAATCTGTCCAAATGGAACTCATGTAAACAGCACAGGTAATTAAAAGATATGCAATGAATTGTGTTTTTGACTAGTTCACTGTTGTATTCAACAGCAAAATTAACCTATTTCCTGTCAATCTCCATTCATAGTTGTGTTGCAGTCACCTCTTGGGTAGTTGTTACAACAAACAGCTAAAGTAAATTTGACATTAAATGAAATTTTGATCTCGATTTACACAGAGGATTTTTCAGAAGTTGACCATTGCTTACACTTTTACTATTTTTTTCCCTCTCATATATTGACAGTCTGTTCCTTTGTGTTGTGTAAAACAGAGGATCCCTCCACATGCATCCAATGTAAGGAGACAGAGTGGTCTGCAGAAGGAAGCACATCATGCAATCTGCGGGCAGTGGAGTACATCCCATTCACAGAGAGTGGAGCTGTAGTGATCGTGGTCTTGGCCTGGGTCTTGGTGGGTCTCACAGCAGCCATGTCTGTTCTCTTTGCCATCAACTACAACACGCCTATTGTCAGATCTGCTGGGGGACCAATGTGCTTCTTAATTTTAGGCTGTCTCAGTCTGTGTAGTATCAGTGTGTTCTTTTATTTTGATAAGCCAACAACTTCATTTTGTATCTTAAGGTTCTTGCCATTTCTTTTGTTCTACACTGTTTGTTTGGCATGTTTTGTTGTGCGCTCGTTTCAAATTGTTTGTATTTTCAAAATAGCTGCCAAGTTCCCCAAGCTCCAAACATGGTGGCTGAAATATCATGGAAAATGGCTGGTCATCACTGTGGCATTTGGTACTCAGGCGCTCTTACTTCTTATAAGCTATTCCTTTGACCCACCCAAGCCATACAATGAAACTGTTTGGTACCCACAGAAAATAATACTTAGCTGTAGTCTTAATCTTGCAGCATTTTTTGGTTCCGTGATTTTACTTTTATCTTTGTGCTCTCTTTGCTTCATTTTCTCCTACATGGGAAAAGATCTCCCAAAAAATTACAATGAGGCCAAAGCAATAACCTTCTGCCTGCTCCTGCTGATCCTCACCTGGATCATCTTTGCCACTGTAACCATGCTTTACCGTGGAAAGTACATCCAAATTCTTAACGCTCTGGCAGTACTCTCCAGTCTCTACTCCTTTCTGTTGTGGTATTTTCTCCCAAAATGTTACATCATCATATTTCAACCCCACAAAAACACAAAGCAGTACTTCCAAGGTATCATTCAGGATTATACCAAAACAATGAGCCAGTAGAGGCTTCCACTAAATATGTGGATCTACAGACAGAGGACCTGAGGTGCCTCAGGTTTTCTTAATATTTTCTGTTCAGCTTTAGTAATCCTGCCATTTTAGCCTTCTGAAGCATCTAGCTGTTATTGTTGTATGAGATATAAATCAATGAGCAAAAAGTCTTGAAATTAGCTAAGATATAACATTCCAAAAACAAGCACAGAGACAAGCACAACATTTTCTATAACAGAAGTTTTTCCTGTGCAGCAACCAACTGGAGACTCTGACGTTTGGCTAACTTGCCTTTAAAGACTTTCATGTGAAGTCATCCTTTTTAAACTTAATCTTTATTCTTCCATCATTTATTCTTTTTACTGCCCTTAGACTATTTATCTATTTTAGATTCCTCTCTTGTTTTCCATTTCCTTACCGTCCTTTGCCACTCTTTTTGTTTTCTTTAATCTATTTATTGTGCTTTATTTTTACTGTCGTCTTGTAATCAGCCTTTTCTGTTTTTATTCTTTATTTATCTATATTTTTGAATGTATCATTTTTTCGATTATTTATTTATTTGTATTTATTAAATGTTAAAAATTAAATGTTACTTTTCTACCTCTCTGCTTTTACTCCTTTTACTTGACTCATATTGACTTTTAACTCACCTTGGACTAGACTTCCTTGTGTTTATGTTGACTGTTTATCCTGTAAACCGAAGTTTACCGCTTGCTCTGTTTTTAAAAGGTGCTGTGAAAATAAAAAAAGTGTATCATTAAATCTCTATTCAAAGTACACTATACTTTATCTCAATTAAAATCATAGTAGGTTATATGTAAGAGTGGTTAAATAAAGATATGAAATGGGATGTGTGTGTGTGTGTGTGTGTGTGTGTGTGTGTGTGTGGGTGTGTGTGTGTGTGTTTTCTCTGTTCAACAGTTTTTTGACTGCTGTAACACTGATCTTACCACATGATGGCACCAATACACTGTGATACTGGCTTAGGATGACACACACTTGACACAGTATGTGTCAAGCCTTAGCTCTGTTATTGCTATTTCTTAAAACTGTACGCCAACAGTCAAACAAAGGCAGAGAGTGAACATACAGTATGTTACCTTGGATTCGCCATGGTAGGGTTGTTGAGCTTGCATTAGGATGCAGGACATTAAGGTTTTTGTGCTGTTTTTCAAAAGTTTCAAATTGTGCAGGATTTGTTTACACAACTTTGTTCAAGTACAAATTCAACATATTAAACTCATTTGAGTAATAAAGAGCTGATGGCAGACGCTGTGACACATTGGCTACCGCTCCATCTCTGAAGCAATGTTTTTGCCCTTTCAATGTATAACTAATGTCTCTTTTTTATGTTTTTAGAATCCTGCTTTTGACCCTGTGGAGTGTTTTGCTAACCTTGAAAAGAGCTATATAAAATACATGTATTATTATCATTATTCTTATTCTTATTCTTATTTGTATTCTTATTATTGTTGTTGTTGTTGTTAAAACATGCCTTTGTCGACACGTATGAAGGGATTATGAATGAAAGGTGATGACTATAACTTCTGTACGATGAAGGAGTATCTTGCCTCTGAGTGGCCTGATGTAGATACCTATACTATACATTTACGTCAGAAGACCTGTGATGTATGTATGTAAAACCTCAAAAAGCGTGAAGATTGATGACCTACTTTGCAGAGGTCAAAAAGAGAAGCAGTGCAGTCTTACATGAAAGTTATATCTGCTGACTCAATGGGCTCAAATGGGGGACCACAAAGAGCATCATCAAGCACCTACACAAAATCTAGTGAGAGGAAAAAAAACGTATTGCAAGGTGGTGAGCGCCATCAAAGTCAACATGACTTAAATAGAAATCATAATTGTGAAAAAGGAGAGATCTAGTAACTCCTCAAGGAACGCCATGTACAATAGAGCACTGAAATGGGAGTATGTTTTGGTTCTGACAAGGCTGCTTGAATGCCTGTCATTTATAGGAACATAGGCCTCTAGTGGATGATGCTCTCACTCCTGTGGACTGACTCTTAGCTATTAAATTGGAACTCTTAACTGGTCCCTGTAGACATGAAACTTTCAGGGCCTCACAAACAGCAAACCTTACCACCATTCAGATAGAATCAGGCAAAATAATGGAAAATTCAAGAAATACTATGGATTCTAATCTAAAGATGCACATGGAGATGTCTAGAATAAAACCCAAACGTCCCAGGGTTGAAAGACGGAAGTGGTATTACATGCCCTTGATGATTCTTGTTGTGATAAGAGAAGAAGACAGAAGAAGACATCTTTGTCACCTGTTTAGGATTGGTGCTCTTTCCTAAATACAAAGCCTAGGACAGCTAGCCTGAGCTAGCTAGCCTGCTCTGCAGGTGTTTTTAGCGAGGTTTAAGAACGTTTTTTTCATGTCTTCATCTTCTTTTGGTACAGCACGTGCCTAAAACTGCACTTGGACATGTGTAACTACTATGCATTGCGTGGAAAGAGCATTACATCTCATAGCTAAAATGTAATCATAACATCCAAGAAAATGAAATTTCACAGTAGGGCAACACTGTTGATTATCTAATGATTAACTTCTTGTTAAAGTGCAAAAATAATAGCAATGACTGCTCTGCACCAAACACTATTGTCAAGGGCCTTACCCATATCCACAATAATTTTCAGAATAATGTAACTTTAACAGTAATTTGGTTTCATGTAAAAAGAACATACATTTCTATACTTTTTATGAAACATGTTTCTGTGGTCTTGATGTGGTGTTTTGGAGATAACATTTGGTCTTAATGCTGAGTCATGGTTAAAGGAAAAAGCTGATTCCGTTTGTATATTAACTTTAATGAGTTTCAGTCTGTCTCACTTCATGGAGGCCTATCCCTTCCTACCATGCAGAACGATGAGTTCCGCACTTACACCAGCAGGTTGCCTGAATTCAAATTTTGGTGAGAGCCCTGGACATTAATCACTTTCATCTGCTGACTGATTGCAAATTTTCCTATTTGAAATGACCTGTGCAGTCAAACATTAAATCGTGCAGGGATGATTTGTAAGAGGAGGTGGTCTTTTAGCCTAAACCAAAGATACTGGGTTTCAAGTAATTTGTGTAAATTTGCCTGTGACACATCTATAGTATGATTTTCAAGCTCATCTGTATTGAGAACATTCTTATAGTATAACTTTCTTTTAAAGGGCCATTCAATTATGAAACATGCCTCTGAAAGTCATGCATGCAGTGACAGATTTTTGAGGGTGGAAGGAAGACAATGTGTTTGATAGTCTGAGTTAGTGACCATTTGGAAAATTAAAAAAAAAGTTTTTAAAGGATTTAAAGCCTTTTCACATCCTGGTCTGAATTTAGAAATAAGTTATAACCACTTCTTGATGGACATTGTGGATGCAGCTGTCAACTGGACAGCATATCACCATGTGATTTGTATTGATAGTATTTTATCAGTTTGCATTATTTCATACTACATCACTGACAGTGAGTTTCTTTTGAATCTGTTTGCTTATCAATGTGATAGAATAATGTTTACCTATCATCATTGGTTTTCATAATATGCACCATGATACTGTTAAAACAATTCAAATGTTTGTTATTGATATACTTTCACTCTTCGGTCGAGTGCTTAGAGACATTTTCCCATATATTTTTTTACCCAAATCAATGCCAGTCCTTGAAACCTGGGAATGGTACAGAGGAAAGTATGCCACATTTTGTAGCAAAGGGAACATGCTTGCAACATTTTATACATAGATATATTTTCTATGCTATCGTAATTTCTTTGTCATTGTCATTTCTGTCCCACAGAGCTGGAAAAACTAAAGGGAATTTGCCATTGTATTGAAATAACTTTGTATCTTCTCAGAGGATTGTCATAATGATAGAAGTGTTAAACTTGCTTGCTCATGGTGATCTTTAAACTCAGTATGTAGTCATCACAAGGGTTCTGTGCAGCAGCAGTTGAGATGTTTTTGCATACAAATTTGCGAATTTTCCTCCCACAATTTGTAGTAATGCATTTGTCACACTTCATGCACTCCCACATGCATGGAAACGATATTAGGTGATGAATATAGCCATCACCTGTGTCTCATAACAAGGCAAAGGCAAATTGTACCACATCAGTTTCACATCAGATCTGTGAACAACTGCAACAATGAAACATTTCCTGGCTTTTCTGTGTCTCTCAGGATTCATTTTACATGCCTTGGCTCAATGCACTGTCCCAGCCTCAGAGTTCCATCTAGAAGGAGAATTTTTGATAGGTGGACTGTTCGATATTCATCAAGCCAGTGCCCCTATTTACCATGACAGACCAGAAGCCATCGACTGCTCCAGGTAAGTTTTAAACTTAATCTTGGTCGATGCCTTCTCAAGATGAAACAAAGAATATCAAATGAAACTGTTTTTTAAAAAGCATTTAAATCGGTCCAGTTTACTGCTACATGGTCAAAGAAATTGTTTAACATTACATCTTACTTCAGTCTCTGTTCATTAAAAAAATGTTTTGTAACATCCATGTTGGGTCCTAAGAATGATAGTGATATTTCCGCCTTCACAAACATAGGTGCTTAAAGTACTTTGGCAAAACTCTAAATAGGGACTTTTGAAGCTGCAATTTGAATTCTTAATACTTTTCTCTTGTTGTTCTTTCTCTGTCCTCAGTCAACCATTCAGTCTTACACATAATCGAGTGTTTCAGTTGATGAGATTCTCCGTGGAGGAAATCAATAATTCTACCAACCTACTGCCAAATGTATCTCTGGGCTACGAAATATTTGACCACTGCTCTGATACACAGTTTTTCAGGCATTTTAAACTTAATCTCATTCAATGGCATGATTCAACCTTGGCATGAACCACATCAGCAACAAACAAGTCCATACAAGCCCAAAGTCATTGCAGTGGTTGGCCCTCGTTCAAGCACTCACACCCTGACAGTTGCCCCATTGTTCATGGTGGACCTCATTCCTATGGTAAGTTTTTCAAACTTATATCAATGCAGCATAGTACAGTCCAGGGTTTCCACAAGTGTATTGCAAGATCAGCAGCTGGTGGGGCCCAAGCATTTTTTTGCATTTTAAAAAATGTATATTGAAGGCATTTCTTAAACTAAGATGTTATACAAATAACTTACTTTTAAATGATATCTCTGTTAGACAAAAGGAGGGAGTGTGTACGTGAGGATGAGCATGAAGCACGAAGTGAAGTAATGTTATAGATATGAACATAGCAATGCAGTGTGTCTACAGTTGAGGCTATTTGTCGGTGAATATATCCTCCGACAAGAACCATGCCAGGTTCCCGTGTATTGCTTTCCACCTGCCAATTAAAGTCAAGTATTCCCAGGGGAAACAACATCTTCAACTCAAGCTCACTTAAGGTGGACTGACCTTAAAGGTGGAAATACAGTGTACAGAATCTGTTCTCCTTTTATTGAGGAGCTACTTCTACAACTTCCCACCCACCTAGCCTAACAAATTTTCTGTGGAAAACCCTGGTGTAGGCCAATGTAATTGTCATTTATTTTATTTGAAATAGCTTTTATGTTGGATTGTCACTGGAAAAAGTTAACTTCTCTATCACTCTATTTGCAGGTAAACTATGGCTCCTCTAGTTCTGTCTTTTCAATAAAAGCTAAATTCCCCTCTTTTCTGCGAACAGTGCATCCCAATACAGACTCCATAGAGGTGATTTTTAACATTGTGCAGCACTTCAACTGGCACTGGGTTGCTTTCCTTTACATCAATAATGTTTTTGGCATTGATGGAAGGGAATTGTTCATAAAGAGGATTAAGGACACTGAGATCTGCCTGGCATATACCAAAGGACTCAATGACCAGTGTTGGGAAAGTTCACTTTCTACATGAACTAGTTCAAAGTTCAGTTCACAAATTTTAAAATGAACTAGTTCAGTTCATAGTTCATAATTCAAAATTTTGAACTAAGTTCACAGTTCCAAAAATGAACTAGTTCATAGTTCTTTTTTTTTCAATATGTTGATGCGAGCTATTATTTTTCTAAATGATTGCCACAGCCCATATAGAACCACAGACAGCAATCATTATATCAGTTTTAACACTGAAACTGCAGCTCTCCCACAATATACTGCAACACCAGGCTGTCCAGCTGCGGCTGGGAGATGAAGACAGCGGAGCCGCTACTGTACACTGTTAATGTGATCTGGGTGGTAGAGGATCTGTTTTGGCTCGCCGTTTGATTTTTATTCACTTGCACAGACCTTGAAAGGCTCGCCGGGTGCTTTAGTTCAATGTGCCGTTTCAGGTTTGTGGTACAGGATAGAGTACAAATTAAAAATTAAAAATAAAGAAATACATAAATAAGTAAATAAACAATAAATGATTTTTAAAAAAGAAGAAGAAATGGAAAAATAAAATAATAAATGAATAGATAGTTCATACAGTGGCTTCAGGGAAAACGTTATATAATGACTCAGTAAGGTATTACTTTTTTTTGTTATTTAACAAAATCAGAGATTTAAGCAAAGAGCTCAGCTCCAGGAGAAAAGGAGCAAATTTAGCTAGTGATTTTGCAAATTTTTGTTTGAGAATAGAACATTTTGCTTAGGATAACAAAGTTCATCATGTGTTCCACAGCATTATCTTCTAGGTTAATATAGTAGCAAATAACATGTTTCAGGGTAAGAGAATGGACAGAGTTTACAGCATCAAAAAATGAGATTCAACAACACTCAAAAACTTTTTAGATATATCACAATAAAAAAACAGATGTGAAGCCTTTATTTGTTTTTGTCTCCATGCTGAGCACATTGATGACGCATGCGGCGGTGCGACTCTGTGGTGGCTGCTGGCTGGTGTTGCCAGTAGCCCTTTGTAGATAAAAAAGGCGGCACATTTGCTCCAAGGTAAGGGCGGCAATGTGCCGGCCTGTCTTTCTAAAACCGAGGCGTAATATTCCTCCTTTTCCAAAAGCCACCTCTGAGGTAGGCGTAAACATGTGACGTGACGTGAAGCTCGAAGTTTGGCTGTGAACAGTTGACAACGAATTTGGGGGGTCGCGCAAGATGGCGACTGTAGCAGACGTGTTGTGCTAAGCTCTGCAGCATTAAACGAGTATCTGATGGTAATTTGACGAGGCCAACAGTTTGAATGGCTTGTTAAGAAGAGAAGAGAAGAAGAGTTTCGAGTTTCGATGACAGTTTGAAGTCTTTGAAGACCTACGGACATTAACTCTTCGACACGTGCGACAACTAAGTTACGAGCTAGCCTGCGAAGCTAACATCAACGCTGCACCAGTGATCCGAAATGACAAAAAGAGACGCAAAAAAGGTCACAAAAGGCAGTCTGGTGATGAACATGGAGCAAGAGGAGGGCTTCTACGGCTTGGGTTCTCCTCTTCCCGAGACTCCCAGCCAAAGTCCAAACCCGAAGAAACTGTGCGGAGATAACAAGGAGAAGGACACGGTTTCCAACTCCGACATCTTCCAAGCCATATGTGAGTTAAAGCGGAGTTTCTCCGCCTTTGAGCAGCAAATGAAACGAAATACTGCGGACATTAAAGAGGCAAAAGAAGTGATGAAAGGACTTAGATTTCAAGCTAAAGAAACGGAGGATAAAGTGACAATGCTGGATAAGAGAGTGGACGAACTGAAAGAAAAAACCGAAGACGGGGAAAGATATAGCAGAAGATGGAATCTGCGTCTCATCAACCTCCCAGAAAAAGAAAACGAAGATGTGAGGCAAGAAGTCTTCAAAATATTGAGCCAGATTGCACCAGATGAAAAAAGTAAGATGGGATTCCTGGTTGATACGGTGCACAGAGTGGGACGCCCGAGGGATGACAACAAACCACATCCAGTCATCATCCAGTTCAACATGCGGACCTTCAGGATCAAGATCTGGAGAGAGTCACGCAACGCTGACATCCTGAAGAAGATGAACCTCCGTATCGCCGAGGACCTAACCCGCCCCGAGAAAGACTGCAGGAACAAACTGTGGCCTTTGGTCGAACAGGCACGTAAGGATGGAAAGAAAACCAGATGGCAAGGGCCGATCGTCTTCATCGATGGGGTAAAATTCACTGCGTGAGAAGCCAGCTTCAAAGACTATGATACCCGTTAAAAATTAACAAAGCTTATTACAAGCAAAGTTATGGCCTCAAAACTGTTAATTTATGCGCCAGTTACTCATAATGTTCAGAGCATTTCTAACTTTTTCCAAAGGTAAAGAGTCTCAATAAGCTCTTTTCTTGTTGTTGTTATTGTTGATTGTTCTAGTTAGTCGGCATCCAGATTTTTATTTATTTTATTTTTTCTATGGCAACCAATAATTTCATTAACCTTAAAGTACTCTCTCTTAATGTCAATGGTATACGCAATATTACCAAAAGAAAGGCAATTTTTCTGTTTTGTAGAAGGTCTAATGCAGATTTATTTCTGTTACAAGAGACACACTCGTGTGATGATGATTGCAAGTTCTGGAAAAGTCAGTGGGGAGACCAAATTTATTTAAGTCATGCCTCTAATAACTCAGCAGGAGTAGCTATACTGTTTAATAAATTCAAAGGAGATGTTGTAGAATCTCACTTATCTGAAGAAGGTAGATGGATTATTTTGGTGCTTAGATTAAACAACGTGATTCTGGTGGTGAATAACATTTATGGTCATAATAACAATGTTCTAGCAAAAAATATGATTGTCCAATTGACAGCAAAACTCATGAAGCTCAAAGAGAAATATAAAGAGGCTCATTTAATTATTGGCGGTGACCTAAATGATGCAGCTGATGACTTAATGGACAGATTGCCAGCAAGAATGCCTTCCAATTCGAGTTTTAAAGTGATATCATACTTATGTGAGCAACTTAATGTTATACACGCCTGGCGATACCGTCACCCCTACCAAAAAGAGTATACATGGAGTAACACTAGTGGTTCTTTACAGTCTCGAATAGACACATGGTTAGTATCTTCTTACACTATGCAATATGTTTCCGGAACATCACACAGTTATGCCCCATTTTCAGATCACAAAATAATAGTCATTTCCTTTGCTAATCCTCTAGAACAAAAAGCAACATTACGTGGTTATTGGAAATTAAATTGTAATTTACTGAAAGATGAAGATTTCTGCAACTCAGTCAAAGCAATTGCTGGGAATATTTTTAATGGAAAAGAACTTAGTAATGTACAAAAATGGGAATTCTTTAAATTTAAAATCAGAGAATCAGCCATTAGACACAGTAAAGAAATGAAAAAACGCAGCAATCTTAAAGAATCTGAAATTATGAAAGAACTAAATATCCTTGTAAACAAAAGTTCCCCTACTCTAGAGGAAGAATTTAAACTGATAAAATTGAAGGACGATTTAGATCGCTTATATATTAATATGACCAAGGGAGCCTTTGTACGCTCCAGAGCTAAATGGTTAGAGGAAGGTGAGAAGAATACAAGCTATTTTTTCGCCCTAGAAAAAAGGAATTACAAGAGAAATAATATCACTTCTCTAAAAATAGACAACTCTGTAACCTCCAATCCAACTGATTTAGCAAACCACACTTTTCATTTCTACTCTGATCTTTATAGCTCTAATTATAACTCAATAAAAGGTGAAGACTTCATTAATAATGTTAAAGAATTTACTCCTCAAATATCGAACAATTTTAAATTGGATTGCGAAAAACCGATCTCTAAGGCTGAAATTTTTGAAGCTGTAAACAAAATGAAAAAAGGCAAATCTCCAGGAATGGACGGTCTTCCTGTCGAATTTTACCAATGCTTTTGGAATATAATTGAAAGCCCTCTTTTTGAAACGCTGAAAGAATGTACAAATAATGAAGAAATGACCACAACCATGAAACAAGGTATAATAACACTGCTTCCCAAGCCAGACAAAGACCACCTTCTATTGGATAACTGGAGACCTATAACATTGCTAAATGTTGACTATAAAATACTCTCACTAATTTTCGCCAGGCGTTTAAGAAAAGGTTTAAGTGAAATCATAAATGAAACTCAAACTGGTTTTATGAATAATCGTCACATAAGCTGCAACATTAGGTTTATCCTTGATTTAATAGACTACTCTGAATATGTTGATTCAGACGCTTTAATTTTATTCTTAGATTTCTATAAGGCATTCGACAGTGTAGAGCATCAATTTCTTTTCAAATCACTTCAAACCTTTGGTTTTGGTGAAAGGTTTGTCTCCTATATAAGAATGCTCTATAAAGATACCAGTAGTTGTGTCATGCTATTCCCAAATACTACAAAAAGATTTTCAGTTTGTAGGTCGGTCCGTCAAGGCTGCCCCTGCTCTCCGTTTCTCTTTCTTATAGTTGTTGAATTGCTTTCAATACAAATTCGGCAGAGCAATGCCTTTCAAGGTTTAAAGATATTTGAGAGAGAGATTAGGATAACTCAACTAGCAGATGATACAGTCTTATTTTTGGAAAATAAACAACAAATAGAGACAGCACTCAGGATAATAGACACCTTTTCTAATGCATCAGGTTTAAAACTTAATTTAACAAAATGTGAAATAATATGTCTCTACAATACAAATGAAACACTATTATGTAAGATACCAGTTAAAGAAAGTGTTAAATATCTCGGAATTCATATTTCTAACAATCTTACTGAACGTCAAACAAAAAACTTTAAACTTAAAATACAAAAAACTAAAAGTATATTCAATATGTGGCTTCAAAGAGATTTTTCTCTATTAGGAAGAGTTCTTCTAAGTAAAGCAGATGGTATCTCTAGATTTGTATATCCTACTGTTACGGCCGCCGCTGGCGTCGTTTATTGTGTAATCATTGTCTTCCATGAGTGTTTCCACCGGGGATGCAAGTGCTGCTGTGTGATTCCCTGTTGAGGATTGGTCCTTCCAGAGCTGAGGCCGTTCTACTTCTTGTTTCCTGTTCACTGGCGTCTGTGATTGGTGTGGCTGGGATCCGACCAAACCTACCAATTAGGAGTCTTCAATCAACACCAGCTGCATTATAAATGGCTTGTGTGTCCACAGTTCCTCGCGGCTGTGAACCAGTGATCAGACGCCTCGCTATTCGTTGCACATCAATATCTAAAAAGAACTTAAAAGGGGTTTATAGGTGCCTGACTGTTGCCTGTCTGAGTGGCCTCAGTCAGTGATTTGAGAATCATTGTCAAATATTTAGTTTAAATACAGAGTACCATAGTTGGACTCTTTTGTTTGAGACTTTTTTTTGCTGAATAACTGTTTGGTTGTTTGTTTGTTTTTGTCCTTTGTATTTTTGTAAGCTTACAGGTGCTGACCTCTTTTTGTTCTTTAGTGTGAGTTTCTTTTTTGCCAAGGGCTAAATAGCCGTCATTTATTCAACTCATTTTTTCGTATTAGTTATTTGTCAGCTCCTGTACAGCCTCCTTTTGTTATATTTCCTTGTGCAAGTGCACTCTCTTTATTTAATTAAACTCTGACTTTACCCTGAGCCAGTCCAGTTGTCATATTCCACCTCATTTCTTGTCTCAATTATATGTTATGGCTCTCCAAAACGAGCCGGGTCGTAACATAAATGGGGGCTCGTCCGGGATATGAAATGAAAATTGTATATTGGTAATTGTAAATTAACAATGGAACTGGGTCTGTCAGTGTTTAGTTAATTGGTGAGAGTTTGCTGAGCTCCTTGATTACTAGGTAAGTAAGTGAGCTCTTTAGGGTTTTCGCTGTCTGCTTGAGTGAGTGCTGCTGGCTCCTGAACACCATGGCAGAAAAATTTAATTTGGACAAATTTGTAGCACATCCTACTGTTGAGCAAGTACATAGTTGTAGGAAGGATGATTTAGTAGAGATAGCTACTCACTTCAAAATTCCCTTTATCAGGGCCATGCTTAAAAAAGAAATTAGAGAACGAGTGATTGGTGGATTGGAGGAACAGGGTGTGATTACTCCGACTGAGCAGTTGGAGTCTGTGTCTCTTCCCAGTCCCTCAGCAGAAGCAGAGAGTGGTCCAAGTACTGAGACACCCTCAGATTCTGGGAAAGTCCACCAGGCAGGTGAGCGAGGGAAGACCCCGTTTACTCTGCCTAGGTATGATCCTTCCCCTCAGAGCAGTACGGGCAATACCGAGGGACGGCTTAAGGTCCGTCTGGCTCGGCTGCAACTCGAGTCTCGGGAACGGGAGACACAATCTCAGCTTCAGCTCCAGTTGGAAATAAGAAAAGCTGAACTTCAGGCTGAGACGGAGAGGGCAGTGAGACTGAGGCAACTCGAGCTTGAGGCTTCTAACACGGGGCAGAGTGCTCCTAGAGACTCAGGTATGACACCACCTTCCACCACCTCCACCAACCCACCGAAAAAAGTGTTTGACATTAGTAAGCATGTGGCTTTAATACCTGTATTCCGGGATAATGAAGTTGACTCCTATTTCAGTGTGTTTGAGAGGATAGCGGCTGCTTTACAATGGCCGCCTGAAGTATGGACGCTTCTGCTTCAGTGTAAAATGCATGGTAAAGCTCAGGATGCTATGGCCGCACTCCCTGTTGAAGATAGCTTAGATTATGCAACTGTAAAGAAGGCTATTTTACGAGCATATGAACTCGTGCCTGAAGTGTACCGACAGAAGTTTCGAGGTCATAAGAAAACTTCGGCTCAGACCTATGTTGAGTTTGCCCGTGAGAAGGGAACACTATTTGATAAATGGTGTGCAACGTGTAAAGTTAGTGATTTCAATGCATTGAGAGAGCTGATCCTGTTAGAGGACTTTAAGAAGTGTTTGTCTGAGCGTATTGTTGTGTACCTGAATGAACAGAAAGTGAGCACCCTTTCTGCTGCCGCCGTGCTGGCAGATGAGTATGTGCTAACTCATAAATCTGCTTTTTCTCCAGTCTCTGCTGTCTCACGTCCCTCCTCCTCTCCTCCCCGATCCTCTAATCCTCGTGGGCCAAAGGAGGAAAGGGAATGTTATTACTGCCATCAGATCGGCCATGTTATTGCAAACTGCTTGACACTAAAACGCAAAGAGCAGTCCTCCCGCCCTTCTCAAGCAAAAGGGGTAGGTCTGATTAAAGCAGATTGTGGTGTGAACATTGACTCATCTGATCAGAAAATTGATGACTGTTTTAAGCCATTTGTGTTTGATGCTTTTGTGTCATTGACTGATGAGTCAGCTGATAAGCATCCCATACGGGCTTTGAGAGATACTGCTTGCTCTCAATCTGTTGTTTTAGCGTCAGCTCTGCCTTTTTCTGATAACTCTGCTTGTCATTACAGTTTAGTTCTTAGGGGAGTTGAAATGGGTTACATGCCACGGCCAGTGCACCGCATCCATATTTGGTCCTCCCTTGTTACTGGATTCTCCCCAGTAGCGGTTTGTACTGAACTGCCTATCCCCGGTATCGTTCTCCAGATGGGAAATGATATCGCAGGAGGTAAGGTAACCCCCACACTAGAAGTTCTAGATCAACCCCAGTGTGATGGGATCCCGACATCAGGTCAGACACCCCCAAATGTGTTTCCGGCCTGCGCTGTAACTCGCACTCGTTCCAGTGAAATTAGCCCAGATGACTCTGAAGTTTCTTTGTCTGACAGTTTATTCATGTCAGTTTTTTCAGATGACAAAGAGAAGAAAAAGGGTGAGAGCTCCTTACTGCCTGTCCAGGATGAGTCTGCTGAGCAAGCGCCCTCGACTGGCCTGGAACTGCCGTTAGCTGGAGGTGCGGCATTTCCAGTCAACCGAGCACGCTTGAGCCAGATGCAGAAAGCAGACCCAACACTGCGAGAGTGCTTTGCCAAGGTGGTGAGTAATGACAAAGCAAGGGATGAACAGGCAGCATATATTATGGATGGTGAGATGCTGGTACGTAAATGGTCTTCCCTTGTAACTGGTGATTCCGATTGTGATTCTGTTTACCAGATAGTTGTCCCTGCAGGATGCCGCCAGCATGTGATGTCGGTGGCACATGAGAGTAAGTGGGCAGGACATTTGGGCATAAACAAAACGTATCAAGCCATCCTCCGACATTTCTATTGGCCAGGTCTAAAGTCTGACATTTCTAAACATTGCCGTTCTTGCCATGTGTGTCAGGTTGCCGGGAAACCTAACCAGAGTGTCCCTCCTGCGCCCTTACACCCCATTCCTGTGATAGCAGAGCCATTCGAGCGAGTGATTATTGACTGTGTTGGCCCTCTACCTAGAACTAAAAGTGGAAATCAGTATTTGCTAACTATTATGTGCACTGCTACTCGTTACCCAGAGGCTATTCCTCTTCGTTCGATAACCGCTAGTGCTGTAGTGAAGGCGTTGCTGAAGTTTTTCTCTACCTTTGGATTACCGCGGTTGGTCCAGACAGACCAGGGCTCTAACTTTAAGTCTGGTCTCTTCAGACAGGTACTTAAGAGCTTGAGTGTGCATCACATCGTGTCCTCCGCATACCACCCACAATCGCAAGGAGCATTAGAGCGCTGGCATCAGACGCTAAAGTCGATGCTTAGAAAGTACTGCGTGGAGACTGAGAAACAGTAGGACGAGGGAGTTCCCTTTGTCTTGTTTGCTGCTCGTGACGCCGTGCAGGAATCGATTGGTTTTAGTTCTGCACAGCTTGTTTTTGGCCACACACCCCGCGGGCCCCTTAAGTCACTTCACGACCAATTCTTGTCATGTGAGTCTGCGCCCAAAAAGCATGTGTTAGACTACGTCACTCAGTTCCATGAGCGCCTTCAACGCGTTAACACCCTTGCTAAAGCCACCCTTCGTGACTCCCAATCGGTCATGAAACGCTATTACGATCGTTCCACTGTAACTCGCCGTTTTGAAGTAGGTGAAAAAGTTCTGGTGTTGCTGCCCATCACCAGCTCTGTTTTTGCCGCAAAATTTTCTGGTCCGTATGTCATTAAAGAGCGTCTTAGTGACACTAATTATGTTCTCTGCACCCCAGACAGAAGGCGTAAGACTAGAGTCTGTCACATAAACCTGTTGAAACGCTACCAGTCCTGCGAGGATAATGTTAGCTCTGCTGTGCCCTCGCTCTTAGTAGCCGAACAGTCAGATGTTAAAGCTGCTGCTCCTATTGTGACAGAGTCTGTGGGTGCTCCCCATGGAGATGATCCACTGATGCGCATCCCTACACATCAGCCGGTCCGCCTCCCAAATTCAGAGATGCTTGCAAACCTGTCATGCTGTTTGCAGCATTTAACCACTGCACAACAACATGATTTGGAGGTGCTGATTGGCCAATACTGTTGTCTCTTCAGCGATGTTCCAACCCGTACTTCCGTCTTGCAACATGATATAGAGGTAAAAGATGCGCGCCCCATAAAACAACATGCTTACCGTGCCAATCAGACTAAACGTCAGTTGATGAAACAGGAGGTAGAGTATCTCCTGCAAAATGATTTGGCTTCTGCTAGTTCCAGTCCGTGGAGTTCGCCGTGTTTGCTAGAAGCTAAATCCGATGGCTCCCCCAGGTTTATCACAGATTTCCGCAAAGTAAATGCAGTTACTGTTGGAGATTCGTACCCACTCCCCCGCATGGAGGATTGTGTTGACAACCTGGGCTCCGCAAATTTCGTTAGCAAGTTAGACTTGTTAAAAGGTTATTGGCAGGTACCTTTAACGGACCGTGCCAAAGAGATTTCTGCATTTGTCACCCCTGATCATTTCTGCCAGTACAATGTGATGGCTTTTGGTATGCGTAATGCTCCTGCTACCTTCCAGAGACTAGTTAACACCGTGTTGTCCGGTTTGCCAAATTGCAATGCTTACCTCGATGACCTAATCATTTATGCAGATTCTTGGGAGAATCACATGCATGTACTGGAGCAGGTTTTTGACCGTTTGGCCCGCGCTAAATTGACTCTAAATTTGGCCAAATGCGAGTTTGGAAAGGCCACCCTAACTTATCTCGGTCAGCAGGTTGGACAGGGACAAGTGCGCCCAGTTGAAGCAAAGATTGTTGCCATTAGGGATTTCCCCGTTCCAACCACACGAAAAGCGCTGCGTCGATTCCTAGGAATGGCTGGCTACTACAGGAGTTACTGCCGCAACTTCTCCAGTATCGCCTTTCCGCTAACAAGCTTACTAAGCACTAAGGTCGACTACGTGTGGACCACAGAATGCCAGGTCGCTTTCGATGGAGTAAAGACGTTGTTAAGTCACGCTCCCGTGCTTGCAGCCCCTGACTTTTCCACACCATTTAAGCTCGAGGTAGATGCCAGCGCAGTGGGTGCTGGTGTGGTCCTGTTACAGAGAGGGGAGGAGGGTATTGATCATCCTGTTGCTTACTTTTCCCGCAAGTTCAACCGACACCAGGCAAATTATTCCACCATTGAAAAGGAAACCCTTGCTCTGTTGTTAGCATTACAGCACTTTGAGGTCTATGTTGGGTCTACTTCTCTACCTGTTGTAGTGTTCACTGATCATAACCCCCTTGTATTTCTGTCCCGCATGTTTAATCACAATCAGCGACTCATGCGGTGGGCACTGTTGGTACAAGACTTCAACCTCGATATTCGACATAAAAAGGGGTCTGAAAATGTGTTAGCTGATGCTCTGTCTAGGATGTAGAATCTAGTTGTGTATGTTATCTTAACATCAAGCCGCAAGGGCTTGTAAATTAAGGGGGGGGGTGTTACGGCCGCCGCTGGCGTCGTTTATTGTGTAATCATTGTCTTCCATGAGTGTTTCCACCGGGGATGCAAGTGCTGCTGTGTGATTCCCTGTTGAGGATTGGTCCTTCCAGAGCTGAGGCCGTTCTACTTCCTGTTTCCTGTTCACTGGCGTCTGTGATTGGTGTGGCTGGGATCCGACCAAACCTACCAATTAGGAGTCTTCAATCAACACCAGCTGCATTATAAATGGCTTGTGTGTCCACAGTTCCTCGCGGCTGTGAACCAGTGATCAGACGCCTCGCTATTCGTTGCACATCAATATCTAAAAAGAACTTAAAAGGGGTTTATAGGTGCCTGACTGTTGCCCGTCTGAGTGGCCTCAGTCAGTGATTTGAGAATCATTGTCAAATATTTAGTTTAAATACAGAGTACCATAGTTGGACTCTTTTGTTTGAGACTTTTTTTCGCTGAATAACTGTTTGGTTGTTTGTTTGTTTTTGTCCTTTGTATTTTTGTAAGCTTACAGGTGCTGACCTCCTTTTGTTCTTTAGTGTGAGTTTCTTTTTTGCCAAGGGCTAAATAGCCGTCATTTATTCAACTCATTTTTTCGTATTAGTTATTTGTCAGCTCCTGTACAGCCTCCTTTTGTTATATTTCCTTGTGCAAGTGCACTCTCTTTATTTAATTAAACTCTGACTTTACCCTGAGCCAGTCCAGTTGTCATATTCCACCTCATTTCTTGTCTCAATAATATGTTATGGCTCTCCAAAACGAGCCGGGTCGTAACACCTACTCTCTCTCATTTTGTTCAACAATCCTTTTATAAAGAAATAAATAACACCCTTATCAACTTTGTCTGGAAAAACAGATGCCATCATTTAAAAAAAGAGATCTTAGCAGGCCCGAGAGGTGATGGCGGCATGGAGTTGTTAGACTATACGGATATGAACAATACCTTTAAGATGAAATGGATAAAAGAATATTTGAAAAAACCAGAATCTCTTTGGTACTTTATACCACAGAATATTTTTGAGAAAATTGGAGGGTTACCTTTTCTCCTAAATTGTGATTATGATGTCTCAAAGTTACCACTAAAATTATCTAAATTTCACCAACAAGCTCTGTCAGCAGCAAAATTGTGCTTTGTCCACAACTTCTCTCCGCATAAATCTATTGTCTGGAACAACGAGTTCATAACTAGGAAAAATAAATCACTATACTTAAAACATTGGATTGACAAGAAAATAATTTACCTTAAGGATTTACAAAATGATGAAGGTGAAATCTTTAGCTATGAAGAATTTCTTAGATCCAAAATCTTTCCTGTTACCTATAAAGAATATCAAATGGTGATAGATAGATAGATAGATAGATAGATAGATAGATAGATAGATAGATAGATAGAAATACTTTAATGATCCCAGACTGGGAAATTATTTTGTTACAGCAGTTGTGGGTCCACAAATAAAACACTTCGTACATAACATAAATAGAATCCAATATATACATAGTGTATATATACAGTGCACAGTGTGCTATAAACAATAAACAATAATAATATATACAACAAAACAGTAGAGAGACCAGAGTTCTCTATCAGGCAGAGGTGAGAGAGTTGTTGTATAAAGTGATGGCTTGTGGCAGGAAAGATTTCCTGTATCTGTTGCTACGACAGCGAAGCTGAAGCAGCCTTCCGGAGAAGGTGCTCCGCTGTCTGACCAGTGTGAGTTGGAGAGGGTGGAGAGGATTATCCATGATGGATAACAGTTTTTTCAGTGTCCTCTCCACCACAGCCTCCAGAGTGTCCTGTTTGCAGCCAATCACAGAGCCAGCCCTCCTGATCAGTTTGTTGAGTCTGTTAGTGTCACTGGCTCCAATGCTGCTTCCCCAACAAACCACAGCAAAGAAAAGTACACTGGCCACCACAGACTGATAAAAGATCTCCAACATCTTGCTGCACACGTTGAAGGATCTCAGCTTCCTCAGGAAGTAAAGTCTGCTCATCCCCTTCTTGTACACAGCTTCAGTGTTAGATCTCCAGTCCAGTCTATGGTTGATGGTAACACCAAGGTACTTATAATCCTCCACCGCCTCCACATCCCTTCCCAGAATGCACAGAGGTTGGAAAGCCGTCTTCCTCTTCTTCCTGAAATCTATCACCATCTCTCTGGTCTTGCTGATGTTCAGCCGCAGGTGATTCTGTCCAGTCCACTCCACAAAGTTGTCCACCAGAGCCCTGTACTCCTCCTCCTGTCCCTCACTTATACACCCAACAACAGCCGAGTCGTCAGAGAACTTCTGCAGGTGACACGACCCGGTGTTGTACTGAAAGTCAGTGGTGTATAAGGTGAACAGGAAAGGAGACAGTACAGTCCCCTGTGGAGCTCCTGTATCACTAACCACCGCATCAGACAGAACACTGCCCATACGGACAAACTGTGGCCTGCCTGTCAGGTAGTCAGTAATCCAGGAGATCATCGTGTCGTCTACACCCATCACCCTCAGCTTCTCCCCCAGTAGCAGTGGCTGAATGGTGTTAAAAGCACTAGAGAAATCAAAGAATGTGATTCTCACAGTGCCTCCTCCACCATCCAGGTGCGAATGGGCTCGTTGCAGCAGGTAGATGACAGCGTCATCAACTCCCAAGTGGGGCTGGTAAGCAAATTGCAGAGGGTCTAGCAGGGCTCTCACCTGCGGCCTCAGGTTGGCCAAAACCAGTCTCTCCAGCACCTTCATGACGTAAGATGTGAGGGCCACTGGTCGATAGTCATTGAGGTCTGATGGTGTCGACTTCTTTGGAACAGGAACCAGGCAGGATGTCTTCCAAAGCACCGGTATTCTCTCCTGTCCAAGGCTCAGGTTGTAGAGGTGTTGTAGGACAGGAGACAGCTGGCTGGCACATGTCTTCAGGATCCTGGGGCTGATACCGTCAGTCGACAGACTGGGATGCACTCGTTGAGCCACATGGGGAGGATCTCGACAGCATGACCGACTGCATCACAGAATACATCAGGTTCTGTGAACACACCACCATGCCAACACGGACTGTACACTGCTTCCCTAATAATAAGCCGTGGATCACCAATGACCTGAAGGTCCTTCTTAACAAGAAGAAGAGGGCGTTCAGGTCTGGAGACAGGGAAGAACTGAGGAAAGTGCAGCATGAACTCAGGGATATGCTGAGGACCTGTAAAGACGCCTACAGGAGGAAGCTGGAGGCCAAACTTCAGCAGAACAATGTGAGGGATGTGTGGACTGGTATGAAGCAGATCACTGGGTGTAAGGTGAGCGGCAGACAGTCATCGGGCAGCCTGGAGAGGGCAAACGAGCTGAACAGATTCTTCAATAGGTTCAGCTCACAGCCTTCTGTCGTCTCCCTGACACCTCCAGACCCCCACACACCCTCACTGCCCCGAATGCTTCCTCCCCTCCCCCCTCATTTCCCTGCTGTGAGCTCTCCTGTGCAACACCTCTCCTCCATTCCCAGTGGAATTCTTCAATTGATGAAAGGTCATTTTGAAAGGCAAGAGACAGAGAAAGTTTACTTTACCCTCTTTATTAATGGTATAAATATTACGAGTCACCACTGTAATAATAAACATATAAGGAATTATTTTTTCAGGAAAAGGAAAATCACGCCTAGAGGAAAATTTGTATGGTCATCCTCCTTCTCTGACATCAATTGGAAAACAACATGGCTCCTTCCACATAAATTTGTTATATCCAATAAAATAAAAGAAGTTCAATATAAAATTATACATAACATTTACCCCACTAACATATTCCTGTCAAGATTTGTTAATATTGATGTTAATTGTGTATTTTGCAATGCTGAAGTAGAAACAATTAAGCACCTCTTTTTTGAATGTCAAATTTCCCAAATTTTTGGGAAAAAAATTGAAAATTACATCACCTCACATTCCAACCTTCCAGTTAACTTGGAAGCCAAGGATATACTATTATACTATAACAATAAAGAGAGGAAAAATCAACACTTAATTAATCTGATTATTCTAATGGCGAAATTCCACATACATAAAGCCAAATTTTCTAAAGGTCGACCTTTCTTCACTGTTTTTGAAATTGAATTCAAGAACTACTTTAAATGTATTAAAAAAATTGATAATAAGAAATGTATACACACTGTTAACATAATTCAAGAAACATTTGGAGAATTTTGATTTAATGTTTTGCCTGTTCTTTCTTTTATTTATTTATTTTTTAATTATTTTTATCATTATGTTTAATTTATATTTGTACTAGCATATGCACTACATTCACTTTATGTCTCATATGTATGTACCTATGTATTTACTTATTATTTATTTCCTAATGTGAGATGCCAGACTCTGTTTGTATTTTCCAAAGTCACTGTTTTGACTATAATTGAAAATGTTTCAATAAAAAAAAAAAAAAAGTAAAAAAAAAAAAAAAAAGTTGACAACGAATTTGACTTCAAAATAAGAGCTTTACATTGCACCCATTGGAGTTTAGAACTGGGTTCTTGGCGGGGGGCTTTTAATTTGAAAGTAGCGACCGTGCTTGCTTGCCGACACAACGTCAAGCTAATAGAACCAAACAACTACAGACACCGAGGAGACGCTGGATCTCAGTGGCTGTCCAGTTGTTCATCTTAATGTCCGCGGATGAAGTGATGGACTGACTGCTGTGATCAGCTGTTTCGTGGTTTTAAAACTGTTATGTCTGTTCAGGACGAATTAATCTGTGTTCGTTTGGTAATGCCTCACTGCGTGTTTGGTATGCAGCTGTTTCTGTCTGTCCTTTAAGGCTCGATTGGAATCTGGCGCTGTCTTGAACGAAGTTAAACTGAGAGAACGCGCCGTTCACAAACGCCAGAATGAACGCGTTCACAATAACGTTCATCAGGCAGAATACAGTACGTTCAGTTCACGTTCGCCCAAAATATGAACGAGTTCATGAACGATCGTTCACTGAACGCGTTCAGGCACAACACTGTCAATGACAATCCAGATTATTCTCAAATATTCAAACAGATAGAGACACAGAGGATATACGTCATTATTGTTTTTTCCCCTGAAACAACTGCTGAAGCTCTCATTGAGTCAGTAATACAACTAAATATCACAAACAAGGTGTGGATAGCAGGGGAAAGCTGGTCCTTAAACAAGAGGCTCCCCAAGTCAAAAGGAATCAAAAATATTGGAACTGTAATTGGCGTGTCTCAGCCAGTACAGACAATACCTGGTTTCAATAATTTTATCTATGTTTCCAACAGCCAGAACAATTGTCTTAATGCAGAACAAAATATGTTTTGTAATCAGGTTTGCAACTGCGGTAGCCTGAGCGCAGAAGATGTAATCGCAACAAATCCATCTTTCTCTTTTCCTATTTATTCTGCTGTATATGCCATCGCTCATGCCTTACATAACACCTTGCAATGTGGATCTGGCAGATGTAATGGGAATATTAAAGTGTACCCACATATGGTGAGTATAAAATATATATTCTTTAAATGTAATAAGAGTATTTTAATTTGTCTCCTTCCTTTATGCTAATGTGAAATGAGCATATATCTTTTTATTATAAACACAAACAAGTAATGGTCATTTGAACTACCCACACCAGGTTCTAGCAGAGCTGAGGAAGTCCAGTTTTACACTTTTAAACCAGAGTATTCAGTTTGATGAAAATGGTGACCCGAAGTATGGATCCTACTCTATAGTTTTCTGAAACCACACTGGTGATGCAGAGGAGATCGGCTTTTATGAATTATACTCAACAATAACTTTCTTCATCAACGACAGCAAAATACAGTGGTACATGAACGGAGAAGTAAGTTGTTTTCCCTTAATACAGTATGTGTAGTATAATGTGTATTTTTTAACAGAATATCAAAAGTTCTTAATAATTAGTCATTTCTCCTTTCTACAAGGATATCTGTATGCGTGTCATATTCCGCTCTGCTCCCTAGGATGTTTTCATTGTTTCATTAATTCAATCAGAGATTCCTGCTTTATTTTTTTACTTAGCTCTCTCATCATTACAAATCACTTCACTTCATGACTATGTGTGTTTTTCTCATGTGTTTGACTGACACACCCTGACTGGTTTCAACTGTTCCTGGTTTATTGGATTTTGACTCCTGCCTGGTGCCTGTCGGACTTGTTTGCTCTTTCGGAACAACATCCATCCATCCATCCATCCATCCATCCATCCATTCATCTTCTTCTGCTTATCCAGGGTTGGGGAGCGGGGGCAGCTGTCTGAGCAGGGACACCCAGACTTCCCTCTCACCGGACAGTTCCTCTAGCTCCTCCAGAAGGATCCCAAGGCAATCCCAGGCCACCTCAGCTGGCTCCTCTCGATGTGGAGGAGCAGTGGCTCTACTCCGAGCTCCTCCCAGGTGACAGAGCTCCTCACCTTATCTCTAAGGAACCCCGCCAACTCATTTCGGCCGCTTGTATCTGGGCTCTTATCCTTTCGGTCATGACCTAAAGTTCTTGACCATAGGTGAGGGTAGGAACGTAGATTGACCGGTAAATCTGTACCGATCTGCCTGTCAATCTCGCACTCCATCCTTCCTTCACTTGTGAACAAGACCCCAAGATACTTAAACTTCTCCACTTGAGGCAGGAGCTCTCCCCCAACCCGGAGGGAGCCACCTTTTTCTAGTCGAGAACCATGGCCTCAGACTTGGAGGTGCTGCCTCTCATCCCAGCTGTTTCACACTTCACACCACCCCAGGACATGCTAGAGGTCCTGGCCCAAAGGACTCTCCAGTACTCTAGAATAGACTTTCCCTGGTAGGCTGAGGAGTGTGATCCCCTGATAGTTGGAACACACCCTCCGGTCCCCCTTTTTGATTAGAGGG